>CP050232.2:5280207-5880207 GCA_012066045.3 Morus alba | reverse complement strand
CTAAAAGGAAGATGGGCTGAGGAGCTTCCCAAAGTTTTATGGGCATATAGAACAACGAGTCGAACTACAAAGGGGAAACCCTTTCTCCATGGCATATGGCGTTGAGGTCGCATTTTATAGAAATTGAGACGCCGACCCTAAGAACCGTTGTTCACAACGACGAGGATAACGCAGGAGGGTCTAAGCGGAGAACTCGACTTGCGGGAAGAAAACGACTCAACTCCCAATTACGTCTCGCCGCTTATCAACAACGAACGGCGTGATACTATAACAAGAAGGTTCGGCAAAGAAGGTTCGCCCCAGGAGACCTAGTATTAAAAAGGGTAACGCAAAGCACAAAACCTAAGAATATTGGTCCCCTAGGCCCAACTTGGGAAGGACCCTATCAAGATAAGAGAAGCGCCACTGACCCGGCACATACGTCTTAGAAAGCCTCGACGGAGAAAGGTTCAACACCGTGGAACGCCGAGCAGCTAAAAAAATATACTACCAATAGCGTATGAAGTTGTATACACATTTTATGTTTGTACATTTTTACAAATGAAATAAATTGATGTGTTTTTGCAAAGATGAGATAGATTGATCCCATAATAACGTGTTTGCTTGAAAGAAAACCCAAGGGTGTATTTAACCAACACGGGGGAAAATGAAGACATTAACACTTAGTGAAATTCCAAGGAATTTCCTAAGACGATGACCCTAGGGGGTGTCTTCAAGGCCGAATCCTCCAAGGAGGAAAGATTTAACACTTAGTGAAATTCCAAGGAATTTCCTAAGACGACGACCCTAAGGGGTGGTGACTTCGATCCTCCAAGGAGGAATCCTCCAAGGAGGAAAGATTTCCTAACACTTAGTGAAATTCCTTAGTGAAATTCAACAATTTCCTAAGACGACGACCCTAAGGGGTGACTTCGACGTCAGAATCCCCCAAGGAGGAAAGATTCAACACTTAGCGAAATTCCAAGGAATTTCCTAAGACGACGATCCTACAGAATGAGCTCGACGTCAGATCCTCCAAAGAGGAAAGACAACACTCAACAAATTCTGAGGAATTTTCTAAAGAAACGGGAAGAAAATAACGGACGATCAACAATCAAGGTATGAAATCAAAAACCATTGCCATTATAAAAAATATAAATGTTGAAATACAGATAATAAAATTGTCTGAAACGAAAAATAAATTACAAAAAGAGAAAAGAGGATCAATAATGGCGAAAAATAGCTCCTCAAGCCTCGTCGCCACCCTCATCGCCACCGGCTGCCGGCTCATCATCGTCTGCCGCAGGAGGAAGCATCTCCTCATCAACGGCCGGAGTAGAGGAATTGTATAGGAAGCCCAAATCCCATTCGGGACGCTCCTTCTGGATAAGTTCGACGATTTGATCACCCGCCGACTGAAAGTCCTTATTGCGGATGTCAAAAAACTCCTGAGAGACTTTAAATTCCTCCAGCATCTCCGTCCGTCTGGCGTTGAAGACCGCTTCGGCCGCCACCTCCGCCTCCAGCTTCCCCTCGGCTTTGCCCTCGCGGTAGCGATTCTCGACGTCGACAAGAGCCGCGGCCAGCTTTTTCTCGGATGACTCTAGTTGCCGGGTGAGGTTTTCTGTCTTGGCCTTTAGCTTGGAAAACTCACCTTCCAGACTTAGCGACTGGGCCGCTGCCAAATTCTTCTCATCGCGGGCCTCGTCCCTATTCTTGTTGGCCTCGTCAATAAGGGACTTCAACCCGGCCTCCAGCTCGTTCATCGCCTCCTGGCGCTCCTCAACCTTAATAAGGTCAAGAAGGTTGAGGAGAGAGATGATCAGGCTTTGAAAAATCACAAAGAATTAAGACAGAACACCAAACAATCTACTTTCAGAGAAAATGTGTATATACTTACATGAATCTGGAAGGAGATCTGCTTCCGCTGGCGATCGACCATAGAGGACTGGGAGGCATCAACCCAGTGCGGCTCGAGACAGGACTCATACAGCGCCTGGAAGACAAGGGAAAAACGAGGCGGGAGTTTCAGCATCGCCTCAACCTCGGCGTCAGAAAGGTCCGACACCTGGAAATTCCCGTCCATCACCTTCCCCCCGGGGATCAATATGCGCTCCCTAGGGCCCGGGGTGATGGGGACGTCCGGGACAGGCACTGCGGGCGTCCACCCCTTGCCCGTTGACGCATGGACGTCCGCCGAGGTATCAGTGTGCCGTCTCTTGTTTTTTCCCCGCTTCTTTGAGGCCCCTGCCTTCTCTTTCCCTTTGGCCGACGGCTGTGGGCTCGGCGGGGGCTGCGTGGCTGGAGGCGCATCTTCTCTCGGCGCCTGTTCCCTCGGCGCCTGTTGAGGGCTTGGCGTCGGCCGCGGGGCCCCGGGGAGTTGGATCCTCAGAGACGCCATCTCTGACAACGAGAAGAATAAAAAAAAAAAAGAAAAAAAAAAAAACGAGAAGGGAGGTGTCGAGAGAAGGAGTTACCTTCGTCGTTTAGATGAAAATATTCACGGACGGCGTCTAAGTCTGAGGGGTCGGGGAGATCGAGGATCAAGCCGGATGCTCGGAGGTTCTCCTCGGTAAGGAGGTTTCCGATATGGCGAGCTTCCGAAGGAAGGGAGAAAGCTTCCTTGATCCTCTCTAAGCTATTTGCCGAGAACTTCAGCCGGTCGTGGTTAACTACACAATGGAAGGCGCGTCGTCAGTACGAAAAAGAAAAGAAGGACAAGTCACCTTAAAACGCAATCTACAGACTTACTCATCTCCCTAAACGACGACTGAATCAGCCTTCGGTGAGGACGGCGGTCATTGGGGTGAAAGTTGAATGGCCCCGAATCATGAAGAACATGGGCTTCCACCCATGAGACGACGAGGGATGCCCAAAATGAGCTTCCCGAGTCGCGGGCCGGGCTCTCCCATGACGCTCAAGAATACCACCTGGCCGCACTTGGCGACATGGCTACCTGGACATGAAGCGTAACTCCTCCAATGGGAGTTCCATGCCGAACCACAGTGCCCACGGGACCCAGGCCCTGTGACGCACGGAGTAAGTTCGCCAACCGGGTGGCGGAGAGATGCCATAGAAATGGCAAGACTCCCCAACGGCGGGATGGTCGGAAGAGTCATCCGCCGTTACGCCCTCGTGTAAACCGAAGGTACCCGGTCGGTGACATCGCCGGTCTGAAATGTTGCTCGAGGAGGAGGTACCGAACCACCTCCCGTCGATACTTCCTTCTCTTCACAGCCCGGATAATGTCCTTATTCCAGACCTCGACGATGCGCCGCCGGCTGTGAAGGAAGGTCTATCGGGTCACCACTCTGGCGGCCGAGGGGCGTTAACCGCGCGACATCCACCGCCAACCCTGCGCCCGGTAAAGGGATGCACTCGATCCTTCGGTCCACCAGCTCTTCAAATATGGCGAACTCGCTCCTAAAGTCGTCGGTCGGCTCGAATCTTCCCTCGACGTCTTCAATATAACTAGGGTAAGAGCCGACACTAGACGACGAGGAGCTTCCTGAAATCTCCACCACTGAAGGAGGGTCAGAGCGAACAACGGAAGAAGAATCCTCTCGACTGCTAGAGTTTTGTGCCATTGTTCTGACAAATAAAGGACAAAAAGCTAAGTTAAAACCCTAACGTCGAGAGGAATAAACGATGACTGCTCTAAACGTCGATCATTTATGGCATAAATGGAGACGACGAGTGTTCATGGGAACCACGGGTTCCCAGAACCCAGAAACTAAAGGCAAAATCCAACAAACAGACGACTACGCGTACGTAAAAACCAAGTTATCCAGTGCGACAGAAAGGTCTCGAGAACTCACCGGAGAATGGAGTGGAAATGGATTTGTGATGAAGTACACCGAAAAGGATGGGAAGAGCAACGTCGGAAGTCCGGCAAGAGAATCTCTGATGCAGTGCAGGGATTTCAACGGAAGAACAATGAGAGTTTCGAGTTCGAAGTTTTGAAAGTTCTAAAAAATGGTTCCCGGATTTTCAAGGGGATATTTATAGGCAAAATCTATCCTCGACCCCCAACCGTTGGATGAAGATATCAAAATCCCACGGTCAGGGGTTTCCGCGCAGATCTAGCGGTCAAAAATTGGGCGGGAAATCGAAAGGACGCAGATCTAACGGTCAAGGGTCGACCTCTCGAAGAACGGATACCATCATTAAAGTTAGAATAATCGCGACGGTTGATGGTTGTGTTCCCGAGCAACGGGACGGTTTCCCACTTGCCGAGCACTCATTCGAGGCCACGAAAAGAGGTTCGAGGGGGACGGAAAATGTGACAAAAACGTGGACCACCAAAATCCGACGCGTGGCGACCCGGATGCATAACCTCGACGCTCGATATCTCAAAATCAGCCGACGAGCCCAAAGCCAATGTCCCTCAAGCGGTGAGGTCGACGGAACCAAAAGGGCCACCGCAAAAAGGGCTCAAAGAAGGACGACTCCAGGCCGGGCGACGAGAGGATCTTCCCGCCGAGGCATGGTCGTGTTGCAAAAAAAGAAATGAAGAAGATGATGACATTAATGATAAGATTACAAACCGCCATTGGGGACACAAAAGCATTACGGGACCAGAATCGAAGACTAATCGTAAGAGTGAAAATCTTTGATTAGTGGGCTCTTGGGCTATCACTGGCCTAAAAGGAGAAGCACTTGAGTGCCTAAGCCTCTCACGGAGGAAAACCCCTTGTGAAGGCAATATTCGGCTATATAAGGAGAACCACCCCCAATTGAGAGGGGGTCGGTGAATGGTACGCGATAAATTTTTATTGTAAACTTTGCTTAGAATAGCGTATGTGCTCAAGTGTCGAATCGCTAAGTAATAATGATCCAGAAGATCGAGTATCGTCCCTCCGGGATTGTTAACTAGGAAAGAGCTAAGTATTGCTATTAATCTAAATCAATTTTATCTAGACAATATAGAATAAGGGAATTAGAACCAAATTTAACAACGTAACTAATTAAAATATGCAATCAACGGATGCCAAAATGAATTGGATTGAAGGGATCTCGGATAAAATGAGCTAGGGGGATTTGACTTCACCTAATTATGCTATATTTATCTAAATCTGTCACTTAGTGATGTGTTACTTCCAATCTTAAATCATGGGTACAAAAATAATCTCACTCCCTCTCCCGAAGTGCTAAGTGAAATAATATGCTAAATTAATTAAACTAATATCCCTATTAATTTAACCAATTATGCATTCATTAAGTTTTGCCCATATTCGATCTCCTAAGGTTATACTAGCCTCCCGACTCAATATCTCCTTAGGTTGCGTCTCTTAATTCTCAACGTATGTAATTAACTCTCCCGAGCCTAATTTCATACATCTAAGGTCTCTAATCTAATGGGTAATTAAATTAGAAATTAAGCACAAGAGATACAAAAGATTTGAGTATAACACATTCAATAAGCAAAACAGATTCTTAAAATTAAGCTTTCATTAAATTAGATCAAAACCCCCTAGCATGAGGAGTTTAGCTATCCATGCTCAAAATCAAATACACAATTACAAAATACCAAAAATCCATAGTTAAAGCAGAAAATTAAATGATAATTCAAGAAATACAAAAGGGAGAAAGTAATGAAAAAACTCTCGATGGATAATCTCCTCTGAAGCCTTCAAACTCCTTAAATCAAAAAGTCCTTTGATTCCGGTTGCTTTTTCTTTGGTTCTAGGGTTCTTCCGTGGTATCGCTTTCAATCCTCTTTCTCTCGTCCTTGTTTAATTTCATTCCCTCTTTCCTTTTATATGATGCACAACTCTCCAAATTCGAGAAAGAGCTGAACAATGGGTGTCTTGTTGCGGCCAAGGCGTCATGTTAGGGAGGTAGGGCTTCCGGTGCGCTCTTCGCTTTGAATGCGCGCGGATTTGGAATGCGCGCTAAGCGCCGCGCATTGATTGGCTCTGCGCTTGCGGCGTCTCGAATGGCTCTTGGATGCGCGCTAAAAGAGGAGAAGCACTTGAGTGCCTAAGCCTACCTGAGCTCACTTGAGGAAAACCCCTTGTGAAGGCAATATTCGGCTATATACAAGCACAAATTGGAGAACCGGACTTTTTATCTTTTTTTCACTTGATTTTCTCGGTGCAAAACCTACAAAATAGATTAAAAAACGTAAAACTAGTGACCTGAAATATGCTCAAAATACAATAAATGATGGGGATAAATTGATGAAAAATCAACTTCTCTGAATTAGAGGAAAAAGAAAATACAAATTACAGAATTGTAAACTCTCTCAAAGAAATACAAATCACAGTGGATGTAGCTCTGATTTTATAGAGTGAACCACTATAAAATTTCTCGTGTGTTTTTACATTCAGTAAAAGAAAACACTAATTCCACATAGAAACTCAATAACCGGCCGGTAAACCAAAGGGTGACTAGAGGTATCCTGACTGGTTTATTGTTGGCGAAATTCTACCGTCAACAGTAGTGTTTTTTTTTTTTCATAATTGAGCCTGTTGTTATATTAAAAGCTTATCTAGAAAACAATATAAGAAAAAAGAAGATAAAAACCATAAATTATATAATTTACGTATTTACTGTGAAGTAATATTTGTTTTCTATTCAAGTGTATATGTTGTGTCTTACGATGATTATTTCAATGGCCATTTATAGCGTCTCTTCACTGTTATCAGATTTTTTTTTTCAACACTTTTATTTTTTGGCTAATGTTTTTCAAGTACACATTTGTGTTTACTTGATTGCGTTAGCTGAATAATTTGGTTCAAATTATCAAAGAAATACTCAATTATTTTTTATGGACCCATAAAATAATTGAACTTTCTCTTATCTTTTTGTTGCCTTTTTTTTTAAAAAAAAAAAAAAAAAAAAAAAAAAAAATCTTATGTCATTGTTTATCAACTCACACTCTCTCTTTGTTTTTTTTTTTTTTTTTTTTTTCATTTGAGTTACATGCTCTATTTGAGGTGGTCATGTCAATTGCCCTCTGAAGTGTCATGTCGCTGTGGGTGCAAAGTACACTCGATTACGTGTAATTTAGGGTATGTTTGATATGACTACGAGGGTGGGTTGGACCCTTGGGTTTTAATCAGGTGTATTTTGAATTGTTGAGTTTGAAAAATTACAGATTATTCTTTTAGAATAAAATTTTAAAAAAATTTAAATTTAAATTATAATTTTATTTAAGTTCATATTTTTTTTATAAAATTTGAGTTTGGGATTAAATTTGAGTTCAAGTTTTTCTTTCAACTCGAGTTTAGAAACTCAAACTCAAATTAATAAATAATATTTTTTCTATTCTTAAAAATATCATAACTTTTTCGTTTTAATTTTGATTGAGATGATTTTTTTCTATGCATTCACGACTAAAAGACGAATAAAACCCCACCCATATACCCTATTAAAATTTTTCATTACCATTGAGTTTTTATTAAAATACTATCTAAATATAAATTTAAGTTTTGACCCACCCAAACACAAACTCAAAAAAATTCTTAATTCAAATCATAACTCAAATGTGCATATCCGAACACAACTCAAGTTACAACTTCAACTCAAGTTATAAGTCAAACTCAGCTCAAAATCATCACTCAAATCACCCCAACTCAAAAATGCAAAAGAACAACCCCTACATTTTTGAGTTTGAATCATGTGTGGTTTGAACTTGTGGTTGAAAATGGTCCACGACACAACAATACACTAAAAAATGACACGAGTTTTACGGGTTAAGATTGGGAAAAAACAAAAGAGATTCGGATCAGAACTAGATTAACTTGAAATTGACACAAAAAATAATTGTCAATTTTGGGTTAGACCCGCCTACCTGAACACAACACGAATCTCATAAAAAATTAAAAAAAATATATGTTTTTCATTACATATTTTAGATTTTATATAAACTCGTGACATCATAATAATTGTACTCAAAATCTTATATTCTTTTTTGCTTAATTTTGATGGATGTTTGTATTTAAGTGTGTTGTGAATTTTAAGTTATTTTTAATGTGTAAAAAACTAAATAAAAATATATAATTTTTGTGTTAATTTCGGGTTCATTGTCACATGTCATTTTCGTATCGTATCGTTTTAACTTGAAAGTTGTCGTGTTCGTGTTGCGGCTTTTATAAGATTTTGTGTTACGAGCCTGGGTTGACTATAAGTTTATAAAAAAAATAATCAAAACATTACACGTCAAACGAATTACCACCTCTAATTGAAACTAACCAAAACGAAAGGGAGGTTTTTTTTTTTTGGATTGAGAATGGTTAAAACATCACATTAAAATTAAGTCTTAATTATTAAATCAAATATTGGTTTTGTTGGACTAGGTCCAAACTACCTTTTATTTTTTATAAACAAACATTAAGTTAAAGTTAAACCACGATTCAACCTTTTTATAACATTAAGTTGAACTTAAACCACGATTCAATCTTAAAATCTTAATAATCATCGTATCAAATAAATCCTTACTTTTTTTTTTTTTTTTTTTTTTTTTTTTTTTGTAAAGATGACTTTTATTCTTATTCTTATTTGCAATAGAAAAGATGATGCGTAATTATAGTAACAGGAAATGGGTTCAATTCAAGTGGAGTGGGATGAAAAAAAAAAAAAAACGTCACTTTTATTTGTATATTGGAGAACTACTTAAAATATGCATTTTCAGTATGTTTGCGAATTTATATTAGTTTGTTAAATTAGTTATTGTAAATATGAGTAGCACTTTTTTTTTTTTTTTTTGAAGGAATGAGTAACACTCGCTCATAATGTATGTTCATTAGCATCAAATCTTATCTTATCATAATAAAAAGGTAAAAATTAACTTATATTACATATATATACAGATTAGACATATTTTAAGAAAAAAAAAAAAACAATGTATATATGTTTTTCACATTATTACAAATACAAAAACAATCAAAAAATCATATTGAATTATCAACTATTCCTATTCGAAATAGGTTTGGCATAGTATATATATAATCATGTTCATATATCATAAATATAATAAAGTTTTATGACATTCTAACAACTTAAGACTATTAATCATGTATCTCTTTCAAATCCTATAACAAAATTCTCGTTCATCGAATCAAAATACTTCTAACTTTCAATTGTAATCTTTTATTTGTGCTCCAAATCAACCCAAACAAAAAGAGAAACTAACGAAACGTGGAAATATTCCTTCTAATTGTTTTTAAAAAATAAAAATAAGGAGTGTGGAGTGTAAACAACGATAAAAAAAATTTAAGTTTAGAATTTGAGTTTAACTCTCATAAACAATCACATCTAACTTTTTTACTATAGTAAAAAGTTCTTATATAAAATCATATCTTAATTCAAATTAAAAACTAAAATCAGCGAACTAAACGGGCCGTATTTATCTCCTCAGGACATTCTAATGCGTGACAAAAAGAAGTTCATGTTTCCTCTGTGGACACCCTGATCCAGAGATAGGTCCATTCCGCTTTAACACCCAAACACACCGAAAAATGGAAAAACTGAAATAAAATTATATCATTATCACGGCTCAGAATAGCAGCAGAAGAAGAAGCGCACAGAGCCCACCGCGCACGTCAGTGCCGATTCCGAAGCCGCCGCTCCCCGGCGGCTGAGCTATGACGACCGTTCCCGGTGGCGGTTGAGCCGAATCTGGACCGGGCGGCTCGATGTACGGCGGAGGCGGTGGTTGGCTGAGGCTCGGCGGCAAGCCAGTGCCGTGCGCTACCTTGATCTCGAAGGCCATGCCGTGCTGGCACTGGACGCCGTCTTCGCCGCCGCTGGAGAAGAAGTAGTTGGCTCCTTCGATGGTCAACGGCACGGCGATTGTCAACGCCTCGCCGAACTTCTGGCCGCCGCCGCCGTACTGGAACGTGTCGTTGTCCGACGAGTTATCGAAGTCGCAGTTTTGGTAAGTCGTCTTGTTGTAGGTCTGGATCACCGTCTGGTTCGAGTTGGTCTTGAAAACTGGAAAATCAAATCAGAGAAAAATATAAGATGATAATAACTTCTAGAAATTAGATCTGGGAAGAAAATGAAGATGAAGCATATGCATGCTTGTTTGGATGCTGAGAAGATTGGGGCAAACTTTGACCTAACGCTGAAATAGAAGGTATTAATGTCAATTGATTTCCATCATTTCTTTCTCAGTAACCAAACAGAAATGAAAAATGGCTACGGAAATTCAAAAGAATGAGCATACTGAGATAGTCGCCGAGACTAAAAGTTTGATTGGCAGCCCAAGAGGAGTAATCAGTGGCGGAAGTATTGGTGGTAGATTCGAAAAACCACCCGGCATCGCCGCCGACCGTGTGGTTGGTGTACGCCGCTGCGGAGGCGATCAAGAGCGCAATGGTCGTCAGATAGGCCGTTATCGCCGTTCCCATGGCCGGGCTGGATGTATTAGGAGCCGTCTGAACCGATGACTTTTTTCTTTATTTTTTTTTCCTTTTTGGTTTTGAGTTATTATGGGAGTTTTCGTGGGTTGTTGTCACACTCAACCCGTCTTCGTAGTTTGAACGCCATAAGCGCTAATGGGAAAACTGAGAAGGTGCGTCAGTATTTTTATTTTTTATTTTTGATTAATAATTTTTTTTAGTTAATACATGTATTTTTTAATATATATATATATATATATTCTCTTAAAATATGTATGTTTTCTTTTAAAAATATGCATATATATATATATATATTTAAATAAATTATAGGTGTCTCCTCATATTAAATATGTTTTAAAAATATATATATTTTTAAAAAGAAATATACATGTATCGTTCTAATTTAGTACTAGATTAGAGACAATTCCTAAATAATATACTAATAATAAAATGATTTTAATAAAATAAGAGATAAAAATTTTAATTCATGTACTCTTGAAGATAAATTTTATAATTTTTGTCTTTTTTTCTTTTCTCTCTTTTTATTTTTTTATTTTTTTATGGGATGTTTATTTAAGAGTTTGTCTTTGATTCTAAATTATAGTTCTTTGTTTTCTACAGTGTTTTTCTTTTACAAAAAATTTTAAATTTTAAAAATCAGAATAATAAATTATGGTTCTGAATTCATAAACTAAACGTCCCATTATTTTTAAAGAGATTCTCTAGTACGTCAGTATACTGGTAGGTCAAGTTTTTTTAACTGTTGAATCTGCGTATTTTTTTTAATTTTTACGTGATTTTATCTAGATTTAACGGTTAGAAAACCTAGTCTACTGATATGTTGGCGTACCATAAAAAGTCTCTTAAGTGACATTTAGTTCATAAGTTATGAACTATAGTTCATGAATCTAATTTTTAAAATTTAAATTTTTTATAAGAAAAAAATATTCTAATAGAACTACGAACTATGATCCTAAACTAAGAAATTTTACAAATGCCACTTTAAAATTTTCTAAAACAAATGTAACCTTAATTTTATTGCTTTAGCAAGACCTCCTTATTGGAAAATTGGAAATAAGTTTTTCGCTTTTGAATATGATTAAAATTATATTATATTAAGAAAATATAAAATAATTAATTTTTGACATTTAACCGTTAAAATAAACCTTTTTTGTAGTTTATTTTTCAGCGCTTATGAAATATTTTTTTTTATGCTATCTCTAATAATTTTTTGTTTTTAGTTGAACTTTCTTGTGGGGTCACGTGGGTTGTCGGCCCTAATTTTTCCTCTCCCCATGTGAATGTTGTAGAAGTGCTCACGTCGTTCAAAAACGTTCAATTTTTAATAGAAATATGAATAACAACACTGTTAATTGGATCATACGCAAATCTATTATGCCCTGTTTATTTCTGTTTTTATTTTCATTTTTTATATTTTTTGAGATTAAAAAATAAAAATAAAAATATAAAATGCGTTTAGCCTAAAAATTTTTTAAAAATGAAAACAAAATCATTTTTGTCTTTTGTAAAAAATTAAAAACGAAAAAAAAATATTTTTATTTTCTCATTTTCGTTTTTTGAAAACGGATTTTATTTTTTTTTTTTTTTTTTTTTTCTCTCTTTTCTAAAATCGTTTTTTGTCTTATATAATGATGTTTATTTAATATTTTATTATTTAATATATTTAATAATATTATTTATTTAATATATTATTATTTAATATATTTAATATATTATTATTTAATATATTAATATATTTAATAATATTATTTATTTAATATATATTATTTTAAATATTATTACATATTTTTAAAAATTAAACCACCAAATACAGTTTCAGATTTTTTTTAAACTGAAATCAATCTCTGAATAAAACTACAAACGCATTTCAAAAATAATTTTAAAATGAAAATAAAAACATTTTCATTTCTATTTTCATACAGAAAATAAAAATATTTTAGAACCAATTCTAAACGCACCCTATAATTTTTACAATTTCAATGTTTGAAATTCGTAAATTCAAACGTTAAATTCATAAGTTATTATATTCCCATACAGTACCGCGAATTTTTCTCCAAATACCTCGTTAATGTACATATATTTAACTTGGACTTGCCCTGAGAATTAGAAGTGCTAGACATCTACTAATACTATTACTAGGCTTGACGCAGGATGGAGCCCGCATAAATACAAGTTAATTACATATACTAGTTAAGGCCATGTGATATGTTCGTAAGGGTAGTTCTGTAAGTTTCATCCTTTGATTAAGTTTTGATTATTGTGTGATTATTATTATTATTATTATTTTGTAATAATAGAAATCTTAGCTAGTGTTAGTTAAAGCCTCATTTGTTTTACTTATTTGAGTTGAGAACTTGAATTAAAAAATAAATTCGTGTAAGAAAAAACATTACAGTTAAAAAAGTTGATTTTAAATGTTTGTGAGAGAAAATATTATAGCAACAAATTAAGTTATAATTTGAACTAATAAAATGGATGGGGCCTTATATACTTAGTTGTGAGTTAATGCACAACTAATACAAAAAATAATAATAATAATAATAATAATAATTCTACCAGGACAATAGGGAAAAAATTTATGAGAATGACATTTGAAAGAAGGAAATAAAACAAGGGAAATAGTAGAAAATAGGCCAATATGAAAAGCTTAAGAAAGGAAATAGGCTAATTTTTAGTTATAGAAATTAATAGGCTATAACTTGTCAAGTTATGGTTCATAACCAGATAAGTTATGGATAAACTTGTCAAGTTATGGTTCATAACCGGACAAGTTATGGACAATTATGAATAATAGCTTGTCAAGTTATAGTTCATAACCTGATAAGTTATGGACGAAAATAATAATTTGGCCTATTTATTAACTTATGTAAACTATTGGCCTATTAATTTTAATTTATCTCAAATTTTAGCCTATTTTTCTCTTTCTCCCATAAAACAATAATGTGTATTGAGGAAAAGTGAAAAGATTACATAAAGGTGAGAAAAAAACAAAAATGAGGGACTAAAGAAGCAAATAAAAAAGGAAAAAGGATAACAAAACAAAAGAAGAAAATAAAAAAAAAATTGTATAAAAATGTATTTGATATAGTTTCATAAAAAAATTGGTAGGGACATAAATGTAAAAAGTTATTTCAATAGGACAATTAGAGAAAAATATTTATGAGTATCATAATTGAAAGAAGGAAAAAAAATAAGAATATATGGTGGAGAAAAAAAAGGTAAGAGTAAATAAGGAGGAAGACAAAAAGGAAAAGGAGGAAGGGGCAGAGAAATACGGGAATTTGGCTAAAATAACCAAGTGAAAAAGTAAAATTAAGAAAATGACTTTTTAATTTTAATTTTATTTATTTTATTTGAATAAATTCTTAATTATATAATTAATAGGAATTACAGCTCGTTCTAGAGAAAGTTCACCGCCGGAAAAAATGCCGGTCTTACTTTTGGCATTCTTCAACCACTGCTTGAATAAGGATGAATCGATGGCACTCTTGCAAAATCAAACACCAAGATTTCAACTCTTATTGCTCCTTTTTTTAATGGTAGATCATTAAAGGAAAAAAAAAGACGGATTAACTCGTCGGAATTCTGCATCGGAGATACCAGGGGTGGCGACGACTTGGACGGGTTGGGAAAATTTCGGGACCATTAAAGGAAAAAAATAGGGATTAACTTGCCGGAATTCTGCGTCGGAGATACCAGGGGCAGTGACGACTTGGACGGGCTGGGAAAGTTGTTTCAGGAGCGTAATAGAGTGAGTGAGGGTTGACGAGTTGGTTGACATTTTGCGGCGAAGGGCTCTGGAGGGAGAGTGAAGAGGAGAGAGATTGTCATATTTTAAAAGAAAGTCATTTTGCAAATAAAAATTTTTAAATTGTCCTTTTATCAATAAAGCTTTTCTATTAGATTATTTTTACAAAGAGCTCGAGAAATACCCACAAATGTAAAAAAAAAGGATGAGACGGAAGTACTTTTGGGGTTTTTAGGCATCGTTTATTTTACTGATTCGAGTTTTGTTACCGTAAAAAGACTCTAAAAAATAATCACATCTAACTTTTTTATTACAGTAAAACTCTTACATAAAATCACATCTAACTTAAATCAACAAACTAGACAGGTATGATATAGATTTATAGGAAAAATCTATGGTAAGGTCAGTAATTTCTCTTACCGGTGGGGTGCGTAACAAGAGCCATTGGTTTGAATTAGACGGTAGATGCAAAAGAAAGAGTACCAAATTAAACTAAAACCTACCGCACTAGATTACAAGATTTATTCCCAAAAAAAAAAAAAAAACTCTTTATCTGAAAAAAATTAAGGGCTTATTCTTTTGATGTTTTTGAGTTAGATAACTTGAGTATAGATTTTGAGTTAAGTTTGAGTTATAACTTGAGTTGAAGTTTGTGTTTAGTTGTGTACATTTGAGTTATGGTTTGAGATAAGAATCTTTTTTAAGTTTGTGTTTGAATAAGTTAAAACTTGAATTTGGATAGTATTTTAATAAAAACTCAATACTGATGAAAAATTTTAATAGGGCATATGGGTATAGTTTTATTCGTCTTTTCATTGTTAACGCATAAAAAAAATCTCAATCAGAATTAAAACGAAAAAGTTATAACATTTTTAAGAATAGAAAAAATATTGTTCATTAACTTGAGTTCGAGTTTCTGAACTCGAGTTGAAAGGAAAACTTGAACTCGAGTTAGTTCCAAACTTGAGTTCAAACTTAAAAAAACATAAACTCGAATAAATAAGGCTTTGGAACAAAGATTGTTCGAGGTCAAAGATCTTAAGTTATCATTCTAATCGGCCGCCAGGTATTATTCGTAATTCAGTTCTTAATAAATAAATTAATATAATTAATTTATTCGTGCATAAATTAATATAATATATAGAGTATCTCAAAGGTTTTATGAACATTTTTGCTATACTTGATCCACTATCCTCACGCTTCTGCATCCGAATTCGATTCGGAAACCAATAGCACCTATAAGCAAGAAATGCAGTGGGTAACGACCGAACCTTACTGATCAGTTCCCCATGCTCACCGATTTCAACTTTAAGCATTCACAAACTCATTTTGTAAAGGTCAAGAATCACATGCCATGAATTAGCCTCACCTAGCCAATCATCTTTAATGTTGTAGTCTCTTTTGGTGCACACTAAAATTGTGCGCCACCCCTTTCCTCATGCTAGAGATCCAACGGCTAGCCCAAAATCGACGCAATAAGAATCTTATGCAATCCTAGAGATTGTAAAGAGAGAGTTTTGTTATTTGAAATTTAGGGCCTGTTTGTTTGCGTTTTCATTTTCGTTTTTCACGATTTTCAAAGCAAAAAAATGAAAACGGGTGTTAAAAACGTGTTTGGTGCAATTTTTTTTTAAAAAAAAACAAAACCAAAAATGTTTTTGTCTTTTTGTGGAAATCAGAAAACGAAAAAAGGTGTTTTCATTTTCTCGTTTTCATTTTCTGCTTTTAAAAAAAAAACAATTTTTTTTTTTTTTTTTTTTTTCTTCCCTCTTTTTAAAACCATTTTTGTATTATATATGTTTATTTAATATATTTATTTAATATATTATTATTTAATATATTTAATAATATTATTTATATAATATATATAATATATTTATTTAATATATTATTATTTAATATATTTAATAATATTATTTATTTAATATATTATTATTTAATATATTATTACATGTTTGCAAAAATTAAACCACCAAACGCAGTTTTAGTTTTTTTTTTTTAAACTGAAATCAATTTCTAAATAAAACTACCAAACGCATTTTCAGAAATAATTCAAAAATGGAACTAAAAACGTTTTCATTTTCATTTTCGTACAGAAAACAAAAACGTTTTGGAATCAATTCCAAACGCACCCTTACTGTCCAAGTGATATAAAAATTAATTTCTTATTTTTCTAAGACAAACAAAATGATAAGTCTAATGGGGTGACCCCATTAAACTTAGATAAAAAATAAAAGTAAATAAAAATAAAGAAGATAAAAAGTAAATAAAGATAGAATCGTTATACATCTTTTATCTTTTACATCTTCAATGGATACTAGCCCATGGGAGAAGAAGCACCTAGCTCTAAGTGATCCTAATCGTAGCTCTTCTAATCTTTCTCTTCATCCATGCCCTCAAGTGGGACTAGGCTAAGGGCACATAATAACTAAAGAGTGTGTTTGCTAGGAGGGATGGATGGAGAGATATATGAGGGTGGAGGGAGAGATGTGCAGGAATATCACAATGGCATTGTTTGGTTGCATAAATAAGAGGAGGGATGGGGGAGAGGCTCTTCCCTTAAACCCACTAATTTGGATCTTTCCTAAGGATTAATCAAATACCTTAATTTTTAAAATAAAAGTCTATTTTACCCTTCAAAAGAAATTATTACCAAATACTAAAATGGACAATATAGTAATTAGCTAACTAGCCATCATCCATCATTTCAACTCTACCTCTTTCATACCAAACAATATAAAGGATTGCCATAATTGATACGGCCTTGCCTATCTAGTTGGAGCAGCCCGAGCAGACACCTGTGGAACTGACAGAAGAAGAGTTCGACACTTCAGCAGAAGAGAAGAGCCAGCTGGAACAACCCAAGGCCCATTCTGCAAAAGGCCCAAAGAGGACCAAGAAGCCTCCAGCTTAGAGTCATATGGGATTATGAGCTCGCATCGAGATTGTTGATTGCCTTTTGTATTTTCTGAATTGTTTCCATTGTCATTCTCTCTTTTGTAACTTCTTTTCCGTTGTTGGTTGCGTTGCCTCTGAGCTTGTGGATCCTAAGGCTCGAGGTATATGAGTAGTAGGTGAATCACCTATGAATTATGGAATGAAATAACAAGAAACTCTAATCTTCCTTATGTCATCTTCTCCGGATTTCTCTTATTTCTTTAATTCTCTCTTTGCTGGTTTTCTTGGAGCTGCCATTCACTCGAAGAGTGTTGATCATTTGCTAACCTTTTGGTGAATTACAGGTTGGCGTATCATTTGGTGCTTTCATTATTCCTCTCATGGCAGACTCCGACGTTCTTGCGGTGGTGAAGGCCCTACAAGCTCAGTTGGATGATCAAACGATGGCCCTATATCAGACCTTACAACAATACATGTCTACAGTCGATTCTCGCCTCGAGGAATTATGTTCGCATATTCATGAGGTCCTAACGGCTTTTGTCGGTTCCCCTGGGCAATCCGCCCACCAACCCCCTGTTCATGGGATGCCCACCGGTGCCCTTGATGGAAAGAGTTCTTGCACAACCTTAAGTACCGTTTCGACGCTTCTCTATATGACGACCATCAAGGTAACCTCTTGAAATTAACTACAACTACTTCTGTTGTTGAGTTTCAATCGACCTTTGAGGACTTGATGAACAAGGTTACTGGCATTTCTGAGCCTTTGTTGATTAGTTTCTTTATCACTAGGTTGAAACCGGATATTCGTCGCGAGTTGCTCTTTTCTCGTCCGGTAATGTTGATGGAGGCATTCGCCTTAGCTCGTGCTTACGAGGCCCGTTGCCCTTGGCCCAAATGGTCACTATCCTCTACCTGCTATTCCTTCATCCACCCCACAAATAAGCCACCCAACACACCTCACCCACATACGATCAACACCCCAGCTTTTATCACTCCACCCCCTCACGCTGTGACCCTGCCTTCCATTCCAACTAAACCAATTCCCTCACCTCCCTTGCTATCCATTCCTAATTTGCTATAACTGTGATTAGAAATATGGTGCTAACTACCATTACTGTAGTAAATTCCTTCTCTTCGCAGGCATTGATGATATGGATGACGACCAGGGTGATGCTTCACTATCATCTGCGCCGCTAGATGTTGTGGTTATCGAGGATATTTTGAGCCTGAATGCCCTGGCCGGACAGGCTAACCCTTGTTCTCTGTGTTTGATTGGTGAGATTGGTGTTCATCGCTTTCAGGTCCTCATTAACAGCGACAACACCCATAACTTTATCAAACCAGCATTGGCTGAATGCTTGGGACTTGCGATTCAGCCCACAACTCTTTTTCGAGTGTACATTGGCAATGGCGACTTTTTGCTCTGCCAGTGTTCCTGCCCTCAAGTTGCTTTAACAATGTAGGGACATGTATTTCCCTTGGATCTTTTTATATTGCCTATCGAAGGTCTAGAGGTCGTTCTTGGCGTTCAGTGGCTCCAGCAACTTGGTTGTGTTTCTCATGATTATTTATACCTTTCTATGGAGTTTTCATGGGAAGGTAAGTAGGTCATTCTTTGTGGTGATTTGGCAACGACCCAAACCTTGATCACCTTCCATTAGTTTTAGGCTCTACTCCATAGTCCGGACGCTCATAGCTTATTTGCGTTACAGCCGCTGCCTCCTAGTGATGCATTGCAAGATTCTATTGCGGGCGACCCCTCCCCTATCGAGTTTCCCAGCTCTTTCCCAGAGGCCATTACTACTGTGTTATACAAGTATCGCAACATCTTCCTTTCCCCTACGAGCCTCCCTCCCCATCATACTATCGACCATAAGATTTATCTTTTGCCTAACACCAGCCTTGTTAATGTTCGACCTTATCGTTACCCTCACTTCCAAAAGAACGAAATGGAAAAACTTATCTGTGAAATGCTGGAGCAAGGCATCATCCGTTCGAGCCAAAGCCCTTTTTCTTCTCCAGTCTTGTTGGTTAAAAAGAAGGACGACACTTACCATTTTTGTGTTGATTACCGCGCCTTGAACGCCGTGACGATTAAGGACAAGTTTCCTATACCCACCATTGACGAGTTGTTAGATGAGTTAGGTGGTGCGTCCGTCTTTAGTAAGCTAGACTTGCAAGCAGAATGTCATCAGATTCGAGTGCACAACCGAGACATTTATAAGACATCTTTTCACACTTATGCGGGTTATTATGAGTTCCTCATCATGTCATTCGGTTTGACGAATGCGCCCTCCACCTTCCAAGCCACAATGAATCAGATTTTTGCAGCATTCTTACAAAAATTTGTGATCATTTTTTATGATATTTTGGTCAATAGTGCCTCCGTGGTTGATCATGTTTAGGGCTAACAATCCGGGTATCGACACGATGACACAACTCGAAACCCGCATGAAATTAGTGGGTTTGGATTTATCATAAATAGGTTCGGGTCAAAATCAGGTCGAACCCGTGAAACACGATTAAATAACGGGTCATTTTCAGGTTGACTCGCCAACCCGTAATTGACCCGCAATAACCCGTATATTTAACGTGTCATATTTGGGTAACACAATTATACAACCCATTTATTACCTAGGTTAAAAATGTTTCAATATTATTATATTAATATATTATTCAACTTTTAACCCTAATTTTTTTGTATCTCCCCAACCCCAGCCACCCACATTCAAAAAAAAGACCCAGCAGCAACAAACTTTCTTCTCTTCTCCACTCTCTCTCAACTCTCCTCTCCACCGCTTCTTAGTCCACTGGACCACCGCCTGACCTCAGTCCACCGGACACCGCCTCGCGCCAGTTTCTTCTTCTTTCTCTTCTTCTTCTTTCCTCTCCACTCGCCACCGTTCCTCTCCACTTGAGACTGTTCCTCTCTACTCGCCACCGTTCCTCTCCACTCGACGCCTATTTCTCCGCTACAAGCAAACAAGTATTTCGGATTTCTTCCCTTTGGATTTCTCATTTCAGTTTACTTTTTTTTTCCATAGCTTTTCTTTTCCGTTTGATGATATGTGATTTGCATTTCATTGATATATGGGAGTGAGCTTTTTTCTAACATAGTGTAATGTGATGAACAACATTATTTGATTCGAAAATGCTAGAACTCTATTTGTTTGAAGGATTTTACAGAGGACACGGAATTATCAATTTATATAATAAGCATGTCTGAAAAAAAAAAGATTGACATTTTAATGAAATGTGATGGAGATTTGAAGATTTAAAATCTTATTCTATTGGTAAGGTATTTTTTTTCGATATCCAGCACTAATGGGACAACATTAAGGTAGAAACTTAATGGGACAGTTAAAACATAAACGCATTTTGGATGACTATTTGCCTAGCTAATTAAGGGAACTAGCTGACTATTGTTGTCTCATTGTGTGAAATGTAAATTAGAAGGAACAATTGTTTTCACATATCCATTTGTTCCTTTCCCTTTTTTTTTCTTTAGTGCTTGATTTGGGTGAGCTAATAACCAAACTGTTTTGCTAATTTATTGGCTATGTACGTGAATGAATGCATGTGTCCACTAGTTTATTGGCTATGTAAGTGAATTCTGCCATTTTGCTGAAAATCCATTTGGTGGTTTTGGTCAGCTTCATGAAACTTAAAATATCACTCTTTGTGGCTTCTAGAGAAAGCCATGACAAGGATTTTTAATTTGAATATTTTGTAAATCTTGGAGTTGATTATAATGCAAATGCCTTTGAAGTTCCCAATCTTTCTTCAAACCATACTTTAACTTCCTCACCTTGAAATTACTATTTGAAAAGTTAAAAGCTACTTCAAGTTCAACTTCTTTTTTTGAACTGCAAGATCTTCGAGAGAACAAGGTTATTTATCAACCCTTACCTCTTCTTTGTTGCTTTTTTCAGAACCTGAATCAATTCCCATTTTGATTCAGCCACAAGCAACTATTGATTACCTCTTCTATGTTCCAATTATGTTCTTGGTCTAGAAACATTTACAAGAGTGGCTTACACACACACATATTCAGTAGAAGGTAGACTATGACCATTAATGTTGCTTTGTGTAGACTATGACCATTAATGTTACTTTGTGCAGATTAATTTAACACAATGAAATTGATCTTGAGTCCATTGAGTCTCAAAGTGTGGATGTTGAGGTTGAAGAGATTGATGGGTCGAGTTTTCATACCGAAACTCAAGGCACTGATCTCCAAAAAAGAAAAAGGAAGCTGACCTCCAAAGTTTGGAGTCACTTTGCTCATCTTCCTTTGGGTCTGGACAAGAAATTGAAGGCCAAGTGCAAACATTGTAGCTCTGTGTACCTCGCAGACAGTAAGTACGGAACTGGTAATCTGAAATGCCATCTTATGAATTGTCTGAAAACCTCCTACCGTGATATAGAGCAGATGCTCATTGCCCAAGAAGCTGGTGCAGTGATACTTGGTGGAGGTAAGTATGATCCCGAAAAATTTCGTGAGTTGGTTGTAGCAGCTATAATCATGCATGATCTACCTTTTAGTTTTGTTGAATATGCGGGAATAAGGTCTGTATTTAAGTACTTACACCCTCAAATTCAATTGACCTTTATTTGGATGAGCCAAGATTGGCTAGGACCGCGGATCTTGATATCCTTTCCTTTTGGAAATCAAACCAATTTCGATATCCAACACTAGCTTCTATGGCTTGTGATATATTGGTTGTCCCTGTTTCTACAGTTGCTTCTGAAGCTACATTTAATGTTGGTGGTAGAGTTCTTGATTCATTTCGTAGCTCACTTAAACCAAAGACAATTGAAGCACTTGTTTGTACCAGAGATTGGTTATATGGAGACAAAGGTAGTTTCAAACTTACTTAAATTATGTATATTTTCTATATTGATTTTGAACTAACTTGTATCTATATATATTTGTTTTTGTGTAGATTTCAATGAAGAGGTGGAGGATCTTACACAAGATATCTTCAACTTTTCATTGAAAGAAAAGGAGCCTTTCTCACAGGGATCAACTTCTCCTAAACGTAATGATGCACTTGGAGTCCCCCCATTGCAGCAAATTATTTAAATATTTAATTATTAATCATGTATGTTTGTTTTCTAAATTATGAGACTTTTATGTGTTTGTTTTTTAATTTGTTAGAGACTCTAATGTGTTTGTTTTAATTTTGAACTTAGATTATGTAATGTCTCTACATCATATTAAACAGGTTGAGAAACATATTCAGAAGTAGGTTCTGAAATAGGTTATGATATAGGTTCAAACGTGTTGACAGTAATCATGCCATAAACATGTTAACAGGTAATTAACGGGTTGACACGACCCGTTTACAACCTATTTCGTAAACGTGTTGACATGTAATTAACGGGTTGACATGATATGTTTACGACCTGTTTAATAAATGAGTTAATCGTGTCGTTTCGTATCAAACCGCTTATAAACAGGTCGTGTTTGGGTTTAGAATTTTCACACGATTAATAAACGGGTCGTGTTCGTGTCAGACCTATTCGTGTCAACTGAGGGGTTCAATACGACACGAACACGGCTTGTTAACACGAATTGCCACCCCTATTCATGTTACACACTTGGCGCAAGTGTTGTCCTGTTTACACTCCCACCAATTTGTTGTTAAACTTTCCAAGTGCCTCTTCTGCCAAAAAAACTATTGACTACTTGGGTCATATTGTTTCCGCTATTAGCTTACAGGCTGACCCTCAAAAAAATTGAGGCTATGTTAAGTTGGCCCCTCCCTCAGACCCTGAAGTAACTTCAAGGATTTTGGGACTTACCAGTTATTATCGTCGTTTCATCCGGGGGTATGCTACTCTTGCTGCTCTGCTCACCGACTTGCTTTGCAAAGATGCCTTTACTTGGAACACAGCTGCCAATGATGCTTTTGAGGCCCTTAAACATGCAATGGTGGAGGCACCAGTTTTATGGTTGCCAGATTTTGCCTTGGATTTCATTATTGAAACGGATGCCTCTAATGTGGGAATCGGGGCCATCCTCATGCAAACAAGGCATCTCATATCTTACTTCATCAAGAAATTAGGCCCACGGCTTCGGGCCTCCTCTACCTACCTCAAAAAATTGCATGCGATTGCTGAAGCAGTCCATAAGTGGCGTCAGTATCTCCTTGGCAGATTTTTCATTATTCGCACGGACCATAAAATCATTAAGGAACTCCTCCTGCAAGTCGTTCAACTCTAGACCAACAGATTTATGTCCGTAAATTTTTGGGGTACCACTTTCAGATTGAGTATAAACCAGGATGTACTAATCAAGCTGCTAATGCCTTGCCGCGAGTTCATAAAAACGCCTCCACTGACACCACAGCCTAGGCTACCTCATGTTTACCTTTGGCTAGTCGTCCAACTTTAGACTTGTTCACAACCCTTCACACGGACAACTCCACTTGCCCTGACTTGGTAGTACTCCACCAACAGTTTGCAGACGGCTCACTCTCCTCTAACTATTCAGTTCACGTGAGGTTTCTCATCTACCGGAACCGCTATTATGTTAGTTGCCACTCGATGCTGAAATCAATTTTGTTGCAAGAGTTCCATGCCAATCCTCTTGTCAAGCATGCAGGCATCAAACGCACCTTGGTTCGTCTTGCCTCCACCTTTTATTGGCCCAAAATGCGCAATGATGTGCAATAGTATGTTGCTTCTTGCCTAGTGTGCCAACAGACTAAATATTCGACCCAAGCTCCGTCCGGCCTCCTTCAGCCACTCCCTATTCCCTCCTTAGTATGGGATGAGATTACCATGGACTTTATCACATGCCTTCCATTCTCGCGCAGTTTCACGGTCATACTCACAGTGGTTGACTGCCTCACCAAATCCGCCCACTTCAGGGCTTTGCCGACCCAGTTCACAGCGGCAACAACTGCGAAGTTGTTCGCTGACATAGTGGTCAAACTGCATGGATTTCCCAACTCCATCATTTTGGACCGCGATCCCATTTTCGTGAGCAACTTTTGGAAGACACTTTTCACTTTAAGTGGCACCACTCTTCGCCACAGTATTGCCTATCACCTTCAAACTGACAAGTAGTCAGAGGTTATGAATCATGGACTCAAACAGTATTTACGCGCCTTTACTCAAGAGAAGCCTCGCTCATGGGTTTCCTTATTCGATTGGGCCGAGTTCTGTTATAACTCGAGTTACCACAGCGGGCTCAAGATGTCTCCTTTCCAGGCACTTTTCAAGTGCAGTCTCCCCACCATTCCCTCTTACTCATTAGGCTCTACTTCAATCCAACCTCTGGATGAGGCACTCCTAGAATGGGATGCCTTACTGCATTCTTTAAAAGATAACTTGCGCCAAGCCCAATACCGTATGGCGTAAAAGGCAAATATTCACCATCGCGACTTGCAACTCGCCGTCGGTGATAAGGTGCTTGTCCATTTACAGCAGTACCGCCAGACCATTATAGCTCACATTGCCTTTTAGAAGTTAGCCAAGTGCTACTATGGTCCGTTTCTAGTGATCGACCGTATTGGTCTTATCACATATAAGTTGGCCTTGCCCAGTGGATGCAAAATTCACCCCGTATTTCACGTCTCCGCTCTCAAGCCCTTTGTTGGCTCTTGTTGTGAGGAGATCTTTCTGCTGCCCACAACAAGCTTGGACAATAAATCTCTGTCTTTTCCATTGGCCATTTGTGCAACCCGCACTGTTCTCTGCCACGGTAAGGAGCTCCAACAGCTTTTAGTGCAATGGTCTGATAGCTCTCCAGAGAATTCCACTTGGGAAAACTTTGCCGACTTCTGCAAACTTTACCCTGCCCTTCACCTTGAGGACAAGGTGCTTTTTCAAGGAGTGGGGACTGATATGGCCTTGCTTATCCAGTTGGAGCAGCTCGAGCAGACACTTGTGGAACCGATTGAAGAAGAGTTCGACACCTCAGTAGAAGAGAAGAGCTAGCTGGAACAGCCTAAGGTCCATTCTGCAAAAGGCCAAAGAGGACCAAGAAGCTTCCGGCTTGGATGAAAGACTACTTCGTTTGAAGAAAGGGGAGTCGTATGGGATTATGAGCTGACATCGGGATTGTTGATTGCCTTTTGTATTTTTTTGAATTATTTCCATTGCATTCTCCTTTTGTAACTTCTTTCTGTTGTTGGTTGCGTTGCCTCTAAGCTTGTGGATCCCAAGGCTCGAGGTATATGAGCAGTAGGTGAATCACCTTTGAATTATGGAATGAAATAACAAGAAACTCTAATCTTCCCTTTGTAATCTTCTCCCGATTTCTCTTCTTTCTTCAATTCTCTCTGTGCTGGTTTTCTTGGAGTTGCCACTCATTCGCTAACATTTTGGTGAATTGTAGTTTGGTGTATCAATAATCCTCTCAATCCTTCATATTTCCCATCTATTTAACTTTCTCTATCATTCATACTTTCCATCACTCCTACCAAACAGAGCCTGAAATAAAATGGTTTTCATTAGGTTCCCCAAAACGACTATCAAAATATCTATTTTATTTTTTTATACGTTTGGTATTATTATTATTATTATTATTATTATCCCATTTTCCTTCTCTTTTTCTCTCTTTCTTGCTTTCTCTTTCCAATAAACTTTTAAGTAGAGTTCTGTCTTGGTGTTATTCTTTTTTTTTCTCGTCTCTCTTTTTCCTATTTTTATTTTTATGTCCTATCATAAATATATATTTTTTAATTTCTCCTTAAAATAATTTCTTCATGTATATATTCTCGTCTTTTTAAAATTATGTTCCCTTTATTAAACATTTCATAAGGTTCTTTTTTTTTTTTTTTTTTTTTTACTTTCTTTTCTTTTTTCCTTTTTTTATTTTTATTTTTATCTTTATTGTCTTATTATACACTTCTTCATTTTTTTTTATTTCTTCAAATAATTCTCTAATCAATTTTAAGAAAGTAAAACAAATAAAACTCTATAATCTATAATCTATAATCCCCGCTGAAAAATAGGTAATCTACAGGCTATAAATCTATAATCTATAAATATATAGGAATGGTCTTTAATCCGGCACTAAGAAAGTACCGGATGAGTCAGCCATTTAACCACATTTACAACTCTACCCTTTTGAAATTATATATCATATTTCACATACTGACACACTCCTTGAGCCCTCAACATTTGTCAATAATTTTTTTGACACCCACTGCATCACTCCCCACCTCACTAACACCTGGACACTGCATGCTTATCATAAAGTGACTACGGCGACCATTTACTCCTCCATTAATTTCTGATCGTCTATTTTAATTCGACGTCTCTCATTTTTTTGACCAGAGACTAAAAAAATGTGAAACCCAATTATAAAAAAAAGCTCTTTTTTTGACAAAATAAAGAGAAGCTTAATTAGTAAAAAAAAAAAAAAAAAATGTAAGGCTTAATCGTTTATGAAGGGGGAAAGAGTTTAGTAAAAACAACAGCTTTTATAGTTTTACAGTAGGTGAAAAATGTAAGGATTGTGTATGTAAAATTTCATTATTTTTTGACGTTGTTTTTATTTTATTTTATTTTTAAAGATGAAAAATAAAGAAAATCATAAAAAATAGAATATTCATCAAAAAATGGTGTCGCTTATTGCATTAATTGGTAAAAATTATATATTAATTTTAGAATGTAAAAATAAATAAAATGTAAATTTTTACCCATCCCCCCCCGAGTTGGTCTCTGGCGCTCTACTACATAAGTTTTTCGGGGCTTTTTGATAGGTTTTACTTTTTTTTTGTCATTTTTGAGGTAATTTTTTTCTGACATGCCTAGAAAAATGTAAGGATTGTGTCTGTAAAATTTCATTATTTTTTGACGTCATTTTTATTTTATTATATTTTTTAAAGACAAAAAATAAAGAAAATCATACAAAATAGAATATTCATCAAAAAATAGTGTCGTTTGTTGCATTAATTCTTAAATATCATATATTAATTTTAGAATGAAAAATATAAATAAAAATGTAAATTTTGGTATTTTATATTATATCAAAATATGCTCTTAGTATTTTGTATTTTTAATAATATAAAAATAGTATTTTAATATTTTTAAAAATATCTTTTTGATACCTTAAAATTAATTTTTGGGACATGTAATGTCTAAATTACTTTTCTTATTAGTTAAATAACAATCAATATCTATTATATATTATAAATGTGTTGAAGCAAGCATGTGTCAACTAATTTTTATCTCTTTATAGTACCCTTAACTATTTATATTTTTTACTTATTTGTTATCTATTATTTTCTCTTACTTATGGTTTAAAAAAAGGGTTTAATTTGTGTTTCTCTTTATGCTCTTCACTTTTTGTACTTTTTACTTACTTAATATCTACTATTTCTCGTACTTAAGGCTTAAGAAAAACCCGGTTTAATTTGTGTTTCCATTTATGTCCTTCACTTTTCGTATTTTTTACTTATTTGTTATCTACTATTTTCTCTTACTTACGACTTAAGAAAAAAAGGGTTTAATTTGTGTTTCCATTTATGTTATTTACCTTTTGTACTTTTTATTTACATGTTATGTACTAGTTTTGTATTTCTATTTATGCCCTTATCAATTTTTGTGTTTTTAATCTACTTGTTATCTATTGTTTTATCTTACTTAAGTCTTAACAAAAAACGATTTGTGTTTCCTTCTATGTTCTTCACTTTTTTGTACTTTTTACTTATTTGTTATCTACTGTTTTCTCTTACTTAGAGCTAAAAAAAATTGGTTAAATTAAATAATATTTGAATTACGTTTTGAACGTGGTTTCCGAATCTACAAAACTCACCCCATTAAAATAAGTAGTGCAGTCTAAATATTAAGAAAAATAATATAGTATGGCAATTAGTTAAAACTTATTTGTTTACATCATAAAATTATTTTTCTAATATACAATAATATAACAGTTAAATTCATGCAATTGCATGTGCCTACTTTTATTAGTTTCCTAAAAAAAATGAAAATATTTTAAGACATTAAAATATTTAAAGGAAAATAATAAAATAAAATGTTCATGATTTTTTTCTAGATTTATTACATTTTGATTAAGTAAAAGAGTATTAAGGTCATTTTACATCTTAAAAATCAACTTCAGAGTACCAAGAATATGTTTTTAAAAACGTTGAGGTATCCTTTTAATATTATCAAGAACACAAGATACTAAAAGCATATTTTGCTATATACATTGTCACTTACATTCATTAACATGAAATACAACAAATTAGCCAATATACATATTTTTATGCTATGTGTTCACTTAATTACTATTAAAAATACATATTTCAAAGATCAATATACACTATCATTTCTTATAATTTAATATATACATCTTTACACACACCTTCCATATAAATATACATGAAAACGGCAGAATCATACATCTGTCGTTTTAGTCCGGTAAATAGTGAGTACCGGATTAAAGACCTTGCCTAAATATATAATGAGTTTTAAAAAGTACTGTCCAAATGAACAGTACTTTAACCACGTTTTGCTCCCTTTCTCTCTCTGTTTTTTTTTTTTAATTTTTTCTTTTCCATATTCTATTATTTTTTACTTTTTTCCTCATAATTTTATATTTGTCATTCTTGTCCTTCTTTTTAACTACTTTCTTCTATTTACTCATTTTTTAAAGATGTTATTCTATTTAAATATTTTTTTACGCTAGTGTGTTAAAACTTATTTACTTTTTCATTTGACTCGTTTTTAATTTTTATTCTGAAATTTTATTTTTCTTTCATTTTGTTTTTTTTTTTGCGCTAAAACTTATTATTTTTTTTATTTTGGATCTTTTAACCTTTTAAGCCTTTTTTTTTTTATTTTTACACTAAAATTTTAAAATTTTTTTCCTGTTTTAGTACCCTTTTTTTGCCATTTTTTATTTTAGACCATAAATTTTATTTTATTTTATTTTATTTATGGTTCTTTATCCTAAAATTTATTTGTTCATTTGTTTTGGTCCTTTTACTAGCCCAATTTTTATTTTTACCCTGAAACTTTATCTTTTTTTCGTTTTGGTCCATTTTGTCCTAAATTTATTTATTTCTATATTTTAGTCATTTTAACCTTTTTCCTGAAATTTTATTTTATTTTCTGTTTTGTTCCTTGTACTCTAAAATTTATTTATCTTTTTCATTTTCGTCCTTTTTTTGACCCATTTTTTTCATTTTTGCCATGAAACTCTTTTTTCCTTATTTTGGTCATTTTAATCCGAAAACTTTATTAATTTCTTCATTTTTAGTCTTTTTTGACCTTTTTTTGCCTTAAAACTTTTTTTTTCATTTTAATTTTGTTTTAAAATTTTATATTCAGATGTTATATATTTTTAATAATAATATAATAATTAAAATTTAACACATGTTTTAGTCCCAACTTCCTATGAGTTCAACTAGTATAATAAACGTTCCATCCCTCACATCAATGATCAAACATTGTAATGCAATGATGATAAAACCTAGCGAATTCCTGTAATTCCTTCGCTTTCAAGTTAAGACAACCCCAAAGTATAAAATAAAAAAGTAAATAAAACCAAAAGACAAAATCCGCGTCTCTTTGTTCTTTATCGTTTTATTACAAGAAAACATTTTCTTTGCAATCAATGCTATTATTAAATTTTAAGTTAACGCTTACTTTATGGATTCAGAATCATAAATTTTTAAAATTTAAATTTTTTATGAGAAAAAAATTCTATAAAAAATTATAAATTATGATTTAAAATTAGAGACAGATACATGAAATAAACATCCTATAAGTTTCTTCTATTATTAAAGATTAATTTTCTTAAAGCAATATTTTGCAATAAAGATTTTTAGAGACAATGAAGGAAGACAATTTTTTTTTGGAAAATAATGGACAGAAAAACATAAAATTATTTTAGAATGAGTTTTAAACGCACCCATTATTGCCGTGTTTAGAATTGTTTTTGTTTTTGTTTTTAACATTTTTCGAAAAAAAAATGAAAACAATTCTAAAATGACGTTTGACATAATTAAAGATAAAAAACGGAAATAAAAATAATTTTTTAGTTTAGTGTAAAATGGGTCATTTTTGCGCGTTTAGAACTCGTTTCAAAATGATTTTTTTTGTATAAAAATAAAAACGTTTTTAATCTCAGACAGAAATCATTTTTGAAAATATGTTTAGTAGTTTTATCAATATATTATTTTTAGTATAAAAAACCATTAATGTCTCTCTCTGCTCGAGAGAGGAGAAAATGAAAACAAAAAATGAAAAACGACTAAAATTGAAGAACCACCTGATGCCCAACAATGTTCCGAGACGTTCCTTAAGCCAACAGCTGGTCTCTAGTTCACCTTTGACAAAGCTCCTCTAGATCAATGGAGAGAAAGAATCAATGAATTTGGACCATGGATTGACCTCCAAATGACCAAGCCTGGTGCAGAACTCGAAGCTGTCGTCGGAGAGTTTGCCTCTAGATTTATTGGCACTCTCAGGGATTGGTTCCAGAGCCTTGGTGGTTATAGGCAGCTCCAGTTCATCAAAGCAGATACAGTAGCAGGAATACTTGGACTCATCTACCGAGAGTTCATCGGAGACTACAATCTCATTGATAAGCAAATGCGCCAAAAATACTTTGAAATGAAGTGTTGTTCCTTGAAGAAAAAGGACATCAAGTTTCATTATCAAAGGATGTCTCAATGATATTACATGCTTAATGGATTTAATGATCCTAACCTCCGACAAATGTACCTATTATCTCTACCACAAGAATTACAACCAGAACGTCAGAGATCCCTCCTGGCGACAAAGAAAGAAATGAAAGATATCTCTATTGGAGAAATTCATCAATTGGCATTGGCAGCTCTCAACAAGCTCTGTAAAACTCTGTAAAACTCAAGAACTGTTTTCTTCCATGATGAAGGAAATGAACAAGTTCAAGAAGGCATGCAAGAAGCCTTACTTGCAGATAAAGTGCAAAGACAACAAATGCTCATGTAGTCCTTCGAAGAAATCTCACGGCAGTTCCTCAAAGTGATCTTGCCGACCAAGAAAGTCCAACAAAAAAGAAGGAAAGAAGTTCAAGTTCTTTAAAAGAAAAGGACGTGGCAACCCCAAGTCAGACCGTTGTTTCAATTGCACACCATATTCCTCCTGCATCGTCTGTAATTGCTCAACTCAGAGACACATCGGCTATACACTCATCATGAGGTATACACATGACATACTGGCTTTGCATATCCTCAGTCGCTCAAGGACATCACATATCACCTCATCAAGGTACTGTGTAGAGAAAACAGACACCAGCCAAAGCCTTCTCTGCAGCCATCCGTCAGTTCGATGATAGCTCCACCCATTCAGATTTATGGACCATACAACATTTTCACCGTCAGCAACAGTCGATATTTCAGAGAAGATATTACCAGCACATCCATCATAGCACCATCATTTTCTACTATGCCTCCACCATTAGAACAAGACTCACAGAGTCAGCCTGATTACGACCCAACGCTATACCAAGACTCACAAGAGCCGGTAGAAGACTATTTAGAGTACATACCACCATCCAGTAAAAGACACAGACAGTGGTACCCACATGATCATCCATATGAGCGTGGTTCAAAGAACTTAGACTCATCATTATCAGACTATAGCTCTTTCTACAATGAGTCCCCTAGAAAAGATGCGCTAGCTGCCCACTTTGTTCAAAAGTCTTAAGATCTTATCTGAAGATCTTATCCTGTAAAAAAGTATTTTGTTTTCTTGTGTATTAGTCAAAAGTGTAATAGTAGTTTGTCTGGCACTTCACCGAAAGTGGTATTGTCTTTTTTAATTAGTCAAAAGCGGAATAATTAGGAATCCGCTTTGTCAAAAGTCATTTGTCATTTGTAAAATAAGTCTAAAGGGAAGGTTTTACAGGAAGTGATGACTTGAACTGGTTTTGAACGGGTTAAGAAGTTAGGGATGAGATTGTGGTGGCCTTTTATATGTTTGACAGAAAAATCATATCTGACAAACTAATCTTTAAGTTTGAGTAATTGTAGGTCACGTAGGGTTTTGTTTTTAAAATTAAAGACCTTAGGAAATGATGAATTATTCATTCGGACCTCAAAATTATAACTTCTAAGATAGAAATTAATTTCTGAATTCCATATTTTACTATAAGAATTTCTTTATAGATGGTGTGATAGTACTTTTTGAACGAGTTCTAAACACACCCGATAATGAAAATTGCTTTTTAATCACGTAAAAAAAAAAAAAGAAGAATGTAAATGAAAAATATGTGGATTTATGACTGGGCAAGGCAAGGCCTTCTTTCTTCCGTTAACTTGCTAAATCCACCATTTCTCTCGCGCCCAATTCGCCTTCTTTCTCTCTCTCTACGATTCCTAGAAATTTCCTTTTTCTATTTTCCTTCACTTTCTCGATCATTTTCTTTTCCGTTTCTGCTATAATCGCACGACATCTCCAGTTCTCGTCGGATTTTCTTCCTCCAAGGTAAGCCATCTTCTTCTTCTTCTTCTTCATCTTATCTTCGACGTGGATTTTTAGCCTAATTTGTTGAATGTCTGCGTCATTCTGATATGTGCATTTTGTCCGAGCTTGTATTCACAACAAGAAAGTTCGATCATTTTAGTGTTTTGTGTACGCATTTCGTTTGTTGCACTTGTTCGATCCGCTGCATTGGTCAATCGTCCAATGCGAGAGGAGATCGATCTTCGTTTTTGATAATTCGCTCAAATCAAGTAAGATTGTCCTTTGTGATTTTGTTCCTGTTATGGATCTATGGTAAAATTTGATTTAGCCCTTACCTTTTAAATCTGTAAAATTGGCAAATCTTTCTGTAGTTAATTTCTCAGAACTCAGAAGCCAAAAAAAAAAAAAAAAAAAAAAAAGAAAAGAAAAGGAATATCTAGATTTATATGTTATGGAAGATTCACCTTAACATAGCTACGTGATAGTATTATATGTTCCAGCTTATTGGTGATTTTAAGATTCATTAGTGACTACTAAGTACCAAGAAAACCAAGGTAACTTTGAACAGCTGGAGTTTTGTAAAGTATCTCAAAATTTCTCATAATCAATCAGGGAAAATTATTGCCTAAGTGTTTGTTAAGAAGTGTTCCTCAACAAAAAATGTTCTGATTACGTGTAGCTCGCTTACTTTAATAATTTTTGTAGGTAGCTTGGATTGCATATAATTTGAATGACTTCTGAAGCAGTATTATAATGGAAGAAGGAGAAATAAAGGAGATTGATGAAATCTCCAGGAAGGATTCGGATAATCATGAAGTAGTTGGTGGTGTACATAGAGATACTGGTTCATCTCAGCAGGAGAGTATTAATATTACTGGTGGTGATGAAGCTGTGATTAGTAATAATATTTCAGTCTTGGATGGGGTTGATTTAGTAGATGTAGCTGTGGATGAAGATCAGTTTGAGCAGGTTTCTTTGAAAGATCAAGAGAAAGCTGTTGTTTCTAGGAGTAGTGATGTCAATTCAAACCGATCGTCAAATTCAGATAATGCAAGATACTCATATGGTAGGTTTGAAGATGCTGCGCAATTTTCACTTGTAGCATTTACTGCTGAATCTGATTCGTCCCCAGTTCGCCAAATACAGCATGATCACCCTTCTCAGACCTCGCATCACGACAAACGTTTTGACTCTATCAAACAATCTACCTCATCTACTAGTATTGATTCTGCTTTATATGAGGACGCTTCGATTTCGTCTGCTGGTGCTCCTGCAAATCCTAAAGCAAAAGCTGCTATGCCAAATGTGTCTCCAGAGTTATTGCATTTAGTGGATTCTGCTATTATGGGAAAGCCAGAAAGTTTGGAAAAATTGAAGAAAATTGTTAGTGGGCTGGAGAGTTTTGGAGCCGGGGAGGAAATGGAGAGCATTGCTTTATTGGTAGTCGATTCACTTATTGCAACTATGGGTGGCGTTGAAAGTTTTGAAGAATATGGGGATAACAATCCTCCTAGTGTAATGCTAAACTCTCGGGCTGCCATTGTGGCAGGTGAACTCATTCCTTGGCTCCCTTGGGAAGGTGATAGTGATGTTGTCATGTCCCCTCGGACGCGGATGGTTAGGGGGTTGCTTGCAATATTACGTGCTTGCACAAGAAATAGAGCAATGTGTTCTATGGCTGGTTTGTTAGGTGTTCTTTTCTGGTCAGCAGAAAACATTTTTACGGAAAATGTGGGCTCAATGGAAGAAATGAAATGGGATGGAACTCCTTTGTGCTACTGCATTCAGTACTTAGCAGGGCATTCATTGAGTGTCATTGATTTGCACAGATGGTTTCAAGTAATTACAAGAACGCTTACTACTGTTTGGGCAACTCGCTTAATGCTTGCTTTGGAGAAGGCGGTGGGTGGAAAGGAATCAAAGGGACCAGCATGTACTTTTGAGTTTGATGGTGAAAGCTCTGGTTTGCTTGGTCCAGGGGAAAGTCGTTGGCCATTCACAAATGGGTATGCATTTGCAACATGGATTTACATTGAATCATTTGCAGATACATTGAATACAGCAACTGCTGCTGCAGCAATAGCTGCTGCAGCAGCTGCCAAGTCAGGAAAATCTTCAGCTATGTCAGCTGCTGCTGCTGCCAGTGCACTCGCCGGTGAAGGGACAGCCCACATGCCACGCCTGTTCAGTTTTTTGTCTGCTGACAATCAGGGAATAGAGGCATATTTTCATGCACAGTTTTTAGTGGTTGAAATTGGCAGTGGAAAAGGAAAGAAGGCTTCTTTACATTTTACTCATGCATTCAAGCCACAATGCTGGTACTTCATTGGTCTGGAGCATTGTTGCAAGCAAGGGCTGCTTGGAAAAGCAGAGAGTGAACTGAGATTATACATTGACGGATCATTGTATGAATCACGACCTTTTGACTTTCCTCGAATCTCCAAGCCACTTGCATTTTGTTGCATAGGGACAAACCCCCCTCCTACAATAGCTGGTTTACAACGTCGTCGTCGTCAATGCCCCTTGTTTGCTGAGATGGGGCCTGTTTATATTTTTAAGGAACCAATTGGCCCAGAAAGGATGGTACGCCTGGCTTCTAGAGGAGGGGATATACTTCCTTCATTTGGCCAAGGAGCAGGGTTGCCATGGCTTTCAACAAATGACTATGTGCAGAGTATGGCAGAGGAAAGTTCACTTTTAGATGCAGAAATTGGAGGATGCATTCATCTTCTCTATCACCCTAGTTTACTCAGCGGGAGATTTTGTCCTGATGCTTCTCCTAGTGGCGCCGCAGGTTAGATAATTTATTATTTCTTAGTCATCATTGTTTTTGGTATATTAAAGTCCTATCCTTCTCATAGTTGGGGTTTCAAGGACATAAAAGAGAGTGACGAGGTCTATACTTGTATTTTCCACAGTGGCGGCCTTCACACATATGCATTTGCATTTGCATTATTTTCTAGTGAAGCGCCTGCTAAATTTGGGTACGCGTAGAGAGTGCAAAATATATTTTTAGGAAAATATTGTTGTCATTTTTCTGCTCTCTTTTCCCTCTAACCTTTTTCTTGCTATCTTTCTTCTTGCCTTTTCCCTTAATTACAAGAATTTGTATGATTGGCACCTTTTCTTGTTCTTTCTCTATAGTAGCATGCCAGTAGACAAACAACAATTGAAACCTTGTTAGGGAAATGGCAGAGGGGTTAAAGGTTTTTATTTTACATTATTTTTTAATAAGAAAGGGAGAATTTCTCTTGTGTTTCAAATTTTATATTTCAAATTTTGATATGAGATACGGTTGTGCAAAATTAAGGGAGAATTTCTCTTTTGTGTTTCTCTTATGTTGCTTATTCTTTCTCAATGAATACTTCAGGCATACTCAGACGGCCAGCTGAGGTTCTTGGACAGGTCCACATTGCTATGCGAATGCGACCAGTGGAGGCTCTATGGGCCCTGGCATATGGAGGTCCAATGTCTTTGCTTCCTCTTGCAATTAGTGATGTGCAAATCGATAGCTTGGAACCACAACAAAATAATTCTTCTTTGTCAATGGCTACTGCTTCTCTTGCTGCTCCAATATTTAGAATAATTTCTATGGCTATTCAGCACCCCAGGAACAATGAAGAGTTAAGTCGTGCCAGAGGACCTGAAGTTCTATCAAGAATCTTAAATTACCTTCTGCAAACTTTATCATCTCTTGGTACCGGAAAGCATAATGGTATGGGGGATGAGGAACTTGTTGCAGCTGTTGTGTCCCTCTGTCAATCTCAGAAAAATAACCATTCACTTAAGGTGCAGCTGTTTAGTACGCTGCTCCTGGATCTTAAAATTTGGTGCTTATGTAATTATGGACTGCAAAAGAAGCTTCTATCATCACTTGCTGACATGGTTTTCACAGAGTCGTCTGTAATGCGAGATGCTAATGCCTTTCAAATGCTTTTGGATGGCTGCAGAAGGTGCTATTGGACTATTCGTGAACAGGACTCTGTGAATACCTTTTCTTTAAATGAGGCAACACGACCTGTTGGTGAAGTGAATGCGTTGGTTGATGAACTGTTGGTGATAATTGAACTTCTAATAGGAGCAGCACCTCCTTCGTTGGCTTCAGATGACGTCCGTTGTTTACTTTGGTTCATGGTTGATTGTCCACAACCCAATCAGGTGACTTTAGTTTGTGAAACATTACCTTTTTTTTAATTTTTAATTTTTATTTTAGTAGATAGAAATATAATTCATATTTTGGTGTGAGTCACGCCTTAAATACAGGTTGTAGACCTTTTATAATTATCTTAACAGTCTTTTACGGAGTTATGGCATTGATGGCTTGAAAGCGAATTGGCTTTAAAGTGAATGGGATTTCTTACATTGTACTTCTGGGTTTTCAGCAGAGTTTTTTGCTTGAGGTACAGGTCTCTAGAAGAGAGTAGTATTGATGATGTTCTGAGACAGTACTTAATAGTGATTGAGGCGTTGCATATACAAGTATTCACGAATTATTGAATTAGGTCTTATCTTGTGTTCACTAACTTTAAATCTTTGAACTTCTAGAAACTTCTTGTAATTTCATTTGATCAACGAAGTTTCTTGTTTCTTATATAAAAAAACTTTGAATCTTTGAACTTTTTATAACCTTCGTTAATCAAAATTGAGAACATGATGGGTGCGTTGGTTTTGTTTCCAAAACGTTTTTCATGTTTTTCAAGGAGGAAAAAATGAAATTGAAAATGAAATGGCGTTTGTTTAGGAAATGTTTTGAAAACGAAAATGAAAACAGTGAGAATAATTTTTGTGAAGGAATTTGAAAAATAGTTGAAAGTTGTCTTCACTAATCTGTTTTCATTTTCTAATACTTATCAACAATATTATAATATATTAATTAATAATTATGATCAAACACGATTTCACTCTTTTATTATACTCAAAACAATCTTTTAAAAAACCAACCAAACGCAATTTCAGAATCGTTTTCAGAATAATTCTCAAAACAATCTCATTTTTACTTTTTATTGAAAAAATCATTTTAAAACCAATTCCAAACGCACCCGATAAGTTTTGCTCTTCAGAGGAAAACTCTTCCTCTGTTATACTTGTAAGTAGTTCTTTATTATTAATGAAATTTTGTCTCCATTTCAAAAGAAGAAAAAAAAAAATGATACTTCTGCAGTACTTGCTAATTTTTTATATGCACAGCTTTTAGCTATACTTATTATTATTATTATTATTATTATTTAATTTTGTCTTCTAAATAAAGTATTTCTGTTCCACGTAGAAAAGAATTCTGAGGGAAGTTTAGGTCACTTCTTCATGTTGGATGCCCGATGAAGTGGGAGCCTTTGAGATCTTCAAGTTCTATCTTTTTTTTTTTTTTTTTTTTTTTTGTTTTGTTTTTCATATTACTAGTGAGTGCAAACTTTGACCTTATTGTTATTGCTTAAATTTTGTTTTATGTCTTATGTTTAATTAAAGGATAACTTGGGTGAGCTTTTCGTATTGTTTTTCTCAACGTTTCTCCTAATAGTTTCTTCTGCCAGGTTGCAAGGGTATTGCATCTAATCTACCGCTTAGTGGTGCAACCAAATACATCCAGAGCTCACACATTTGCAGAAGCATTTATAGCTTGTGGTGGGGTGGAAACTCTTCTGGTTCTACTGCAACGGGAAGCCAAAACTGGTGACTCTAGTGTTCTTGAATCCAGCACCAACAGTGACGAAACTTTGGGGGTTCAGGGACCTGAGCTAGATGGTGGAAGTGGGGAACCTGGAAAGTATGAGGATTATGAAACAGGACACAAAGAGAAGGAACTCAGTTCCAGCGAGGATGTTGGTAAATCTGAGACCTCCAACTGTAGAGGCAACCCTGCTGTTGTTTCCCCAAATGTCAGAATTGAAAGGATGGTTTCTGTTTCTGATAATTCTTTTCTTAAGAATCTGGGTGGTATCAGCCTTTCAATAAGTGCAGACAATGCAAGAAATAATGTTTATAATGTTGACAAGACTGATGGTATTGTTGTTGGAATCATTGGGCTGTTGGGTGCTTTAGTAGCATCTGGTCATTTAAAATTTGATTCATATGCTTCCTCAGATGTGACAAGTAATCTTCTGGGAACTGGACTGCATGATGGAGGTAGCACCATGTTTGGGGATAAAGTTTCTCTTCTACTTTTTGCTTTGCATAAAGCTTTCCAAGCAGCACCAAAAAGGCTCATGACTAGCAATGTCTATGCGGCATTATTTGGGGCATCGGTATGATATTTTCTACTTTTTCCGGTATCTTTTTTTTTTCCCAACAAATTTTTCATTGAAATGCTGAGAAAAATATGGGTTCTTGCAATCAGATCGCCATGTTTTTTATTTAATTTACTTGGCCAAGATCTTATTGCTATCATGTGGGTATTTCTGCCCTTGTACTAGTAATATTTTCTCGTTTTATTACACTGTCGCCATGTTTGTTGCATAGATGTTAGAAATGAGTTTTTTGGGTCCTCTTTTTCATGACTGAATTTGGAGATTAGTTTGGCCGTATTTGTTACCATTTTCAAGAGGGTTCCACACATTTCCCGAGGCAATGAAAATGGAATTGGTTTCTAAATAGCGTTGGGAGAGCTAATATAAGGAAATGAAAATGAAAACGAAAGCTGGCGAGAATGGCTTTAATATATGAAATTGAAAATTCTGAGAAGTTGTTTTCCCTTTTTTCGTTTTGCTTATATACCCAATAAATATTTTCCGTAATATATCCAAACACAATTTCCACTCTTTTGCTATACTCAAACCAATGTCTCTGCGAACACAACCAAGCACAATTTCAGAAATTATCCCAACACCATTCCCAAAAAATTCTCATTTCTATTTTCATCCCAAAATAAAGCCATTTTCAAAATGCTACCAAACAGGCCCTTTATTTTGGGTGCTGCACTTATAGTATGCGAATCCTTTTGGTAATATTTTGATATCAGTGTCACTAATCATAGTCATACACATGAGTATACCCTTTATAAACCTCAAAAACCCGTCTGTCATCTTGTTGTCATTGGAGCTTAGCCTGTTGCAATGTAGTGGTAATGTTTAAGCTTATTTCTAATATGTTTGATGTTTGTAGTTTTTATCTCCAGTCATAGTTTTATCATGATGAGAAACTAGGAATTTATCTCTGGTCATTACAGTGTTGCATTTTAGTACAACTATTTTCATTATTTATAAGTTTTTAGTATTAGTTTCTGAACCCCAGTTAGACTAGAGTTACAAACTATTAACTATTTATGCTGTTTCCTTTATTTCTCAACCTTAATCAATCTAGGCAGAGAATCTGTTATCAACTGTCATTTATTTCACTGCTGTTCTGTTCATTCAAACTTAATGTTCTTGGCTAGCAGTTAATTAGATTTCTAACACTTGGAATTCTTGAAAAGTTACCTTCAAGGGCTGTCTGTCTTTGCTGTAGCTAGGTTTGTTCAACTGTCGATTCTTTTACTTGTTAAAAGTTGAATAAGCTGAAGACAGATCTGTTTCCGTCCCATCTTTTTGTCAGATCAATGCTTCTTCGACTGATGATGGGCTGAACTTTTATGATTCGGGTCATCGATTTGAACATTCACAGCTTCTCTTGGTTCTTCTACATTCACTTCCATATGCATCTAGGTCTTTCCAAAGCCGAGCACTCCAGGTATCACTTTCATGTTTCTGTAAGAATTTTTGAAGTACTTTGTACATTTTTCAAGTTCAACGAAAAATGCCATCAGTAAAAGCATTAAAATCTTTGTACATGAATCGGTTAAATTTTATTTTATTTTATTTTATTTTTTTATTGCAAAAGAGGATGGATTTTATTTTGGGTACAGAGGTGGAGGAGGTGATTTAAGTGAGTCGATTTTTCAAAGATACGAAAAAATAATGGAATTCATATGATACCTGAGTTTGATAGCAATGCTATGTTCCATGCTTTAATTAGACTTAGCTTTGTTTTAGCATCTATTTCTATGCTAGGTGTATATTGGCTTCTCTTTATATTGGTTTAATATTTACTCAGTTATATAACCTCCACAGCTGTTACTTTTCAGCTTTGATTTATCTTTTGCTCATTGTTTTATGGGCTTCAAAGTTTTGGAGGGAGTGCGTGGCATGTTGCTGTTTTCGAGAAGAAAGAGCTTTCTCAATTTGAGAGTTAATCTGTTGATTGCTTATTTTATGCAGTTGTAACTATAATACGCTAGAATTCATGGTTTCATTGTCTTAACTTTCACCTGCGTATCAATTTCTGGGATTGACTCCTTGAAATATAGTTTTAAGCTAAGATGGTACTTTTCTATATCATTTCAGGATCTTCTGTTTTTGGCATGCAGTCACCCAGAAAATAGAATTGCTCTGACAAAAATGGAGGAATGGCCGGAATGGATTCTGGAGGTTCTTATCTCTAACTATGAGGTAATGTCTCCCAGCTTAACACTAAAGTTCTATTTGTTGTCTTTTCCATCCTTTACACAGTGAATTCTCTCCTTATTTGTGGGGAGCTCTTCAGCTATGTCCACATGAGGAGACTGATATGTAAAGTTGAGTGTTATCCCTGTTTAACTCAAAAGCACATGAATTTTAACTTTTACCTGGTAATTTTCTGGGAGATGCATCCCTACTTAGTATAACAATCCAATAAACTTGTTGATCTTATTGAACCTGGCGTTACATCCAAGATACCAAATTTATAACTTTTGACTTGGAATCCTTGTCTCTTTCAGGTGAATGCGAGCAAAAGTTCTGATTCTGTAAGCCTTGGAGACATAGAAGACCTGATACACAACTTCCTTATTATAATGTTAGAGCATTCAATGCGCCAGAAGGATGGGTGGAAGGTTGACATTTGTCTCTTTATTTTTTTTCCTGCTTTTGATTTATTTATTTATTTATTTTTGCATTGTATATTTGGTTCTACGCCTCGTGTTGATTTTTACTTCTATTTATCATATTGTATGACCAAAGTGTTTATGCTTATGATGTTGGTACCCTGGTTTTATGTGCCATGGTTTTGGATAAGGCTTTAACCACAGTTTAATCTTGACGAAATTGAATTGCATAAAACTAACAGGAAAAGGGAACTGAGCTCCTACTAGCTAATGGATAGAATTAATACCTTATTCTCTTATTAATTGGTTTCCTTCACTCTTTTTTTCTGTTGGCAGGACATTGAAGCTACCATTCATTGTGCAGAGTGGCTTTCCATTGTGGGTGGATCTAGCACTGGAGACCAAAGAATTAGGTATACATAATTGTGCATCTAAATCCAGAACATTTTAGTCAGTCACGTCTTCTTGCCATCCTGAACTTAAATTGTTTATTAATCACGTTATTTGGCTAATCATGCTTTGAAGACGCGAAGAATCATTACCCATATTTAAGAGAAGGCTTTTGGGTGCCTTGCTAGACTTTGCTGCTAGAGAACTCCAAGTTCAGGTAAATGTGACATCTTAACCTGTCGGTTTGAAGCCTTTTCCTCTGGTGTAGCCTTATTCTTTCTTATTCAAGTGTTTTACTTATGCAAAGGGAAAACGTTTTGTGCTTTAGTTCCTTTTAGTTGTGTAACAGAAAGAGTTGCAATAATGTCTACATCCAGCTTTTCTTTTGCGGCAGACTGAAGTTATTGCTGCAGCAGCTGCTGGCGTTGCAGCAGAGGGGTTATCACCAAAAGATGCCAAGGCAGAAGCAGATAATGCTGCGCAACTTTCAGTAGCTTTGGTGGAGAATGCAATTGTAATACTAATGCTTGTTGAGGATCATTTACGATTACAAAGCAAGCAATCTTTTGCTTCACGTGCTCCAGATGGTTCTAAATCCCTCCTTTCTCTTGCATCTCCCTTGAATAACCACACCAATTCATCAACTACTGGTGATCGTGGATCATTATCTAGTCATCCTGGGGGACTACCTCTTGATGTAAGTACAGATACCTCCTAATGAACGCAAGAAAACAAACATGGGCTATCACTATTTTCCTATTTGTAGGACGGTTCATTTAGATTAATTTGTTCTCATTTCTTCATTCATAAAAATGTTTTGCATGCAGTGAATTTTGTTTCTTATCAAGGGAAAAAAATATTTTCTTTCCATTCCCTTCTGAAACATGGAAAAGGAAAATAAATTGGTATTTTATGGGTCATGTCAATTGGGCTTCATAAAGAGCTTTGCAAAGATCAACAATTTTGCACGTCTTTTTTTGCTTAGGCGTTTTTTGAACTTTGAACTTTTTTGTTGAGGGATTTGTGCTTGTTGTGTGCTTGTTTTTTGATTACACATTTTCTGGATGATTCCTCATGCTTTGTTTTGTTTTGTTTTATTGTTTTTTGTTTGTTTGTGTCTTCTTGTTTTTTTTTTTTTTTTTTTTTTTTTTTTTTTTTTTGTTTTGTTTTATTCTGCTCTCATTTGCATTTATCCTTTTTCATGAGGCTCATTCACATGAGATTTTGTCTAGGTTCTCGCTACTGTGGCTGATGGGAATGGACAAGTCTCAACAACAGTGATGGAACGTCTTACTGCTGCGGCAGCAGCTGAGCCTTATGAATCTGTGTCTTGTGCTTTTGTTTCATATGGAAGTTCTTCTGTGGATTTGGCTGAGGGATGGAAGTATAGGAGTCGATTGTGGTATGGTGTTGGGCTTTCTTCCAAAGAAGCTCCCTTTGGTGGTGGTGGTAGTGGCTGGGAATCTTGGAAGTCTGCACTGGAGAAGGATGCACATGGAAACTGGGTTGAACTTCCCTTGGTAAAGAAATCTGTTGCAATGCTCCAAGCTCTTCTATTGGACGAATCTGGACTTGGTGGTGGTCTTGGGATAGGTGGTGGATCAGGAACTGGAATGGGGGGGATGACAGCTCTTTACCAGTTGTTGGACAGTGATCAACCGTTCTTATGCATGCTTCGGATGGTTCTTCTTTCAATGAGGGAAGAAGATGATGGTGAAGATAGTATGCTCTTGAGGAATGTAAGCATAAATGAAGCAAAATCAGAAGGAAGGAAACCGCGTTCGGCATTGTTGTGGAGGTGTTTTAACCTGAACTTCTTTTCTCATGCATTTCCTAACAATAAAAACGTTCTTGGTTTTTTGGGTAGATAAATGAAAGTTTGAGAGAGGAAAAAACTCTTATTCTCTTAACGTTTACAAGGAATACATGGAGATATATATACAAGAGATGGCTGTATTATTCCAGCCATTAGTATCGGTCCTAAATCAATTTATTAGGGGAGAATCCTCCAATAATAAGGAAAGAGATAAACTATAGAACATGGTAAGTAATATTGGATTCTCCATATTGTTCTATACCAAAAATACATAAACAAAATCTTTAAACTTTCCTAATATAACTTTGACTTAGAATTCCACAGTCCCCCTTAAGCGGGGTTGTAGATGTACATACACAGCTTGTGACTCAGGGATCGCCCTCTCGAGAACGGCCAAAGTGCTGGAGGATAGCTTCCCGTAAATCTTCCCAGGCCACGAAGGGCTCTTGTACGTCCAGCCATTGAAACCATCCTAGGGCCCTTCCTTCCATGCAAACCGAGGCGGCCACCACCCTCTCCCTCTCTTCAACGTCATTAATGGCAAAATATCTTTTAGCTCGAAAACCCATCCGTGCGGATCGTCACCTTGAAATAAAGGAAGTTTGAGTTTCTTACCCCGATGTTCCATCCGTGCGCGAGGCTGCTCTGATGACCGATAATAGTTGTAGCCCTCCCTTCCTCTCGCATGCTCTCTTCTCAGAGGACTCGTATCAGCTCGAGCTGGATGACCGGGTTCGCGTCATGGTGGGGTTTGATCCTCCGGAAGTCTCCCAGGAGGAACGTTGTCTTCTCTTGGTCGCCGTGGGGCGGTGGGGGTGAGCGGTGGTTCCGAGCTTGTCGTACCATGAGCTCCTCGAGTCTATTGATGGTGCCCTGAATTCCATCCACCTTCGCTCCCACCGCAGCCACTTCCCTTGCACTTCGCCGATCCGTACTCCCATGGAAGCCACTTCTCCTGCAACCTAGGTACCAGATCCACCGTCGTTTCGAGTGCTTGCAGAGTATCTTGGAAACTATTCAGCCGTCTCTCCAAGGACCCCAAACGATCTAACTGGTACCAAATTGTTAGGTTCCCGGAACCTCTAAGAATTTCCTTTTAAGTATTCAAAAGGCAAATAGAGTAATTGAATGGAAAATAATCAAAAAATGGGTCTAGTTCCTTGTATTACTGGGAAAAACAAAAATTACATATAGGAGGGGAATTTGAGGACCCTCAAGCCTCCAAATGACTAGCACTCTACAGCAAAATCACCCTTCTTCCTTTACCAGGGCTAGGCTATTTATTCTTCCCATTCGTAACTAACTCCTCACCCTTACTAACTAAACGTGAACCTCTGGCCCTACCTAAATACCCAAAACCGAATATCCCAATAGAATTACTCATCCCAATGCTAATTGTTACCCGAAATTACCAGCCTATCCTTGCTTGTCATTCTTCCTTCTTCTAGCATAGACAAACTTAAGAGGTGGAGACCTATCATCATCTTTGAGGAGATAGAGTCTAGAACATATCTCAACACTGCCAATCTTCCTCCCCAAATCCAATTCCTGAAATTCACACAAGTTTGAGAAAAATTCAGACACAGTTCAGATCATGAGTCAATTTGCTGATAGAGAGTAAATTGCAGTCCAAATTAGGAACATGTAAGACAGTGTTCAGAGTTAAGTCCTTTGTGATCTGGACTGAGCCTGTTCCCTCAACTTTTGAGAGGGATCCATCATCAATTCAGACTTCTCATTGCACGGACTGTACTCATGAAAGATAGTTGCATCTCCCGTCATATGATATGAAGCTCCAGAGTCAATAACCCACGTGCTTGGATGTCTTTTGTTGATTGTGAGAGCATTTGAAAAATTACCTTTTTGTGGTAACATCCCAATTCCAGAAGTAGAGGTACTCGGTTGAGCCATGAGATTCTGGCTAAAGAGTTTTTGTAAAACCTCAAGCTATTCCTTGGTGAAAGGACTTGTCTCCGGGGAAATAGAGTTCTCATCTTTGGTTGCAGTGTTTGCACGGCTTTCTCTATCAGTCCTTGGCCGTGAGGGCTTCCAATCAGCAGGCTTCCTATGAAGTTTCTAGCAATTTTCTCTTAAGTGTCTTGGTTTGTGGCAGTGATCACATCATGGGCTTCATTTTCTTTGTCTGCTATCATTGTTGTTGGTCACTGGAGGTCCTTGGGTTGCAAGGGCAGATCCTTCAAGCGTTGGAGCGTGGTCTTGGGCTCCCATCATCACCTTTCTTCTACTTTCTTCACACCGTACTTTTGAGAATGCCTCCCTAACACTCGGCAGAGGCTTGGTTCCCATCACTCTCCCTCGAACTTTAACCAAATTCTTGTTGAGTCCGAGAAGGAATTTGAATGTCCATTTCTGCTCCACAATCTTCTTGTATAAAGTAGTGTCTTGAGGGCATTTCCACATGTAGGTTTCAAACATGTCTAATTGTCGCCAATATCGAGTGAGGGTGTTGAAATATTGAGTAACTGTGAGATCCTCCTGGCGCAGGTCGTGCAGAACCATTTCAATTTGAAACAATTCTGAAGTGTTCTCCAAACTTGAGTACGTTTCTCTAGCAGCATCCCAAATCTCCTTTGCTGTCCCATACAAAAGGAAATTTTCTCCTATTTCATTATTCATGGAATTAATTAACCAAGACATCACCATGCGATTCTCGGCTTTCCATACCCTAAATTTGGGATCATCCTTCTTAGGTGTTGTGACTTCACCCATGACGTACTCGTCTTTGCCTTTCCCACAGATAAACATCATCACGGATTGAGACCATTGAAGATAGTTATGGCCATTAAGTTTGTGACCCGTGATAAGAAGAGAGGAGTTCTCCATCGTACCTCTATGGCTGCTTGCTGCTACTGCAATTTCCGGATTTGAGGTTACTTCAAATGAGGAAGAGCTTTGTCTCTCAGTTACCATGCCGAATTTGGTCATGCTGGATTCAGGAAATTAGAGAACTAGGGTTTCTTTTCTCTAGAGGTATGGTGGCTGTGATACCATGAAAGTTTGAGAGAGGAAAAAACTCTTATTTCTCTTAACGTTTACAAGGAATACAGGGAGATATATATATATATATATATATATATATATATATATATATCACACACACACACACACACAAGAGATGGCTGTATTATTCCAGCCATTAGTACCGGTCCTAAATCAATTAATTAGGGGAGAATCCTCCACTAAAAGGAAAGAGATAAACTATAGAATCTGGTAAGTAATACCAGATTCTCCTTATTGTTCTATGCCAAAAATACATAAACAAAATCTCTAAACTTTCCTAATATAACTTTTGACTCAGAATTCCAACATGGAAATTGTTGAAACATTTCTTTTTTATCAGAAACATTGCAGAAACTGTTGGTATGAAATAATATTACAAGCAGTCTATGCCCTTTGTGTACTTCATATACAATGGAATAAAACATGATAATATAATATACATCATTATCCTTGCAAGGTGTTACTATTCTCTTAAGATGATAGGATGAAGATATCAGCAGCAAAGGAAAAAAGAAATAGGAATTGAGAAAATAATGTATTGTACCCAATAAGTTGCCCTAAGTGATTCAGGTAGTGACTTCTTGAGCGGAGGATTTGGAAGTTTTACGAACCTTTAGTCCATATATTTAGAAAGAATGAAAATGTGTTCATTCATAAACATATTATTAGCTATTCTTTTTCCGGACCTTATGATAAGTGAACGCTTGTTTATGTATTGGCTTTGGTCTTATCAACTGTTTTTGTTTCTTTTGAAAAATCTATTTTGATACCTTGCAGTGCCTTCTTTGTCCCTTCAATATTGTGGATCAGGGCTAATTCATATTACTGATTTACAGTGTGCTTTCGCCGGTTCTAAACATGCCGATATCAGATTCCAAGAGACAGAGAGTGTTAGTAGCTTCTTGTGTTCTTTATTCTGAGGTTAGTTGCTTGCGTAAATTACTTGCATCTCTTCTTAGCCATTACAAGTTTTCTTTTTTAGCAACTATGGCATTATATAGCCATATTAAAAGTTTTCCATTTGGTTTCCTTTTTCTGATCTAAAGAAAGAATTGATACCTTTCAGCTAAATCTTATGGCGTTAACTGTTTGTCTGTTATCTATAGATGTGTTTTGTTTATATGGTAGTGCTGATTGGATCTTGCAGATATATCATGCAGTTAGTAGGGACAGAAAGCCTCTTCGTAAACAGTATCTTGAGGCCATCATACCTCCTTTTGTTGCTGTTCTGAGAAGGTGGAGGCCACTCTTGGCTGGTATTCATGAACTTGCAACTGCTGATGGTTTGAATCCACTTATTGTCGATGACCGTGCATTAGCTGCAGATTCCCTCCCCGTAGAGGTTTCTATATCACCTTTATGTATTTCTATGCATGAAGTCAACTACTCTTTTAACTAAATGCGTTCTCCCCTTCTATCAATATGACCCTTATTGCTAGTTTTGATGTTTCAAAAAATGGCCGCAAGTGTAAATATTCTTGTTTTGTCAATTCTAATTTTGTTGCTTTACTGTGATTATATAACATAGTTTTTTTATGCTTCATTTAGGATGTCGTATTTACTATGTAGGGAGATGCTTGTTTGATTAAAGTATTTCAACAGTATAGGAGGGTTTATAATAAAGTGTTTCAAGCAGGAAGTTGTGTCTTGTTAAATGCATACAGCATACCCAAACATGCCATCCTTGCATAAATAAGTCATTATCTTTGTGCTTTAGTTCGGTTTCAAAACTTTTGGGTCACATTTTTGTTTTCTTCAGGCTGGTTCTCTCCTATGGGAACAAGTATAATATCTTCTCTTATTTTTAATCATATATGGGTTTTTTCAGTTTTGTCTTTGAGAGGAAAACTCTTCCTCTGCTTGTAAATTGCTATTTTTTTCGGATAGAAGTTCTGTTTCTTTCAGAAGAAAAAACATATACAGGTTTTAAACGGTGTTTTATAGCTTCTGTGTGGCTCTATGATAGAGGACTATGTATCTTCATGTGCCTTGTCATTGCAACTTTTCATGTACAAACTTGAAGCTAGTTCAATTGGTGTTTCTGCTTCTATTATTTTGTTCACATAATTTGAACTAGTATCCATTTCCTTTTCCTTTTCAGGCCGCCCTGGCGATGATCTCTCCAGCTTGGGCTGCTGCTTTTGCATCACCACCTGCTGCAATGGCCCTTGCAATGATTGCTGCTGGCGCATCTGGTGGGGAAAATCCAGCTCCCACAGTAACTGCTCAGCTTAAGCGTGACTCCTCGTTATTGGAGCGTAAAGTTACTAGGCTCCATACATTTTCAAGCTTTCAAAAACCTTTGGAGGGGCCTAACAAATCCTCAGCTCTTCCAAAGGACAAGGCTGCAGCAAAAGCTGCTGCCTTAGCTGCTGCACGAGATCTTGAGCGTAATGCAAAAATTGGTTCTGGGAGGGGTCTCAGTGCTGTGGCTATGGCCACATCTGCCCAGCGGAGGAATGCTAGTGATATGGAGCGTGTGAACAGATGGAATGTTGCTGAAGCAATGGGAGTTGCCTGGATGGAATGTTTGCAACCAGTTGATACAAAATCAGTCTACGGAAAAGATTTTAATGCTTTGTCCTATAAGTTTATTGCTGTCCTTGTTGCAAGTCTTGCTTTAGCAAGGAACATCCAAAGATCAGAGGTTTTATCAGTCCTTTTCTCCCTTATTTTTCACTACATATTGAGTTAGCACGCCATAATTATACTCCGGTTCTCCAGGTCGACAGGCGTGCTCAAGTAGACATAATAGCTCGTCATCGTTTAGGCAATGGAATTCGAGCATGGCGTAAACTCATTCATTGCTTGCTAGAAATGAATTGTCTTTTTGGGCCAATTGCAGAACAGTTATGCAGTCCTCCACGTGTATGTGATCAGTTGATTATTTGTTACACTTTGTTTTGTTTTCTCATGTTTTTAATATTCTTCATTTTTTTTTTTTTTCATTTTCTTTATATTCTTCCCGAGCAAATTTTTGTTTCTAGTAAAAAGGAAAGCAATCTTACTTTTGCATTCTTCAAATTCTTCTTGCATTCATAATTATTTATTGTATTTTGATGGCCTTAGCCTTCTGCATCTTGTTCAGATTTTTATTATTCACGTTCTCTCAGAGATATCGCAACATTCTGTAGGTTTTTTGGAAACTAGACTTTATGGAAACTTCTTCTAGGATGAGACAATGTTTAAGGAGGAATTATAGAGGGTCAGATCATCTTGGTGCTGCTGCCAATTATGATGACCATGTTAACATAAAAGAAGATCAACAAAGTGTCATAAGTTCATCAAGTGCTCCTATTCTGGCAGCAGAAGCAATCTCGATGGATACTGTAAATGAAGATGATGACCCGGTGGAAATTGATCATTTGGAAGGGAGGGCCTATGGTATAGAACAAAATGCGGAGAATCAATCAGAGTTCTCTGTAACAGCTGAGCAAACCATGCCAGTCCCTGTGGAATCTGCTGATGTTCGACTTACTAATGATCAGGACTTGGTTGAAAGTTCATCAGCAGTTGCCCTTGGTTATGTTCCGAGTGAACTTGATGAAAGAATTGTTCTTGAGCTTCCTTCATCGATGGTTCGCCCGCTGAGAGTCATACGTGGAACTTTTCAAGTAAGTCTCATAAGCAAAACATCTAATGTCCTTCTTTTACATGTATCATTGTAAGTTGTTTTGGTAATACTAAATAGTTATGAACAAATATCTTTTAACCTTTTCCACAAAAACTATGAGAGATACGTGCAAGAACTATCACACTTAAAAGCAACCGGGTCACTAATTACATGTCTTAATATTCATTCATTGAGTTGGCATGCGTATTTTCTCTCTTTGGTCTTTCTCCTCCAGTTTCACCTGTTATGTTTTCTTCTCTGTCTCTAAATCTCTTTCTTGTACTATTCTGCATAATAATTGGTATCGCTGGATATCTTCTATTTCTCAGAGAGTAGCACTTGAATATAGCATTCTTTTAGGAATGTTTCCTCGACATGAAAGTGGTGTACTCATATCTTACATTTAGTGCCATCATCTTCTGTCAAAACCTTTGACTTCTAAGAATTAACAATTCCTTCAGGTTACAACTAGAAGAATAAATTTCATAGTTGACAATAGTGAGAGCAATGCTGCAGTGGATGCGTTAAATAGCCTGGAAGTGAGATATGAAGAAAAAGATCGCAGCTGGTTGATGTCTTCCCTCCATCAAATTTATAGCAGAAGGTAAAAGCATAGTAGATTATGATATTGTGGACTTATTGACGTTGATTGTTGGCATTACAATAATTTGATCATGAAACTAAATAGCAGTTTTACCTCTAGTTTGTTGTTCTTGGTGGAAATATCAAGCTGTATTAGTGATTGTAAAGGTGTTTTGTCTTTTGAATATTTCCATTGAAAAAGAAAAAGAAAAAAATCTACATTTTTTATTATAAACTCAGATTAACAATTCTCCTACATCTTAAACTAGATCTTATTTCTGTCACCTGCATATTGCTATTTTTCATTCTGGATAGAAGGAACCGGTCTTTCATTGTTTTCCAACTTATGGTGGTTTACTCCTGTTTTTTAGCAGTATCCATCCATACTACGCGTATTTTGAAATTAAATAACTTCTACGAGTTTCAAGTTCGTATCGTTCTGCATTTTCTTTTGTTTCATCTCATTTTGAAGGTTTGTTTCTGATACAGATATCTTCTAAGAAGAAGTGCTTTGGAACTTTTTATGATTGACCGTTCAAACTTCTTCTTTGATTTTGCGGTACTATATTTGCACCATACCTACTCAAATATATCTAATATAGCTTTCTGCTTAAGGCTTACCTGCTGCAATACTTCTTGATATTGTTGACCCTTCTTTCCCATCGTTTGTCTCAGAGCACTGAAGGGCGAAGAAATGCATATCGTGCTATTGTACAGGCTCATCCTCCTCATCTGAACAACATATATCTTGCAACTCAGGTTCTTCCCTATCTTTCTTGTCTTAATTAGGTTTCTAGCTGTTCTGGTAGTGGATATTGCATGTACTTACTCCAATCACAGCTTGGAGATGATGTTCAGTAATCTCAGAATTGGATACTGTAGTGCATATAGATCTTTCTTAAGTATATACTTGCTATGTCTAAATCTTTCTGAAATAAACCATTTTTTCTTTCTCATCTCTGTATTGACAACGTTGAGATATTTACAAGTCAATCTTTGGTTTAGAGGCCGGAACAACTTCTGGAAAGAACTCAGCTTATGGAGCGCTGGGCTAGGTGGGAGGTATGAACTCTGGAAAAGATCTGGTTATTTCTTGAGATCTTCAGTGGTCATTTTAGTAACCTACAATTAACATTACAAGTTACAACTCATTTTCCTTAAATTTCACCTGCATTTGTATGAAGAAAAGGGAAAATAATTAGTGGAACACAACTTCTGCTGTTCTGCAGATCAGCAATTTTGAATACTTGATGCAGCTGAATACATTGGCTGGGCGTAGTTATAATGATATTACTCAGGTGGATTTCTTTGGATAATTTCTCTTTGTATATGGATAAGTTCTCTGAATCTATCCCTTAGTCCCGTTTATTTGTTGTCAGTACCCTGTTTTTCCATGGATTCTTTCGGATTACACTTCAGAGAGTTTGGATCTCATGGACAGTTCTTCTTACCGAGATCTTTCAAAGGTTGTATTCATTTGAATTCTGGTTTAAATTATTGCAGAACTTTATAATGTTCACGAGGTTACTAAAGTGTTCATACATACTTGCAGCCTATTGGTGCACTAAATCCTGATCGACTGAAAAAATTTCAAGAGAGATATTCAAGCTTTGAGGATCCAGTCATCCCCAAATTTCATTATGGCTCACATTACTCAAGTGCTGGAACTGTATGTTTTTCTTTTCTTTCTTGTGTTCATGAAGATTGTTGATTCTTCTGGAATACTTGTCAGTCGAGTTCTCAATATGGATGTGTGTCTATATATATATATATATATATATATATATATATATATATACGAGTCAGTGTGTGCGGGTCTATATATAATGTAAAGACATATACTTGTCATATGTGCATATGTATTTTTAAAAAAAAAAATAAAATACGTTATTGTTCACATGCATTATCCTATAAGGCTATAATCACTATAAGTTTATTGATTATTCCTCATTAAGTGTATGATTAAGTTCTTTTTTTTTTCCTCCCTTTTTCTTTCTTTCTTTGTTATGTACTCTCCATTTCTTACTCAGAAAATAGGATGTTATACATATGAGATGCACTTTTGCTGATTGCTATAAAGTCAAAAATATCCTCTTAGTCATATGCTCTTGTATAGTTATGATTACTTTTCCTTATCTCCTTATCGTATTTTGGCATTTCATTAGTTTTTCTATTGGTAGCATCATTGATTTGTCTCTTTATTCTATTTAGAGATCCCTTATGCCAACTGACAAGCCCTTACTCAGGCAAGTATTCATTAGGAAGAATAAGAGGGTCAAGGGAGGTTAAAGTGACGTGGCAAGGCTGGATTACACTTCCTGGTTGATACAAAGCCAAAGCTTGTTAGGAAAGATTGTTAGTTGGCTAGTTAGTTATAGAAGGAAAGAAAAGAGTGAATAAAAGGCAGAGAGGGAGGTCGGAGAGGGATCAGGAAAATACTTAAGGAAGAGTGGGAAATCTTGGAGTTGTTCCAAGTTGGGGAGGCTGCAGACCCTCGAAGATCTGCCATTTTCTTGTATTCTTCGATTGAATATCAATAGAGGATGATTCAATTCTTCTAATTCTCTCAAATTTCTCTCATTACTGATATCAATTTCGCCTAGATTCTATCACCAACTTCATGGTTTCTGACTTTTATTATCTGTTTCTTTTACAGGTACTGTATTATCTTTTTAGAGTGGAACCATTTACAACTCTTTCCATTCAACTACAAGGCGGAAAATTTGATCATGCGGATCGGATGTTTTCAGATATTGCTGCTACTTGGGATGGAGTTCTTGAGGACATGAGTGATGTGAAGGAACTGGTACGGTCTCCATCTTGATCATTTCCGCTGACGCCCCACTACCTGTTGTTCTATGTCATAATGTATATTACATATATGTATATATATATATATATATATATGTATTTATGTGGTATGTATTGATATGTATATAAATTCCGTATTTTGGAAATGACTGCTTATGGAGGTTTAGAAAATTTCTTTTGAATCTAATACCTCTTCTCTCTCTTCCCTTCCTTTTTAGGTTCCTGAGCTTTTCTACCTCCCTGAGATATTAACCAATGAAAACTCAATTGATTTTGGTACGACACAGTTAGGCGGAAAGCTTGGTATGTTCCTCAAATTACTTTGTGCTCGTGGCAGTGATAGAATGTCCGTGCAATTCGACTGAAACTGAATGTTCTGTGTTTTGATTTTATTATCAGGTTCCGTTAATCTTCCTCCTTGGGCTGAAAACCCTATAGATTTCATTCATAAGCATAAAATGGCTCTCGAGAGTGAGCATGTATCTGCACATTTGCACGAATGGATTGATCTTATCTTTGGGTAGGGTTCTTACTTTCTGAAACAAGGTTTTATATTTCTCCTGATTGCGTTGTGTTCTTTTTTTTTTTTTTTTTTTTTTTTCTTTTTTTTTTTTTTTTTTTTTTAAAAAAAGTCATTTACTTTTTCGAAGTTGGTGAGAGATACAGAGATGTGAAATCTGTCTCCTTTGGATCAACTCACTTGTATTTCCATTAACAAATTGGATTTTTCAGGTGTAAGCAACGAGGAAAGGAAGCTATATTGGCAAATAATGTTTTCTTTTACATTACCTATGAAGGGACTGTTGATATTGATAAAATCTCGGACCCAGTAAGTCCAATTTGATATTTTTTATTTTATTTATTGTTGTTGGGATTCAATTAGCTATTCCAAACGTTTGATTGATACAAATTGTTTAGTTAAAAACTTTTCCATACTTTTTGCCCCAATTAAAGGTACAACAGCGTGCCACACAAGATCAAATTGCTTACTTTGGGCAAACACCATCCCAACTTCTTACCGTGCCTCATATGAAAAGGATGCCATTAGCGGACGCCCTTCATGTGCAGGTAAATGCTGATTATTCTTATTATTATTTTTTATTTCCTATTGGCTAAACCCTTCATCTATTCAAGTCCAATTGGATATAGAATATAAATTACAGGAATCGAAATTAGAATGTGAATGAGATCTAAAGAAAAAGAGTAGAGAAATTATAATATTTTAAGAGGCAAGATACAAATCTCAATTGTCCTAATATACACCTTACGTCGATACACCAATGACATCAAATATCAATTCAAATCTTGCCAATCGTTTCCATTCCTCATCTCTTTCCTACAGTTCCACAGAAATCACACCAAAGTTAGCTTCAAGCCTCTAACCTCCCTAATTCATTATAGCCAATAAACAATTCAAGCTTTTGAGCAGTGCAAATTCCCTTTAGCCATCATCGTTGGCTTATCAAGGAAAAAAAAAAAAAACAGAAGAGGATTGAATATATATATATATATATATATATATATATATATATAATCTATGAACAATAGCTGCGAAATATAACACTTTTATGAACAATTCATACAGTTGAGGCACATAAAGTTTCTGGATTAAACTTGATATTAAAATTTTGAACTGTATAAAATTAAAATTTATATAGATTTGTGGGCACATTAATGAATTTTATGGAGGCAAACATTTAAAGAGTTAGTATTTTTCTCTGGGAGGAGGTAAATAACCATTTCTTGGGTGGGTGGATAAAAATTAATGGCCGAATTTTTTTGGGAAGTACGAATTTGGTGAATTTGAGCAAATCCCCATAACCAAATTGGGCACATTTGTCTGTGACCAAATTTGATAGATTTGTCTCTGACCAAATTTGATAAATCCTTACTGGATTTATTCCTGTGCAATTCCAAATTAAATAAACTACTATCAATGTTTGATTAATATTTACTATTTTTTTGTTTACATAATATTTACTAACTTTTTTGGTTAATAAACTCATTTTCAAAGTAAAATAATTGGCTATTTACTACATTACAAATTTTAAAACGTCTATTTACCATAATTTCCTTTCTTTTTATATATCTTATTTCTTTGAGGTAGGATAACGTGATGTAGGCTGGTTTTTTTTTTTTTTTAAATTTTTTTTTTGTTTTCTCAACTATGATTTCTTGCTCTCCTTTTCTCCTTTGTATTAAAAGAAGATCACTTGCTGCAAGAGTGCCAGTAGGTTAAAATTTTTGCCTACCTCCTAATTGCTAAACTTTTGAGAGTATTTTGTAATTTAGTAAGGTTTCTTTTTATTATTATTATTATTTTTTAAGCTGGTAGGCTTGGTAAAAATGACTATAATGATAATAGCAATGAGAACATAAAAATTGTGAAGGGTACATAAGCACTAGCAGTAGTATCAACTGTTAATGTTACAAACAATTAAGGAAATCATGATTTGGCTTTTTCACTCAGACCATATTCCGGAACCCAAAGGAGGTCAAACCATATTCCGTCCCTGCAACTGAACGCTGCAATCTACCTGCTGCTGCAATTCATGCATCTTCAGATACTGTTGTAATCGTGGATATAAATGCACCAGCAGCTCATGTTGCTCAACACAAGTGGCAGCCAAACACACCTGATGGTCAGGGTACACCATTCCTCTTTCAACATGGAAAGGCTGCAGTAAGCTCTAGTGGTGGAACATTTATGCGGATGTTCAAAGGGCCATCTGGGGTTGGTTCTGATGATTGGCATTTCCCACAAGCATTAGCTTTTGCTACATCAGGGATTAGAAGCTCATCTATTGTTTCCATAACATGGGATAAGGAAATTATAACTGGTAAGTTTCCGTATATACATTTAATCATAATCGCCTTCTTAATTTTATGCGACATTAACTCGAGTCTAGGAATTATCTTCCTGACATATGAGGTGATCTTTATATCAAAATAGCACGTTAAGTTCGTTTTAGAGCATTTATAACGTTATTATAAGATTCCTGTACATATGACCTCTCAAAAGTACTTTTTCTTTTAAATCTAGGTACATGTTTAGTTTAGTTCAGGACAATTTAATATGTTTGACAAACTATTATGTCATCTGCTTTTCAAGCTCAAGCTATACCTTTTTTTTTTTATTATTATTTATTATTTTTATTGTTTTGTTCAAGTTGAGAATAGGATCTATGAGGCATGATGATTGTCTGGGTTATTAAATGAAATGCTTCTGTCAGTTTAAACTTTAGTTTAGGTATAAATGGTTGTTAAAATAATTCAACTTGCAGAGAAAACAAGGAGACGCTTATAATGCAAAGGGAATGGAAAAGAAACCTTGACTTTGGATTTAAGTTAACACTTTGCCACTTTGGCTATGATATTAATTTAATTTGAGATTTCCTGGTCCTTCCAGCTTTCACATTTGATGCATTGTTTGCGTATTTTTTCACATAGTAGCAGTCTGCCAGTCCTATATTTGAGTGTGTCATGTCCATTGTGTAATTTTCCATTTTTAAAGGCAGTTTATTGTATTTGAAGATAACGGAGCTGACAATCTGTTTGGATTTTAACTAGGTGGACATGTGGATAACAGTATCAAGCTAATATCATTGGATGGAGCAAAAACATTAGAAACGGCCCATGGGCATTGTGCTTCAGTCACTTGTCTTGGTCTTTCACCTGATAGCAGCTATCTTGTGACAGGTAGCCGAGACACTACTGTGTTACTTTGGAGAATACATCGGGCATTTACCTCTCAGTCGAGCAGCATATTGAACCGTCAGGCTGGTGTCAGTACAGCAAATTCACCCAGCAGTAGTAATTCAAGCACATTGGCAGAGAAAAGCCGAAGACGTCGCATAGAAGGTCCCATATTTGTTCTCCGTGGCCACCAAAGTGAAATTCTCTGTTGTTGCGTTAGCTCAGATCTTGGACTTGTTGTGTCATGCTCCCATTCATCTGATGTCTTGTTACATTCTATAAGAACTGGTCGATTGGTAAGAAGACTGCCTGGTATCAGGGCCAATGCTGTCTGCCTTTCATCTGAAGGAGTTATAATGACTTGGAACAAATCACAACATAGTCTCAGGACCTTTACTCTTAACGGGGTACCAATTTCTAGTATTCAACTTCCTTTCACCAGAACTATCAGTTGCATTGAAATTTCTGTTGACGGACGAAGTGCTCTAATTGGAATAAACACATGTATGGAAAATGACGATCCCAATAGCTGGGATTTGAAGCTGAAGAAGCCAGGATTTGACAATATTAATCAGGAATCTGACAAGAATGAAGAAATAAACAGATTGGATCTTCCATCACCTTCAATCTGCTTCTTGGATGTGCATACTTTGAAGGTATGAGAAAATGGGTAAAATGAGTCAAGCTCACATGTTTTATCATTGCTGTCCATTTAGGAGATTCTGTTATAATGCTGGTGTGTGTTAGGTGATTACTTAAGGCCTCGTTCACTTCACCGATTCGAGTTTTCAGTTTTAAGTTTCTACAGTAAAAAGCTCTCAGAAAATGTCACATCTAACTTTTTTTGCTACAGTAAAAAGCTCTCAGAAAATATCACATCTCAGCTCGAATTGAAAACTCGAATCCGCGAAGTGAACAAGGCCTAAGCTTACACTGTAACCCGTTTAGATGAAAATCTGAGTGTTTCTTCTTCCATGCGTGCTCTAGGTACAGCTAAGTTAGAATAAGCTCTGGAGCAGGGTAAAATGTTCTATTCCAAATTGAGGAAGCTAAAAACAAATTTTAGTAACTCTGTTGATAATTGACTCCCTCTTGCTTTTTTTTTTTTTTTTTTTTTTTTTTTTTTTTTTTTTTTTTTTTTTTTGCGTACACATATATGTCTTGTCTTTTCTTGACATTTGACATGATAACCCGGTTTCAGGCTCATATCCTTTGCCTGTCTTAGCTTCTTTTGCGCATTCATGAAAAATCGGTTTTGCTTATCATATATATGTTAGTTTCCGTTAACATGCTGGCTACTTATTAATAATATGCTTCTCATGGTTACTTATTAGTAATATGCTTCTCTTATTTTTGCAGATATTTCATATCCTGAAGTTAGTAGAGGGACAAGATATTACCGCTCTTGCTTTAAACAATGACAACACGAATCTTCTGGTGTCTACCGCTGATAAGCAGTTGATAATCTTCACAGATCCCACTGTGAGTCGAATCTGGTTCTTCTCATTGTTCATCACTTGATTGTATTAGAAAGTATTATTTTTCTGTTTATCACCTTTTAAAATAAAAGCACAATACAGTGAAAACAAGGGAACAATACAGTACAACATTTCAGTTTCAATTTTGATAGTTGAGAAGAGATCAAAAGTTGTCTTACTAGTGAAAATCATTGTCTTGCTACTAAACAACCAATTAGCCATTAGCGCACGAGTGCTCGCACATATGCATGCATCTATATAAACAATAAAGTAAAAAATGATGGTAACACTCGTTATTATTAACGATAATGGTTAATTTAGCATCACATTTGTGAATCACGTTCTTGTTGCTTGCAGTTGAGTTTGAAGGTGGTGGATCAGATGCTCAAACTTGGTTGGGAAGGTGATGGACTCAGCCCCCTCATTAGATAATATTTACAGGCCATACTTAAGAGGGATACTGAAGATATCCCATTACCCAAAAAATTACCATTAGGAAAGTATTGCAAGGGCATGTTGAATGGCCCCGCCTTCTGCACGTCGAGTCGTTCAGTTCATTTGCGGTTCGGAAATGTAACATATGTATCCGATAAAGAACTACCTAAAATATCTCAAGAGTTCTTAGGTTATACAGGGCGTTTCTTTTTTGTTTTTGTTTTCGCTTTTTCCTCTATTCAATTGGCTGTATGTATGTTACCTTGAGATACGAGGAGGCTTAGGCTGTTGAGGCTCGAGCAGTTGATTGTTTTTCCATTATTTTTTGACAAATTAGGGAATGAAAATATAGAAATTAATTCTTTTATGTTTTGGATTTTACTAGCCTACAACGATTTTTTAACAAAAGAAACAGAAGCTTTTGTCTTGTTCCAAACTGAAATAATAGCTCTAGCAAGTGTATTGGAGTATTAGGCACAATTCACAAGCATAAAACGTTTGCATAACCATATCTTCTGTATCACTTTGTCAGGGCACGATTCACATTCACAATAATTTTGAGGGCCAAAAAAAAAAAAAAAAAAAAAAAAAACAGGAACAAAATTTGAAAAATAAAATACTACAACATTCTCATGAGATAGTTCCTCACATATTGCCAAAAGAGTAAACGACCGTGTTTATTGGCCGGAGCACAACCTTTGGGTTCGCTCAATCCACTGCTTATTTCAAAAAAACCACAAAAATTAAAATGACAACAAAAATGGGAAATGAAGGACTAGCTAGATTTTCCTTAAGAAGAATTTCGGGATGTGTTTTTCGAGGACTAAAGAGTTGAACATTATGAATCCACATTCAGCTGGATGAAAACTATCCCAGAATAGGTTCTTGGAATGATTTGTACGGGGAATACCTGTTGCATAGTAAGCCGACCTCATTAAAAAAAAAAAAAAAAGCCGATCTCAAAATTTCCTGTCCACAACATACTTTATCTGCTACATGAAGGCCTTATTCAATTCGCCGGTTTAAGTTTTCAATTCAAGTTGATATGTGATTTTATGTGAGTTTTTAACTGTAGTAAAAAAGTTAGATATGACATTTTGTTAGAGTTTTTAATTGTCGTAAAATTAGAATTGAAAACTCGAATCCGTAAAATAAAAGAGGTTGAGGAAACACAACTAATTTAGCGACAATTAAAAGAAAATAAATCATATGTATTTATTTTGTATAGGACATGATAACCATGGTATAGTGGACACAAACTTAATCTGGTGGTGATATTGTAGACCAAATCCCTCATCTCTTAATTTGAAAAATAGAGGAAAAACAAAAAGATATAGCTAGTTAGAAGGTTCAAGTTTCCTCGTGTTTATTTATAGAAAGGGAATTTGGTTTTACTGTCTATTTCTTAAATTCCTCATTATAAAATGGTTTTAGTCATTGTTCATTTCTCATTGCAATAAGTACATTATTCATTTGAAGTGTCAAGAATGATTTTCTTGATCAAAAGGGATCTATTTTTATTTCTAGAAAACACTAGTGATTAGATGAGACAAAAAAAAAAAAGGGTAATTTTTAAAAGGACAAATGATAACTGCGCAAGTTTATAATAAAGTCGTTGCGGATATATATTATACACGTACACAATTTTAGTAGTAAGTAATTACCATATTCAGTAGCCTTTTGGATTAGATCAAGCAATGGATAATAGGTATCAAGGTAAACGAACTTGGCATCTGGTAATTCTGTAATAAGAGAATTCATTTTGTTGGAGAGTTTGGAGTTGAAGAGAATAGTTGCAGCATTTATATCGTCTGAACAATTCCTTTCCAGGCCTCTGTGCGATGTTCTTTGTGATGGTGCACACCCTACTTAAGGTACAATTAGTATTCCAATTCTTCTTGTTCCTCAACGTCGTCATAAAATTGATACCATTGTTAACGTATATGTACTATGATTCATTCATCAAATTTTCTGGTAATTCGAAAATCGTGATCTTGAGAAATTATAATAATGGTATGTACTAACTTTTTTTGGTAGAAAACAGTCTTGGCGCCAAATCATTTCATTTGGCGCCATGTTTTCTGCTACCAAATGATTTTTAGTAGCCCAAAATTTATATTTTTGAGATCAAAATTTTTGATAGCAAAAATATATCTATTTATTACTAATTTTTTTTAGTAGCCAAAAAACCTCGGTGGCAAGCCATTTTTGTTTGACATCATGTTTTTTGCTACCAAAAAAATTTTTGATAACAGAATTATCATTTTTTTGCTACTAAATTTGACAGCAAAAACGTATCAATATTTTGCTATCAAAATTTTGGTCTCCAATAGTATTTTCTTGCCACTAAAATAGTTTTAGTAGCAATATTAGCCATTTTGTTAATTCTGCTTGCTATGGTAAGCTACATATCCGCAGATGGAAAGTATGACTAAACATATTTGCATGAGAAATATGCCTTTTATTTTATTTTTTTCCTACACAATAAGGACATACAACTAAGTAGGAAACACGTCAATATGAAAATGTGCCCTTAAAAAAGTGTCATAAAGATAAATGGTGGGGTATCTAGATAACATCAGGGAGGCAAGACTCAGCGTAGCATACGAATCCCGCATAAAAATGCTCATAGAGATCATATTAACCCACACACACACATGGCATGTACGAGCTCTATATATAATATTTGAAACAAAAAGGAGTACTAATATATTTATGTTAATTAGCTAGCTTTAAGAATCATGACACGCTCATCCAAAAAAAAAAAAAAAAATTAAAAAAACTTGTAAAAAAAATTGAAGATGAATTTAGTATATCGGTATAAGCTTGAACATCATATGTGAGTCTCTCCATGGCGTAGAAAAGCATGTGGTTGCAGTGTCATTGCTCCCAGCGCAAACTATGAAGATGCTTTGTGATAGTATTGTCCTTGTTCTCTTTTCTCCAACTTCTTTTTTCTTGTTTATGTATTTCTTAAAACATCTCTAACTGATCCGATAATGATGGAGCATACTGGAAATTGAGAGAAAAAATAAATACATTAACACTAGATAATGGTATAATTATCTACCTAAGGCAATGTTCATATCTAACTACTGAACAACGAAAGCAAATTAAAAATGCTTACTTAATGAAATCAATTGATACCGCAAGTTAATTAGTGAGAGGACTATATCCAGGACCGCCGGGGGCAAGGCTTACGCCGGTGAGGAGGTCTTGAACCGTCGGATTTGAAAGATAGCCTGGCAATAGCTTCTTCACCACAAATCTATGAGTTCAACAATATTTAAAAAAAAACAAAACAAAACAAAATAAATGATTAGACATCCTAGCCAAGTTGGCACCCCTTAAAATACATATCCTGCACTAAGCTTCTTATACTCTAATATAAAAAAATAATAATAAAAAAAATAAAAAATATCAAACAAAGTAAATAGGAAAAAGTCTAGATATTACCACAATACTGCACAGAAACAAATTCAACAATATTACATGTGAAACATTGTATTTTTTTTAGGTAAAATGCTATTGCGTATGGATATATAGAGAGATATGCCTATGTTGTTATTACATATTTTTAGGAGATAAGCGTAAACTAGTTTCTATATATTATGATTGCCCTGAAAAGTGAACCTTCATACAAAGAAAAGGAAAAATTTTAAAGGAACGCCACTAAGAAAAATGTTCATATGACAGTCAAAATTCTACTAATCTATTATCAACTTTCAATTATCAATTATTTATAATCTAAGCGCCATAGGAAAAATCAAGTAATTTTAAGATATATGTAACTTTCTTTTTATCACATGCTAAATCATATATATAAAACACACATTTGATAAAATTTGATCAATTAGAGTTTTTATAGAAATGACATGTACGCAATTCAACCATACCCCACAGGCACCAAATTAATGCAGATGTACGTTAGACTGATTTAAGTAAATAGTTTTTACTAGAATAGCATTGCAATTGAAGAGAAAAGAGACAAGCATTACTACCAAAGAAGTCCAAGGACAAACTTCCATTACTAAACCTTCCGGGAACGGAACGCCTCCAAACAAGTCTTTCCCATAAGGTGGGAAAATTTATTTTGCCCTGGGAACACTCTTGAGATTGTTGTTGTTGTTGTTGCATGTCTCCACAATGGAATCACCAAACGCAAACACTGCAGGAACTATTTTGTTTAATGGTAGTCTTATGGCTGATCCATTAGGACTCAAAGAAATATAAAATGATAGTGACGATTATGAAAAAAGTTGATGGAAAAGGAAGTTGTTTGGGTAAACGAAAGTGAAATCCCATCATATTTCTCTTAGTGGGAGACCAAATATATTAAGCCTCAACTCTTTTGGGGTCTATTTGTAGGCCATATCACAAGATTGGGAAGGAACACATATAAGAGAGTATTATTTGGAAAGGGATTAACCTGGACATCGTATGGTAACATATATTTATCTACTATGATAAACTACGTCAAAAAGTAAGAAAATAAAAATTAAATTCGAAAATGTATAGTTTATAATTCATTTGTTTTTATTTATTTATTTTTTTTTTTTTTTTTGTCCTATGCAAGGCACGGTCTTCTTTTTCTATCCATACTCCAATGTCCATCTTGAAATTCTATGATTGATTAGGAGATCGATAAATGTAAATTTGGAGTGTACGAAATAAACAAGAGAATTAAATTTGGTCCTAAAAAATGGGGTCATTTTGTTCCTGCAACTTAAAATGATGTAAAATTACGCTCAAGATTATCATATATAAAACACAATTTTATAAGTACTTCTGTCATTAATATGTCAATTTTAACAGTTTTAATCACGTCGGAGTTATGTGTGAAGCTCGTAAATAGGCAACATAAGAGAATTATGACAATGCATGTGACGACCCTCCTCAGTGGCCATCACTATAGCTAAAATTAATTTGTACTTATTGAAATTTCTTAAAATTTGCAGAACACTTTTTTTTAAGTCTTATATTAGACATAAGTTACGAATTGCTTTTCTGATTAAAATATTCAAACCTTAACATATATGTTTCTCAAGGCATATCTATATATATCTATAACCATTTAACATATAGTTTTAGAATCATAATTAGCCAAACTATTTATAACGTAAAACTGATTGCGGAAATATTTGCGAGCAGTATCCATTCCCTAATCTCCATATCAATCGTTCATTCGCCATCAGTCCATCAAGTATTATGTGCAGGTTGCTTACCTACAGTATAAATATTTTATGATGAGCTTTCGCTCAGCAAGTAGAAACTATCTCTCACAAAATAACTATAAGTTCACATGAATAAATAAGCATGAGCCAATTATGATTAATTATGATCATGTCTTATTAAATTATTGTTGTCTGATCTTATCTTAGTTACTGATGGGGTGGAGTACTCGTACCATGCGCGCGCAATCATCGAGACATGGGGGTTTGCAAGGTCTCTAACGGCACCATCATTTAACTTACTTTATACTTCTTTTTCTTTCCTATCTCCTTACGGAGTCTGAGTTACCTCTCTCTCAGAGGCTACTACGGCACTCAACTGAGTTTGTTCTTATAAATTCCACTTGACTTATTAAGGTGTATGCAATATGGTATAACATAAACATGCATATATAACATGTGTAACTTTTCCTTTTAAAATTTATTTATACTATAGGCAAGATTCCTACTTACCTTATTTATACGGCTGAAATCTACTATTCACCAAACAACATATTCTCTTAATTGCTTACTTCTAAAAATGAACACCCAATGAGAGTGTGAGATTTAGTTTTAGCAACTTATACAGGAAATCAAATCATTTACTTAAGGCATATATTCCTTTCCTTTATCGATGGATAAAAATTTACTCTAAGGATTAATTTATTAAATCTTAAAAATCTTATTTTCTTTAATTGCCCTTAACATTCACTTGCCTAGATTGAAAATGAATTACTCAATCTAATAACTTATTATCCATAATTTACATTATTGAACTTGTTATGATATTAAGGCCCAATTAGGCCTAGAAGCTTATTCATGACATTCTAACTCTTAAGCTGTTGAAATTTAAACTCAAACGAGGTCTCTTAAATTAATGCGGACGTTGGACCCACATTTAATCTTCATAATTCTAAGGACCTAACATATTGGGCTCGTAGGTGTTCGTCGGGATGTTTTGCTCAAAAAACTACAAAGTTTTTAAAAGAAACCATTTTTTTTGAAAACTTTCTTCACAAATATTTCTATTGAAACGAGGTCTAAAATCATAGTATTTTACTGAAATCACATCTCAGGTTCCTTAATAAACTTTTGTTAAAACCAACACAGGGTTTGTTTTGTTCAGTTAAAACTGTACAGTTGTTAAAATATGCATTTTACTGCATCTTAGAGTTGGATTTTGAAAATCTATTCTTCACAAAAATTCTGTCTCGTCGAGATCTAAAATTATCATTTTTAGAGAAGGCTGAAATTCAGCCTATAAAGGTCTCATTTGGCTGAAAACAGTGGCTGCCAGTTTTTTTTTTGAAACTGTTTTGGACAGCATGTACTGTTTTTAAAAAATAGCTTAAAACTTGCATTTTGAGTTAAAACTGGGTTTTGTCACAGTCACAGAAAAACGTTCCAAACATTGAGAACTAAAAGTACAAACTTGGAAACACTGAAAAATCTCGCTCTAGGGTCTTCATTTTTGCGTTCAAATTAACCGGAAAATTTTTCCTCTAACCCAAAATAAGCAAACTTAAACCAAACATAAACATACCACATAAAACTAATTAAACTGACCTCAAAACACATAAAACTAATATAAAACTCACACACCCTTGTTACAAAATTATTTCCTCAAAAACCACAAATTACATCCATGATTCACAACTTAACTCTGGTAGAAAAATATAGGAAGGATTTAGAGTTTTACCCTTGAAGAAGATTCTTGGTTAGGCTCCTCCTAAACCACTTTGTTCACCTTCTTCTTCCTCTAAGTTTTACTAATGACTTGGAACTAGAAGAGTGGAAAAATTTGAGAAGAGCATTTCTAAATCCCAAATTTTACTAGAAACAAGAAAGAGGAGGTTTAGAGTTTTACCCTTGAAGAAAATCCTTAGTTAGACACCTTCTAGAACAACTTGATTCCTTTCTTCTTCTTGAGATCCTAGACTGGTGCTTTGTGTTTCGAAGGATGAGTGAAAAATTTTGTGAGGAAACAAGAGAGAGGTATGTCCGGTTTGGAGCTTTAAAACAGAAGTGAAGTAAGCCTTTTTGTTAAATAGTTGATTTGATTCGTCTCATAGTGGAAAAATGTTCACTTGTTTAATTTTGTAAGTTTTAAAGACTATTTGGTTTATATGTACTACAATCCTTTATCAACTAGTCACACGACTCATACATACATAAAATTGTGACAAAATTCTCTTTAAAGACGAAAATGTCTGTTACAATATGTTTTAATGCGAGCTTTGTATTATTTTAAAGTGCATGGGAAAAAATAAAACAACCTCTAGAAGGCCAGATTTAAAATTAATCGTTATTCTTCAAGATCAAATTTAAAATTAAGCAATATGAAAAATAACCATTTAATTGAGTTAATCTTTACCAAAACATATATATGTGCGTATGTATCTATATTTGCTAAATATTTTTTTATAATATGTATTTATTTATTTCACAACATTAGTAAAAATAATTAACGACAGTTAGAGTAGACAATAAAATTGTCGTTAAAAGGTTAGATGGCGGTCTGTTCAACTGTCATCTTTTATGGAGTCGTTATATATGCAAAAGTTTTAACAAAAAATTTAAACTGTCATAATATTCTAAGGTTATACACATTTGTCTGCGGTCAGTCCAACATTAGAATTGATTTTTGTAGGAAACCATCTTCTAATGTTGCATTTTAACGACTGTTGTCTAATGTTGCATTTTAACGACGATCTAATGTTGTGTTTTAACGTCATCTAATGCTGTGTTTTAAGTAAGGAAATCGACATTAAAGGTTTAGCAGCATAAAAAAAAAAATAGTACTTTTTTTGAGTGTTTCTTATTAGTGGCTTATATCTCGTGTGTTATCCGCATTTGGCTGCGTAATTTAAAATTCATACATAATAATTAATAAAACATATTACAAATATACAAAAAGTATTACAAAAATAAACAACCTATGGAGTTTACACTATAATTTCAAGCATTTTGTATATATCTTCGTTACAACACGCGTAGGGTACGTACATATATAGGAGTTCAATGGGCGTTGGACTCGTCTTAGTCGACAGTGACATGTAGAAAACACAAATAAACTAAAATTTAGAACTACGAACTATAATATTTGAGGCGTCCGTGCACATCGCTAATACAAACCGTTGTTTGAGATAATAAAATGAAATGCAGAACATAAACCAAAACATAATATGGCATATAAGGCTAATTAAAACTCAAGTTTATCATTCACAAGTCCGATCCCATATCTCAAAACTTGACACGGTAGCCAGATTCATAGACTCAACTGTAGTCATTACCAGTGGCAATTTGCTTACCTACAACATAAGGTAAAGAGTGAGCTTGGTAGCTCAATAAGCAAAGACGACCAATGAATCTAAGTGAGATGCAACGTGCAATAAGAACATCAATCATAAAACTAAATAAGCACGACATATAATATGATTGACATTATTCTTAGACATCGTTGCACGTGTAACTTAATTTGTGGGGGCTCTCATGGTACTGTTGCCAGCTCAATAAATTTATTATTAGTAAAAAGTTGGTATTTAACAACCTTTAATAACTGTCATCAAAAGATTAGACAACAATTTATATAACAGTTGTCTAATTGAGAGTTGTTAGATGTTTTAGACATTTAATGACGGTTTTTATCCGTCGTCAAAACTATCTTTAGACGATGGTTTATCTCAAAAACCGCTGTCTAAGTTGGTCCCGAAATGCCGATTTTAGCTTTTACGGACTACATTACGCGACGGTTTCTAAACACCGTCGTCAAATATTTGAACGACCGAATAAACGAGAACAATACTAAAAAAAAAATAAAAATAAAACAAAACAAATAACTAAAATACTAGAGCAACTGATTTCACCATAATTAGTCCACTTAATTCCTCAATTCTCATTATTCATATTTATTATCCAAGTTGACAATCGAAAATCTCTAATTTATTCAATGCTCTCTTCCGAGTTACACTAAAAGTCCAATCAATTGCTAACCCACTATATTCTTCTGTGAATTACAACAATCAAAGTGTCATGAACGGTTTGTGGATTTTCATGTAACGACCACACAAATTATGTAAGTATATTCCTATCTCACATGCAATTTATGGCATTCAACACAATGAACTCAACACATAATTCCCTTTCCAGTTCTATTATGATTAACCAATCATCTAATTAGTAACCAATTAATTAGAAGCATTAAGAACGGTGATGAACACTTAATCTTGGAAAAGAAAAATAAATAACTCGAATAAAAGAAATTAAAATATCATAGTGGAGCTAAATCAAAGCTCTAGCAAAATAAAACTAAAACATAATTAATTTAAAATAAATCAAGGGTTCCAACATCTCAATTCACAAAAATACAAAGATAGAGAAATTAGAAGAAAAAACTCATATGGAAGTATCACAGGCTCTAAACTTGACTCTTTAATCCTCAATCTTCAATTCTTGATCTTCAAAATATTTTCTCCCTTACAAAACCTAAAACTAAAATAAAAATCCTAAAAGAGTGACCCTAAGGGCTTTTTCTTTTGGAGTTTAAATTGAGTATAATTCTTGAGTTAAATTTGGAGTTATAATTTGAGTTGAAGTTATAACTTGAGTTTGTGTTTGGTTGTGTACACTTGAGTTATGGTTTGAGATAAGAATGTTTTTGAGTTTGTGTTTGATTGAGTCAAAACTTAGATTTGTATTTAGATAGTATTTTAATAAAAACTCAATACTGATGAAAAATGTTAATAGGGTATATGGGTGGGGTTTTATTCATCTTTTCGTTGTTAACATATAGAAAAAAAATCATCTTAATCAGAATTAAAACGAAAAAATTATAGCATTTTTAAGAATAGAAAAAACATTGTTCATTAATTTGAGTTCGAGTTTCTGAACTCGAGTTGAAGATGAAACTTGAACTCGAGTTTTAGTCTCAAACTTGAGTTCAAATTTGAGGTCAAACTTAAAAGAACATGAACTCGAATAAAATTATAACTCGAATTGTCTTTTTTTGAGTTTTTCACTCAAAAAACAAGCCTTAAATTTCCCAAAATAATTCCCCTAATATTTTTTCTTAGCTCTTCCCACAATGCTTTTCTTGTTTTTGGGTGCTTTGCTTTGTGAAGTAATCGCAGGGGGTTTCTCCTTTTTCGTTTTTTCAATTGCGGCTGAAAAAGGCATTTTATAAGCCTTGGTTTCGGTGTCATCAGCAAAGCGGAATCAAGTCCATTAGGGTCTGACGCAAGCTAGGACAGGTGGCAGCGTTTGGTTGGCTACTAAGGAAGCTGTTGGCTGACGTGGATGGCTGTGCACGTGGAAGAGCTCTTCTCTTGGAATGGAACTAAAGTTATTTTTACTGTTTCTCTCCTTTCTAAATGCCGTTCATGCTCCAAATTTATCATAATTGACTTCACCTAATATAAAATTTACACAAATCAGGATTACTTAAATTATTAGAGGGAAAAATAAGAAAAAACAACTAAAGTAAAATAAAATAACACAACAGAAAATTAAACTAAAAATAAATAAAATAAATAAATTTCTTAAGAACAAAGTAAATTTAAATGCAAATAAGAAGGAAACTAACTCTATTCTATAGAGTTATCTTATCAGCTCAACAAAAAAAAAAAAAAAAAAATGAAGCTGTTTTATAGCTTGTTTCACGGGTTGGCCTACTAATCCCGTATTACTAGCATTTTGACCACAATTCACAGAGGTAATATAACATACAAAAATAAAAATTAAAATTTAAAATTAAAATGAATTTAAATATTAAATAGTACACTAATAAATGTATGTTAACATGATTAATATTACAACAACCGTGGATAAATTAAATGTTCATATAAGAAGCATATATAAATACATGATCAGTTTTTCTCTTTCTATTATTTTCAATACATGTCCATTCAACATCTACACAAACTAGGTTTGAATCATCATCATTAAAAACATTAACCTTGTCAACGGGTGCCAAGCCTCTACTCACCAATGGAATGTCATTGCAATCATCATCATCCTCTTCTCCATCACGAAAAGTTCTTGGCTTCGTAGGAACAACTATGGATAACTCTAAATCTTTGGGATCGGTTGTATAGAAAACTTATTTTGCTTGCCTTGTCAAAATGAAAGGATCATTCTTGTAGCCTATTCTACGAAAGTCAATCATTGTAGTACCATTACTATCAACCTTCACATAATTATTGTCGGCCCATTTACACATAAAAAGTACCACTAGCAATCCACAATAGACAAGTTCTCATATGTCCTCCATAAAATCATAGTAGGTTATTGTTCCATATATGAGATTCTTATATTTTGCAGACGAAACATGCATAGCATCGGCACAAAGACTAATACCACTATTTTGGATTAAGTGCTTCTCATCTCTTCCCCGAGTGTAGAAGTTATAGCCATTTATTAAGTATGACGTGTATGTCATTATCGTCTACGAGGGCCTCCGGCTAGCTTAAACAAGTTTTTTGACACACTTTCACTTCCCAACTACAAACCTTGGAGTAAATGTGTGTCCTTATCCACTCTCTAAATGTCTGATTATGTTCATCTTGCAACCACTTCTCATTTCTCTCTCTTTTTGGGTTTGCTGCCTTTATTTGTTTTTATGGACCTCTATGGATGGTTTCACCTCACGAGCATTATGTTGAATGTAGAGACAAACTTGTTCCCGTGCTTCATGAGAATTGAGGAGGGAATACAGATAGATTTACCTTTTGGCTCCATGTTTACCTTCTTTCGTAAACTTATTGCTTCCTCATTAGACAAGTACTCTAAGCAAAATTCCATAGCTTCTTTGACTATATAACATTCCACAATGCAACCCTCCGACCTATTTTGATTCTTAACGTAACATTTTAGAATCTTTATATAACTTTAAAAAGGGTACATCCACCTCATGTACACCGCCTGCAAATCTTAACTTTGCGAACTAAGTGTACCGTTAGATAAATCATGATGTCGAAGAATGATGGTGGAAAATACTTCTCTAGCATGCACAAGGTCATCACCAACTTTCATTGTAGTGTATCCCACGTCATTAGATATACCACCTTGGAACATATGGAGTTGAAGAAGTAGAAAAACTTAGTGAGTGCAAATTTGACCTCCTTTGTTAGAATCTCACGCAAAGTAAATGGCAAAAGTTGTTGCATCAAAATATGATAATCATGTGGCTTCATACCAGTCAGCTTCAACTCTTTCACCAACACCAAGTTCTTGAAGTTAGATGAATACCCTTTTGGGACTTTGACAAAAGCAAGCCATTCACAAAATTTTTTCTTCTCTTGTCTCGATAATGTGTACTAAGCCGGAGGTAAGTAAGTGCATGAGAGCCTCTATTTTCAGGAGCTAAGTCACCTCTAATGTTCAATTCCATGAGATCCAACTTTGCATTGAGGCTGTCTTTAACTTCATCAGGAATGTCAAATAGCGTACTTGGAACCTCTTCACCGTGCCATATCCATATTTGATAAGTCTGATAAATGTCATATCATAACAAATAGAATCTAACACCCCGCATTGATTGTTTTCAAACATTTCCACATTGCACACACAGGTAACGAATCATATTCCCTTTCATTGTATTCTTTGCAAAGGAAATAAATTCTTCAATACCTTTCTCATGTTCATTACTCAGCCTATTTGCAAACATCTATTTCCTATCTATTTGCTAAAAAAATAAAATAAAATTAACAATACATATCTCACTTACTCAAACACATAAACACACAATATATAGCATCCATATTACTCAAAACCATAAAATCTAAATAAATTTCATCATCGACCTAATAAATTCAAGATAAACGAGAAAAATCCCATATCCATATTACTCAAAATCACATAACCTAAACAAATTTCATCATGTAACTAACAAGTTCAAGACAAACAACAAAAGCCCAATATCTATAATACTCAAAACGACAAAACTTAAACTAATTTCATCATCAACTTAACAAATTTTACCAAACAACATAAACCCAACATCCATATTACTCAAATTTTTATAAAAATGAGACAATTAATGAAATTTACTTGAGGTTCTAAGCGGATATGTGGACAGAATGGTGGCAAATGACGGCGGATGGAAGGAAGAATGGCACTATTTGGGTGGGTGTTTTGATTTTTGAGTGAATTTTCATGAAATGAACACAAATCTGGGTTAAATATATAACATTAGATGACAAACTGTCGTTGTATATTTGAACATTAGACAACGATTTCTTAGGAAACCATCATCTAAACGCACCATGTTAGAGGCAGCATTTTTAATTGCACATAAGATGACAGTTTCTTTAAAAACCGACTTCTTATAAGAGTCGTTAAATCACACTTTTGTTGTAGTGTATATATTTGTTTTATCAGGTATGCTATTATATAATCATATCATTTACTAATAAATCACGTACGTAGAACTAAGTGGCTACCCTGATTTTGTCTTGGCTGAGGCTCAAAAGTCTTTTGCCATCTTAATATGTAAATTCTTCTCAAATTTCTCCGAGAAAAACTTAAGTTTATAGTGGAATAACTGTTAAAATTAATAGAATTAATTAACTAATTAAAAAGTTTAATTAATTATTAATTTTTATTGGAGCTCAAAATTATAGATCCATGAGTTCCTGCATTGTCCTTGTAATCCTATAAAACACTAAAGGCAAAATGAGAATTTTACAATTATAGAATTCTAAAATAAAATGTTCAAGGATAATTAATTGAGAAATAATTATTAATTAAATAATGTGATTATTTAAGTTTAAATTTGAATTTTAAAACACACATGTGAAGTTAAGTTGTCCATATTTGACTTATTTAATAAGTTGTTCAATTAAAATTTAAATTAATTTAAGTTTGACTTAAATTTGAATTTAAATTTGTGTCAAAATTCAACTTGTCCAGCTATTATAAACTATATCCTAATATGTCATCACAAGATAAACAGTGGTAAACAAATAATAGTATTCTTAAAAGAAATAATTAATAGTAAGTTAAATGAAAATAATAGATAGCAACAGTTTACGTCTTATTCTCATAATAAACACAGTTTTATCAAACCGTAAAACATGTATTAGTTTTAGAAATGCAAAACAACGGTTTACTCACGCCGTAACGATGCCTTCTACCTTTAATACATGCATATGATTTAAATCTTAACTGCATTTATACTACATGATGGAGTTTACTATAATAGCAGTATTTGAAGAAAACTACTCACCATTATATACATATATGTAAATTATAAATTTTATATATATATATATATATATATCAAATAAGTTTATTCAATGCATGGCGTTTAAAAATATCGATGATCTTGTGTTGGACTTGGTCTGGTTCATGTGGGTGAGGTATGCCATGATGTCACTGAGATGGTGAGTGTGCAAGCAAAACCCAAAACGTATATGCTTACATTGGATTGGGAAAGAGGATGAACAAGTGGAAGAAAACGTGGCCTTCCATCGGACAATGACCCTATAATCCTCCAATATTCTTCATACTCCTCACCAACAAGTCTAATTCGGGGACCAGTCTTCCTCCTATCGACACGACGTGACCAATATAACTCTCCTATAAATTATTATTTTTCTTCCCAGCCTTGTGCTTAAGGAAAATCTTGGGGCTTCCATATATGTTCAATGAAAACGAAAAATGGAATTTTGGAATTTTGTCTAATCTAAAGTCATTATTTGTATATTTGCTGTATATTGTCCATTCCTTGCTCCTTTTTTAGGGTTTTTGGACTTTGTATGAAAAAAGAATGAGGGCAAAATTTATAGATATATAGCTAACGTGGTCCAAAATGTCAACATCCATATAGAATCTTAAAATTGAGGGCATGAAGAAGTGGCATATAATTATCTCTTCTAGCTAGCTATACACTCCCTAAAAGGGCATTCTTTTACTCTTTCAGCACCAATATATCTGATTTATCCCACGTTTGTTCTATTAGGCTCTTTGCTTGTCCACGTAATATATTCCCTCTCTATACATGTTCCTATTGTAATAAGATCTCTTCTAAATTGTCTTATGTGTTTCTGTTCTTTTCGATACATCAGAAATTGTAAGGGTACAAATTTTTTTTTTTTTTTTTTGAATAAATTGTGAGAAGGATTAACTGATATTTGATAGCGCACGTCGCAATTAGGTAGGCATCCCACTAGCCAATCTTATATTCTTTACAAAAATCCTAGCTCAATATTATTAAAGCGAAAAAAAATACAAATAGTTTGAAGATATCAAAGGAAAAAAAAAATCCTATAAAATTAGAAAAGGCAAAAATCCCTAACAAATGCGAAACCAAAACTCAAGAAGACTATAAAGAGCGAGAAGCTGTCTACAAAAGATTGAACCTAAACTCTCTCTTAAAGGGAAGCTACAAATATGCCTCCTTAAGAACCAACTATTTTTTTATTAGTTTTTGAAGGCATTGACCTTGGTTGGATACGGACTAGTGGCATTGGCAACAAGATTTGAAAGGACATGTGAGACTTAGAACCACGCATGTATGATGTATATAAAACTGGCAAAATTCTTAGAGAGTTGGGATCTTGAATGTATAAAAACATATAATAAGGAAACATGAGATACCTAGCTATTTAATATAATCTAAATAACTCATTGACAGGATGGTGAAGTTGTGTTTTAAACACGTACAGCTCTATAAACAAACGTCATATTTTCTTATACATTCTTTTGCTAGCCTAGCTATATCTGATATCGTAGTATGCATATATATATATATATATATATATATATATATATATATGCAAATGTGTATAAACACACACACACACACACACACACACACACACACACACACACACATATATATATATATATATATATATTTGGTATGCTATATTCTGATGATCATCACCTTCAAAGAAAGCTTGCTTTTATTGAATCAGCAATATATAGTCAGATGTTTATATATTATTCATTCTTTACTGTGAACCTCAAACTCTTTACTCTTTTAAGAGCAGTATAGCGTTAAACTATTTTTGTTGGGTCAGCTAGTTGACTCATTATCCAATTCAAAGTGGTATAGTCATCAAGGGTTGCGTAGTTAATTTAAATGCATGTACGACTTTTACATTAATCTTAACTTTCACACAGCTCAATTTCCAGCTGCGAATATGATGAATCGATCTTCTGGTCATCCGCCACATACGTATACCACACCTAATTTCCTCATTATAATATATATAGGTATATTATATTATATCATATATAATTATGTATATGCACATCATAGACGTAATGCAAGCTCCATATGAACAATGACCGGGGGTAACTTCTAGGCTCCAAGGCTTTCTAAATATTGCATATATATTTAAATTTTGGCTGCAAGTTTTTTATGTTCCAAGTAACGTTTATATAATTTTAAATTATTTGGGACATTAAATTTGTTTTTTGTCCAAGTACTATGTGACATCACGAATTGTTTTTCGGTTTTCTATAAACACATAATGTTCAATTAGTTTTATCATTGATGATGTTGATTGTTGAATCCAAGGTCTTTTGTGGGCTACAGGAGCTTGTGGATTTTGATGCAGAAACTTCGCTACTTACCAGTCGATTGAGTACTGATGGAAGCATTTAGTGTATACGTAGCTGGCTAGCTAGGTAATGACGATACTCCTAAAAATTGAAATGCATGCAATATATGATATATCTATATATAGGAGGCTTGTTGTGATCTTCAGATCTTTCAGTATTAAAGAAAGGTATTTGTAGACGAGTTCATATGGATTTTCTTTTATTTAAATTACTTTTGTGTGAGGAATTTGATAAGAAGTTTACATTGAAAATGTGTACACAATAGTATGTTAGGATTATTTTCTACCAACTTCATTTATAGCGTTTGATTTTTTTTTTTTGGAGGAATTTTATAACGTTTAATTTTGAACACAGAATTAATGAGTATAACAAATCTTGGTAACGTACAGAATATGTTTGTGTGGGTGTATAAATATATTTATCTATTTCGTAGTGTTGTATTTGACTGCCCACATGGAGGACACACACTTTAGTGCATTTTTGTTATTCAATTGAGGTTGTAGGACAACCAATTTATTATTATTAAGCGAGAATTAAGGCTAATATCTATGTCAGTATGCATGTGTGGTTTTGAGGACACCACTGAATTAGAAACACAATTTTTAATTATGTTATCTTAGGTTTGGGAAGTTTCTAAAACTTTGGCCACCTGTGAGAAGGAGGAAAGGCGGGAGACACAGGATAGGCATATTCTTTGGTCCCCTTCATTTCACCGATTCAAGTTTAGAATTTGAGTTTTACTACAATAAAAAGCTCTCAGAAACATTCACATCTAACATTTTTGCTACAGTAAAAAGGTATAGTCTTGGAAAGATTGGGAAGTACTCACTTTTATAGTTTTATTAATAAAGCTTGAAGTTAAGAGGACCTATCTGAAATGCCTCAAAAACTGTCACCATCCATATTAAAATCTTAGGCTAATGAATTTGGTAACGACCATTGATTGGATCTCATATATTTTTGTTTTTAAATTGGACATATATGTTGGTGTTTCTAAATGATCTAAACATGCTTATGAGGATCCTAAATGGCAATTAGATCAATGCGGAATTGAAATGGACTGTTCGAGAAAAACACCTCCGGCCATTGATGCTCTCGGTGGAAGAAAAACAGAAACTCGATTTTAGCTCTTCTAAACCTCTTCAATCTCTCCCTTGATGGTGTGTGTTTTATCTGAATAGAGACAGTAGGCTTAGGGACCCAAAACCAATGTCCTCCTCCGGTTTTATAGACTCTGCCCATCACGGAGTCTTCCCCGGACAATTCGGACGTGCACCGATCGTGGGCGTCGTGCACAACTGAGAATGAACATGGAATGAACGTGAGCAATCACGTTCCTTAAGTGGGAAATACTATGGACCACATTTTGAGGTAAGTTTCGGTTAGTTACCGAAACTTACGTGCTTACGTGAAAAAATCCAACATTCTCCCACTTGGTCCATATATTTCATCGTTCACCACAATAAGAAATAAAATACATGAATCATGGCGATAGGTCCTCTAAAACGAGTATTATCTTCCATGTATTACAATGCATAATATTTCTTAACTATAGCCCATATAACTTAATGAATAAACCCTATGTTTATTCTAGGTCCAAACATTAATGATATTTCTCAACAAATAAATGAATGTGTACACAAGGAAAACAAATATGAGAAAACATCACAAATAAAGTTTCATTAAAAATAACATTCGTTCCTACAACGAAATTTACATAAAGGAACCAAGTCCCATTCTATCTACATGATCCTTAAATTTCAATGGTGGCATGCCTTTAGTCAAAGGATCAAAGCAATCATCAATTCGGTGCTAATGTGTTCAATAACCCTTTGCTTTTTATCTTTAACACGTTCCCTTATGGCTAGATACTTGATGTCGATGTGTTTGCTTCGACTACCACTTTTGTTGTTCTTAGCCATAAAAACAAAGAAATTGAATTGTCACAATACATCCTCAATGGCCTAGAAATCGAATCCACAATTCTAAGTCCGTAAATGAAACTTTTCATCCATACACCATGCGAGGTAGCTTCAAAACAAGATACGAACTCAGCCTCCATAGTGGAAGTAGCAATCAATGTTTGCTTTGGCGCTTCTCCAAGATCTGACTCCACCGGCTAGCATAAAACATATCCTAAAGTTGATTTAAGCAAATCAATGCGGCCAGCAGTAGTCTCGAATCAGAGTAGCCAATCACCTCCAAATTTTCAATCCGTGCGTATGTAAGCATGTAGTCTTTGGTCCCTTGAAGGTATCTCGAGCACCTTCTTTGCAGCTTTCCGGTGGTCCACCCTGGATTACTCGATATCTTCCTAAGATCCCAACACAAATGCAATGTCGTCCTGGTGTGCACTGAGCATAGCATACATCAGGCTTCCAACAACTGAAGCATAAGGAATGTTTTTCATTTGTTCCTGTTCAAAATCATTCCTCGGGCATTGGTTCAAATTGAACTTGTCACCCTTCACAATGGGAGCTATATTGGGTGAACAATCTTTCATCCGAAATCTCTCTAAAACTTTATTGATATAGGTCTCTTGAGACAGACCCAAAATACCTTGAAATCTATCTCTATGTATTTTGATGCCAATGACATATGACGATCACCCATATCCTTCATGTCAAAGTTTCGAGAGAGAAATTGTTTCACTTCATATAGCAAACCCTTATCATTGGTTGCAAGTAAAATATCATCCACATATAGAATAAGGAAACAAATTTTGCTCCCCACCGACCTTACGGTATATACATTGATCCATGATGTTCTCCACGAATCCAAATGAAGAGATAACATCATGAAATTTTAAATACCATTGACGGGAGGCTTGTTTCAATCCATATATGGATTTCTTGAGCTTGCACACCAAATGCTCACCACAACTAGAAGAGAATCCTTCTGGTTGTTTCATGTAAACCTCTTCTTCTAGTTCTCCATTGAGAAATGTCGTTTTCACATCCATCTGTTGCAACTCTAAGTCAAAATGTGCAACTAATGCTAGAATGATACGAAGAGAATCTTTCTTAGATATAGGAGAAAAGGTCTCCTTGTAGTCGATTCCTTCCTTTTGAGTGAATCCTTTAGCAACGAGTCTTGCTTTATATCTTTCAATGTTGCCCAATGAGTCTTTCTTTGTCTTATAGACCCATTTACATCCTATGGCTTTGACACCATCCGGCAACTCAACAAGATCCCAGACTCCATTAGTTGTCATAGAATTCATCTCTTCTTTCATGGCATCATACCATAAATTTGATTCTTTGCTATCTATGGCTTGTGAAAACGTTTTAGGATCATTTTCGGCTCCAATGTTGTAGTTAGACTCTTGTAGATACACAACATAATCATTAGGTATTGCTAATTTCCTTACTCTAGTAGATCTCCTTAAAGTTGTATCAACATTTTCTTGAGGATCATGTTGTGCAACTGGTTGTTCAATAATTTCTGGCAATTCTTGAACATCTTGATCTACTGGATTGTCATCAGTATTTTGTGGAGCTTCAACAATTGGTTGTCCAACACCTGTTTGAACTTGAGGGGTGTTGTGAATGACAATCAATCTGTCACTTGAAGTGGAAGGCTGAATATCAGTATGATTTCTTTCAGAAACAATGTCCTAAAATCGATGACTCCCACTAATCAAGTCATTCTCAAGAAACTTTGCATTTCTTGATTCCACAATCCTAGAGATGGACAATAGAATCTGTATCCCTTAGACCTTTCAGCATATCCGATAAAATATCCACTGATGGTCCTTGGGTCCAGTTTCTTTTCATGTGGGTTATAAACTCTTACTTCAGACGGGCATCCCCAAATGCGCACATGTTGCAAACTTGGTTTCCAACCTTTGAATAACTCAAAAGGCATCTTTGGAACAGCCTTGGTTGGAACTCGGTTCAATATGTACGCAGCCGTTTTAAGAGCTCACGTCACAAGAATTCAGGAAGCTTAGAGTTGCTACGCATACTCCGTACCATGTCCATTAAGGTTAGGTTTCTTCTTTACGCCACACCATTCTCGGTGCGGAGAACCGGGCATAGTGTCTTTGGGCAACTATCCCATTTTCTTGAAGAAACTTAGCAAATGGACTAGGTGCTTGTCCATTTTCGAGTGTATCTACCATAGTATTCTCCATATCTATCTGATCTCATGATCTTAATTTGTTTTCCACATTGTTTCTCTACTTCAGCCTTAAAGACCTTAAAGGCATCCAATGCTTCGTTCTTATTATGAAGCAAGTAGAGATACATATAACGTGAGTAATCATCTATGAATGAGATGAAGTATTTTGGACCTTGTGAGTCCATGTCGGACAACAAAATATCTATATGTATAATTTCTAATATGTCTACTCCTTTTTGCACCTTTCTTGGATTTGTTAGTCCGCTTTCCCTTAATGCAGTCCACACAAGTTTCAAAATCAAGTAAAATCAAGAGTCTTGAGTACTCCTTCATTTACCAATCTTTTAATCCTTTGAATGGAGATATGCCCTAGTCTCGGTGCCATAACATGGAGGAATTGTCATTTATAACACTTCTTTTTTAGTGCCGGTGTGAACATGCATAGCATTATAAGTGATATTATTTTGCAAGTTAATAGAGAAAAGACCATCGGATAATGTACCATTTCTAATAAGATTAGATTTATAAAACAAACTGAAAGAAGTTTCATAAAAATTAAAGGAATATCCCAAAGGTACAAGTCTTGAAACCGAAATTAAATTCCTAGAAAAACTTGGAATATAAAATGTCTTTTCTAAATTTAAAATAAAACCACTACTTAAAACTAATCTGCATGTTCCATGACCTCCACATGTGAGCGCATCTTGTTCCCCGAATAAATGCACCGCTCACTTTCCCGGGCTTCCTTAGGTTTTTCATACCCTGCAAGGTATTTGAAATATGGATTGTAGAACCGTAATCAATCCACCATGTGTTATAAATAACATCAACCATATTAGATTCATAATGAGACAAATGAGATTGGCATACCTTTCATCTCAAGCCATTTTCGGAATTTAGTGCAACCCTTCTTCATGTGCCCCTTCTTCTTGCAGAAAAAGCACTTGGATTCCTTCTTGATTCCACCTTGGGGCGGTATTTTACCTTTCCCCTTCCTTTTGGCTTGAGTCTGATCCTTTCCTTCTATTGCCATCAATGCACTCTCTCCTATTTCCATTGACAGCCTACCTTCTTCCTAAACACACATGGTCATAAGTTCATTAATTGACCATTTATCCTTATGTGTGTTGTAGGATATCTTGAAGGGTCCGTCTTTCTTTGTGAAAGAGTGTTTAGAATGTAGTGCACAAGGAAAGAGTCGGACATTTCAACCTCAAGTGTCTTGGTTGAGCCGCAATGTCTCTCATCGCATGATGTGCTCACGCACACCTCTCACAAAGAGTGAGCCTTAAGGATGAAAACTTCATAATTAGGGTGCTAGCAAGTGCCTTATCCAAGACTCAAATTGTTCATCAATGGCCTTGATAATGTCTTGACATTGGTATCTCGATCAACCGAACCACGAATGCCAGCAGAGATTTTGGTCTTAATGAACATCACATCGAGGCGATTGGATCGCTCCCATTGTTCATAAAGAGCAATTTCATTTGGGGTCTTTGGTCGGAGTAATGATTGGTTCACCTTTCCTTATAGCATAGTCAATGTCCATCCACCCTAAATGAAGAAGGACTCTCTCCTTCCACATCTTATAGTTATCACCCCTCGGTTCGGGGAATGTCACACTTCATATCGTAGAAATTTGCGGGTTGTATAACCGCAAAATTAAACACATGCTTATAATTAAAATTTTGAGACTCAAAACTTATATCATGTTTTACCAATGTAAATCATGTTTTGTTGATCTAGTGACATAAAACTTGCCTGTGGGCTAAAGTTTTAACTTAATTAGATCATTCTTTGACCTTATGATAAAACTATCAAATTATGCTTTATTTCCTAATTCCTGCGGGTAAATTAAGAAATTTAATTTGATATTCTATCCTAATTATTCATACAAATATAATAAAAATTCCTATAGGATAAAATTTATTATATTACATATGATTAATCACAATTAATGTCATAATGTAATCCAAAAATACTTAATATATATAATTTTAAGTAGTTAAAGATGCTGTGGCTACTCCCTAATTAATTAAAATTATATGGATTACTTAACATTAATAAATCATAAAGGTTCATATTTAATTGCTTGAACTCTATGCAATATTAACCCAAAATATTTGAATATCAATGTACTAACACGCTAATAAATAAATAGTGTATGCACATAAATATTCAAATTAGTTCATAAAACACATAAAAATTAATGAACCTTTCATTTATATGTTTTATTTATGAAAATTCCATAAAATAATAAAATGGGTGAGCATATACTAAATACCCATATATATATCTTTGAATTTATGATTTTTTTTTAATTTTTGGATTTCTCTTTTTTTTTTCTTCATCCAAAACGACACGTCGTTTTGGTCCTGATGGCTGATTTTCATAATCGAAACGACAAGTCGTTTTCCTTTCAAATGGGCATTTGAATTGCATTTAAAAAGAAAACGACATGTCGTTTTTGAGGTCGTCTGCATGAAGGAGTTCAACAGAAACGACATGTCGTTTTTTATATTACCGAGGCAAAACGACATGTCATTTTTTTTCACAATCGTTGATGCTTTTTCAACCTCCACCGGTCGATTTCGACCGGTTTCAACCCGAATGAAAACCCGCCTTTTTCTCATGATTTTGACGACCAAAATTGATGTTTTAAACTCAGAAATGATAGGAATTCGATTACCCAATGATTCCTAATCTCAGTTTCCATCAAAAACGTCAAATTCAAGAGTTGCCAAAAAAAATTTTTTCTTCCGGCATTTTAACGTGAGCAGAGCAAGGCAGAGGAAAAACTATGCTCTGATACCACATAACCCACAGGTCCCAGGATCGGAACCTGGCTCTGATACCAAATGTTGGTGTTTCTAAATGATCTAAACATGCTTATGAGGATCCTAAATGGCAATTAGATCAATGCGGAATTAAAATGGACTGTTCGAGAAAAACACATCCGGCCATTGATGCTCTCGGTGGAAGAAAAACAGAAACTCGATTTTAGCTCTTCTAAACCTCTTCAATCTCTCCCTTGATGGTGTGTGTTTTATCTGAATAGAGACAGTAGGCTTAGGGACCCAAAACCAATGTCCTCCTCCGGTTTTATAGACTCTGCCCATCACGGAGTCTTCCCCGGACAATTCGGACGTGCACCGATCGTGGACGTCGTGCACAACTGAGAATGAACGTGGAATGAACGTGAGCAATCACGTTCCTTAAGTGGGAAATACTATGGACCACGTTTTGAGGTAAGTTTCGGTTAGTTACCGAAACTTACGTGCTTACGTGAAAAAATCTAACAATATACGTATGAACATATATATAATATTACATGTATGTATATATGCGCGCACATGCCAAGACTACACGCATGATGATGTCGTTTTCGTGATGTTTACATATATGTTGCCATTCTTGGCTCTCAGTGGATAGCCACATTGTTTTCATTATGAGAATATTAAAAAAAAAAAAAAAAAAAGGAAATATGCCAACCTCAAGCTGATGAAAGATCAGTTCACCAGCTAAATTGATTTATGGGTTGATTTTGGTGTTACTTTGGTTAGTCAAACAACTGCCAACAAATTAATACTATTCCCAAGTTCTAGAACCGGCCGCAATCAACGGATGCATGTCATCTGCACGTTGTATGTTTCCCTTTTATTTCAATTTGTTTTTTACTTAAAATCTAGAGACATCTAATTAGTTGGGTTCGTCTTTCTTCTAATTTTCTTGATAAACCACCTCACTCCCCCAATGTTTGGAAGTGCATGGAGTGTTCATTTGACCATCACGTTGATCTCATGACAATATACGACAAAAGGAACTTATTGTGATTTTGCACATAATTATGTTTTGTATTGTAAGCTTGTAATAAGATTTTCTAAAACTAAAATTTTTGTGATATTAATTCTCATTCCAAGTAGACATGGGTAGATAGATAGATGAATAAACTTGATAATTAGCCATTTTGTTTATGAAAATTTTGCATTGCATGGCTAATAATCAGCAAAACAGAAGCCTAACAGTAGGGAAAGAAAGAATATCTAGTATTAACGATGAATACATCAAAAAGCTATAAATAACATATTCTACTTCACAAACGACCGACAAGATTATGTTAATAAACTTGAGTCGCACATCATTTAAGTATAAAAATAGTAAGAGATTTATAAGAATCTTGAGTCATGCGACTTAAAAAGTTGAAGTTTTAAGATGGAACCTCAAGCCTTTAAAGTGATCCCCACATGGTATTAGAGTCCAAAAACACTCAAACAAGTGGCCAGATCCATTTAGTATAAGATTGGTTATTCCAGAGAGAGCACCATATGTAAAGTTTAAAATAAACTTAAGTCTCATGTTATCTAAGTATAAAAATAATCGTACACTTATAAGCATAATGGTGCATTATATTTAATAGATTGACCTTTTAAGATGCTATTCATGCACTTAGAAAATTCTTTTTCTATAATAGTTTCGGAGCCTAATAAGCACCATCTCGAGGGGATGGATGTAACGATAAAATTAAATTCGAATCAAGTCATCTAGATATAAAAAAAAAAAAAAAAAAAAAGTAAACAATCATAGATTTATAAAGATAATGGGTCACTCTAGATTAACCTTTTACAATTGAACTTCAAGTCCTTGAAAAGTTCAATTTCTATATGTCTATACAAATTAACTCATACAAATATATATATATATATATATATATATATATATGCACATACAAATAAATATATGTATATATAGTGTTAATTGATAGTTAATAGTTTTTTATGCAAAAATTCATTCAACACTCAATAATAGTAGTTGACTTTAAAATAGAAATCAAGCGAACTCTTCATATTAAGAAATTAGCACCAGTGATTGGACTCTAATGCTTAAATCATTAAACTTGTCGAGATCATCATAGTTCGACAAAGTTTTGGTATTGTAAAAGAGTATGTACCATTGCCTCACTAGCTAGGGGAATTTATAGGCCATCAGAAATGACTGATAATAGTGATAGAGTTGACTTCTGCCAAGGGATTATCCTTCTTTTATCTGTAGTAAAACACAGTATTATGTTTGGGAGCAAAACACGTACGGATTTGGGAATAGCGCGCTCAAAACGTAATGGTCGGGCTCCCGCTCGAATACGAAGTAGCTCATCGTCTTGCTTGAAAAAAAGATGGGGTGGGAACAAGTACATGGAGTGGTGAAGCCTCCTGCTCGGACACGAAATGGCAGGTGAGTGGGAACGACATATACCAAGTGGTCGAGCCTCTAATCAAGCACAGAGTGACACTAGTGAATGCGACTGGCGTATTCAAAGTGGTCGAGCTTTTTGTTTTGCTTTGATACGAATTGGCAGATCGACTCAGAAAAAAGCAAAGCGCAGCCGAATCGATAGGATAGGTTTTACCGGTCTAATCTAGATGGAAAAAATGACTCACGGTCTAAATCTATTTAAAAGAAAAATTGTCGAAAAACTAACTCTAGTATTCTATTGTCAAGTCTCCTACTACAATATGCTAATGAGGCTATTTATAGCTTACAAAATGATAACAAAATATCCATAAAGATAAACGACAAACTAATCATTAACGAGATAAATCTAATTAGAAAGTTAGAATAAATGACAACAAAAAAATATAAAAAAACAAATGTTAATAACTAAATCTCCCTGCATCATGTCCCGGTTAACAAAGCATGTGTGGTCAAAATGAACGCAACATTATACATAAATTTGAACAAATGCAATTATCACCGTTCAGAAATTAAACTGATGATGAGTACTCAAAAATATCTTTAATTATAGCATTGATCAACTCTAATAGAAGGTACTTGATTTGAAGCTCATCATCACATGCCTCGCACATCGCTCCTCAACGTAAAAACAAAACAAAACCATGGCTCATGAGTCTGCAGTGCTACCACAGTGAAGGATATACCTCAACGTCAAGTTGGTATACTAGCATTGAACAAACTAGAAAAGACACATGCCCTACATACCATGAACCACAATCCCATTTATCCAAATTAATCCAATGAACAGACGAAGCCCATATCCTCAACTTGAATCACCTTCAAGAAGCTATAGATATATATATAGTGGCCAAGAAGTAATATAGTATATGGCCTTTTTTTGGGTGGATTAAAAAAAAAAAGAAAAAAAGAATGGACCCTCTAAACCACCAAAGCACTTGCTCAATAATTTTATTCCAACGATAAACCGCAATTTGTAATGCACCGCCATTTAGCTTCATCACTAGGCCTTCCCTTTTGTTTTCGTCTTTTCTTTTTGTCTCCAATATACCAACAAGTCTTATATATTCTTCTTTATGATCATCATAATGCTAAATGACCCATCTGACATTCCCTCCCCTCAACGTTGCTCGATTAAACATTTTGGTTATTGACTTGAGATGATGTCAAAAGGGACAATATACATAATATATGAGTAGTGTCTATTTTCTTAAACTTAATTAGTAAAAGTTGTATTTTAGTCAATGAAATTGCTTGATGAGGATATTTAGCTATTCCAATAAATGTGAGACTTTTTAAGTAAAGTGCATGGCATTCACCAGGATATTGTACGAGCCACATTGTAGTGCATATTGATATGAAAATAAATAAATTTATGTATATGGCACGTGGAAAACCTTCATTGACATACCCATTTACATCTAACTAATAGTTGAGATCTTTTGCAAAGTTGACCCGAAAAATCAATATTCATCTCCATTTTCAGATTAGACAGCCATGAATGGACTGACTAATCACCACTGAAATATCTCAGCTCATTTGCTTTGAGGACAAAAAAAATAAAAATAAATAAATAAATAGCTGAACTTTGTCTGAGTCGGCAGCAGTCATCATATTGTCCGATAATGTGCCTTTTAAGAATTGAGACAAATCCACTAATGAGAAATCGCCATTAACATAAACCCCATTGGCTAATCTTGCACTTGCTTAGGGAATAGAATCTATACTTACCGTTTTGGATTTTCATTCTTTCCCTTTTATAGCCTTGATTAATAATAATTATTAAATAAAACTACTCAAGATGTAACTAATGTCGGTTGTTTTGCCTAATTAAGACAACAAATGTCAAGGGATTCACTTGATTGCAATTTTTGAACACTTTTTACCACCTGCATTGGATGCTCTCATTGGCTCATTTGTTCATCCTCAATACGTGCACAATGAAGGTGATTTCAAATTGGCTATTCTTGGTTCCTCACGTAAAAAATCAATTGTGTTGTAAATTATGATACAATGATCTGCAATACGAATTATATGTACTGATTTTGCAACATAACACCATAAAAAAAATAATAATAATACTACACCACAGATTAATGTTTTTGTTTTCTCCTTTAAAATAAAAAAATAAAGAGAGAGAGAGAGAGAGAGAGAGAGAGAGAGAGAGAGAGAGAGAGAGAAACTGCCTATGAGCTATAATAATCTCTACAAATGTACACTATCTATATATGTCAGCCACCACATAAATATCTCTTACCACTAATCAAATGAAGACTCAGAAAAGAAAACTAATCGAATTGGAGAAAACAACTTTTAAAAAAGAAAAAGGGACAAAGAATAGACCTGAAAGAAATACAGTCTAATTAATAGTGATTTGAGCAAATATTGAATATTAAAAAGGAAACTGTATTTCATAGTATATGAGTCAGGAGGACTATGTTCAAACCCCGAGAACAGAGAGTTTACAGAGATGAACATGGAAAATAAAGCTCTCTACATTCATATATTTCCTTTTCTTTATACACAAACATGTACGTATAATTATGAAGTGAAAAAATAAGCAGAAACCAGCTGAGCTCCAATACCTACGTACCCGAAAAGCTACAAGCTGGCTCTCTAAAACCTCTCACTCTACTACAACAAACGACAACAAACAAACTAAAACGACAACAAAAAATAAGAAAGCAGAGGAGATTCCGGGGACGTAATACATCACCATCCCTCTGGTATTTCTCTTCTGAAAAGTCTGCCCAAACCCAAATCTACAAACCCTGCAGACCCATTATAACTGAGAAACTGTATGTATATACTGCGATCACCTTCACATCTGCTTCTCCAAATCCTTGGAGCTTATAAAAGTTCCGTGAAAACCGTATGGGACTCTTGAGGGAAGGTCTATGGAAGCTTCGAGCTTCATGTTCATGGCGTTAATGATTTGAAGCTGTGATTTCCATTCTTTCTCGTCATGAACAAACGCCAGAATATATCCGTCGTCTTCTTCCGAGCTAGAGTTAATATCAGAGTCTCTAGGCAAAAACAGAGGCTCACCGCCAAAGCGTTGATCCCCATACAAGTATTTGGTCACTTGGCCAGTAAACAAGTCCACTTTAGCAAAACCGGAGACTTTCGGCCACGGCTCAGCCAGCGCAAGGTACGCGAACCGGGTTTTCCGGCCTAGCCGGTTACGGTTCACCATCCCGGCTTCCAAGTTCACCTGTTCCGAATCGGTAATGATGGGACGCCGAGTCGACTTGCCGGTTTTGAGATTTAGCCTGATTTCCGACAAGACGCTTTTTAAGCTCTCTTCACATTCGTTGAAAATGGAGTCCGCCGGCGTCATGCAGGATCCGATCACGACGATCTCGTCGCTCTCGGGCTCCTCCCAAGCATTCCATAAGTGGAAGCAGAAGCAATCCGGAGCTTCGATCCACTTAATATCCTTTTCACCCTTTGCATTCTTGTCTAAGACCCCGAATCTTGAGGTCTTGTTCTTGTCGAAAACCACCGGAGAGCCTCCACGGATCATCTCTTGCAATTTGAACACGACCTGCTGATCGGGGATGACGACAAAGTTTTCAGTGATGGCGAAATCGTGCATCATAGTCGGCTGATCGATAGGGATTTCGACGTCGTCGGATTTCTTCCCGTCGGTGGAGAATTTGAAGTATTTGAGGTAAGGCTTCTTTATGACGTCGTAGCTCAAAGCGAAGAGCTCGCCGGAGACAGGATCGAGCTTTGGATGGGCGATCATGGCGGACTTGAGCTGACCGTTGAAGTCGAACCGGTCGACCGTTTTTAAATCTCCGGTGGGAGTCACCCTCACGTGGTAAGGCAAGTCGTCTTCTGACATAGCGAGGAGGTGGCGGTTGAAGTAGACGAGGCCGGCGTTGGCGACGCCCATGCCGTGGCTGGCATCGACAAGGCCGAAGAGTCCACGGGCGTAGAAGAGGAGGAGCCTGGCGATGCCGGAGTGGCCGTGTAGCTCGCCGATTGCCTTCGGGAAGACCGGTCGACCAAGGGCCCGCTCCTGGACGAGCCGCTTAGTCTCGGTGAACCGACAGGCGTAGCTGGCGGCGCCGTCATTGAATTTGACGGCGTGGACCATGCCGTCACCGTCAAAGAAGTGGTGGCCGGCGACCGGCTCGTAATGGGGGTTGGCGCCGTTTCTGACGTAGACTCCCTCAATGCAATTCGGGATTTTCCCGGTCACGGGAAGTGAGTGCTGGACCGGCTGCTCCGGCACCGGAGCAAAGTTTCCGGCAATTTGGACTCGAGGGTCGGCAGTTTTTGGAAGTGGGTGGCGGCGCTCTCGGGCTACCAAGGCGGTTTCTGCCGCGTCCAGCGCGGCTGCGGCGGCTCTCTGAAGGAGGTTCCATTGTTGGTTTGGCAGAGAATTAGTATTCTTGGAAGAATGGTCTTTTGGGGTCTTGATTTTGGGGATTGGATTAATGGTTGTGGGGGCTTGGTAAGTCGGGGTGGTATTGGTGTGTTGGGGAATTCTTACAAGAGAAGGGGTTTGAACTTGAAGAGAGCAAGTTATGTAATTGGTCCTCCTTCTATTTGCAGAATTATTACTTCTTGTGCTTGAACTTAAAGGAAGGATTTGGGATTTAACCCAAGTGTTGGTAGAAGTTGATGAAGCCATGGGAAATCTGTTTTAGCACTAATTTGTAGTAGTAGAATTGGTAGTGATTTTAGAGAGGCTTCTTTTGATTGGCTTGTGAACAAGGGTTCTGTGGGAAATTGAGATTGTTGAAATTAATGGTGGTTTTTGTGACTTTGCCTTATTGTACAGATTGTGATGGCCCTTTTTATTGATTGGCTTGGTGGGTTTTTTTTTTTTTTTTTTTTTTTTTTTTGTTGGAGGAAAAGAATAGACAGAAAGAGGAGTGAGAGTGACACTAGTAAATGGAATAAGTTCAGCAAATGAATGTGTGTGAGAGGGTAGATTTGAGGAGAGGGAAGAGAGAATGGGGGGGATATATATACATAAGGTGGAGAAGGTTAGGGAGGCAAAAAAAGAGGTCCACCTGAGGCATGTAGTAGAAGACCACGTGTTACATTGCTAGAAAGGAGCACTCAAAAATTTTGCATTTGCCAAATAAGTGATCAAAACGAGGTGGGGGTGGGACTAATAGGGCCATTGCTTCTTAAGACTTTGCCACGATACCCGCCCTCTCTTTTACTTTACGACCCTTATTTTATTCTTGTTTGCATTTAATTGTCTTTAATATAAAGTGTTTAGTATTCCATTTTATCCTCAGAAAGTTCGTTGGACATTTTCTCTCTAATAGACTAATAGCCTTACAGGACATGACAAATTTTGGAAACTCAACCAACATCCAATAAGTTTTTTTTTTCATTTTTTTATTATTATTTTTGTTTTTTGTTTTTTTTACTAATTTAATATTCAAAAATAGTTACTTCATATTTTCTACCACAAAGCTCTTCAAATTTTGTTCAATCTACTTTATGCTAAAAGTATGAGCTGATCTAGGATAGCTCCAAAGAACAGGGGTACTAGAAATTTTGTTTGAAATGTTGTAGGAGAAACATACAAAAATGGTACTAATTTGAGTTTCCTCATTGGCCAATTCACACTTTAAAAGGGAGACTAATGGGGGAAGTTGGTTGTTCTTTTGGGTGGGAATGTTTATTGGTGCACAAGGTACACGTCTAACCCCGCGTTCTGCCCTCTAAAAAAGGAGACATAGGATCACATAGTCACCATGCATTTGTATACGTGGCACAATTTCTTGAGTCTCCTTATTCACCCTGAAATCTAGTTCACAATCAAAGACCCCACACGCTTGCCTTTTCTTCCTATAGATTTACTTTCCCCTAACCTCCCCCTTAAGTAGACGTTAATTAAGCTTTTGCAATTACTCTTAACTATAGATTATAGATATATTAAAACACAATAATAAAATTATACAACACAACAAAAGACATGCACCTTTTTTCTCTAACGAAATCATTAAAAAACTCTATATTGCCAAACTTCCTTTGTCCACACGTCTTCCTCACTACAAAATTATTAGTACGTATCTCATTTCTACATTTTTCTTTTACCATTATGATTAATAGTAAACAGATTTATCTATATTTAAACATAATAGTAAACGGATTAGATGTTGACTTAATTGGATTCCTTGTAGAGACAATTAATATGGATAACTTGTATGTATTCTCAAACCTAGCACAACTAATTAATTTTTTTATTACCTATTTATGTGTTATTATTACTACTTATGTATCATATGGTATGCTTTTATAATTTTATATAGATATATTTGTCTAGTGTGAAATGTGTGTATAATTAACAATGCAGATCCTTGGTGTTGACACTTTTGATTCTACCTACTTCTCTAGTCTTCTTATGGTCAATAGTTGTGGGGGAGATAGGTGGTCCTATACGAAATTGTGTTTGATCAGAATTACTAATTTTCCAAGAAAACGTATTCTGAATGGGTTTGGTACTTGAGAAAATTAAGGGATCCTTGGTCAAAATTCCGTTCTATATAATTTCTTTTAAGTAGTTAGGTCAATAAAGTAATTTTTTTTTTTAAGTGCTATTGTAAGAATATGGTAGGCAACATTGATGAAAAATCTGTCATTTAAAATTTTGTATACATATATGTCTTGGAAAATCTATGATTTAGTGTGTATGAATCTCATCTTTTGCCAGTCAAAGGGAGAAAAATGTTTAATTACTTGTAATTTATAAATTCTCTTCTTCTCATGATCTCTATATTCTTGTTTTGTATTGTCATAATATGTCATGAACCACTATCTTTATTACAAGTTATTGAATCCAATTTTGACCGCAAGCATCATTTAATGATAAATAACCTAATTGTGCATTTCATTTTAGTAACTGTTAGGGGTAAAATCATTACCACGATCATCAATATATACATATATAACATTTTATGAACATCACCATATACATATGTAACATTAAATTAAGAATGTCAACTATAGGTATTAATTGGCCAAAGAGCGACTCGAGAAACAATATTGACACAAGAGGAGGGACGAATCGATTAGAGACCAATGGGGACAACCAATGATAAATCGGGAAAGCAACATTCTTGAAGTCCATGAAGATCAAATCAACTAAATCAGGCAATAAGAATTAGAATCAAATCAAACTTGGATAGCAAGTTTCCCCAACTCAAATGAGAAAATAAGGAAAGAAAGAAGTCAACTGAAGCCATATAAGGAAACAACCCTTTTCTTAAATCAATAATGAATCCACTCAAAAATTAAGAAATCAAGGAATCTCAAACCATCTTCTATAAATAGTGCATTGTTACAACTAATTAAGAGGATCATATTCTACATATTAACTCCCTTTCTCTCTAGATTCTCTCCCCAAATCAACTTTTCTCTCTCTTTATCTATCTCTCTATCACCATTGTAATTGTACTTTTGAAAGTATATAGTGAAACCTCAAAACCTTACAATGTATTTAGCCTTCATATTTAACGTGAACCACTATAAATCTGGGTGTTCTTTTATTTTTATACACTTTAATTTATCACTCTAACATCTAATCAACTTGAGATCAAATCGACTCATCAATCTTGGTCGACACCCGAAAACGGCCACTGATCCTCTAAATAAATTTAATTGTAGAATGTGACCTCTCCAATAACTAAGTCCTAGCCTGTCAAATTAATATTATTAGTTAGTATGGTGCCGATATCTAAAAGCCAACTAGCTATAGGTGCCTTCAGTCCCAAACATGAAAAGAACATACTAGCTCTAATTTATAGCTTCGTTATTAAATAAAAATAAATTTAACTCCTTACGACAAACAAAAGTTGGTCGCTAGAGTACATATAGTTAAATTAGTACTGATGACGTATGAGTTTCTAATAGTTACATTTATATCAATAATTACTTATTAAATATAAAAATTTAATAATATAATGTGATAAAAATATAATCTCATTAAATATTTTACTCAATACTTAATTTATTACAATGATCAAATTAATATTAATTAAAACAACAATACTATTAACAGGTAAATATTATATTAACTATTAAAACCACTCCCAACACTCAAATACTTGGCAACATTTAATAGTTTATCTTTATTAACCGCCCTATACATACAGTAACTAGTATGATTAAAAAAATTTAAATAAACACCAATAATTGGCATAAAAACCTGCCATAAAAACCTGCCGAGCCCTTTTTACCTAAGTACTAATAGTTTACTCCTCAATTGGGAGACAGGTGACAGTTAGGTGCCCCGTTCAAGAGCATCGGCTCTCTGATCTGTAGTCTTCTTCATTTTTCTCTGAGAAAATCTCCTGTAAAAGATTTTCTTCCTGACCCCAATTAATTAAGTATTATTATTATTATTGTTACTGGTAATTATAAATAAATAAATAAATAACTTGTTTGTACAATTTATAGGTAGAGATTCCTTCTTTTCCACAATCGACTACCACAGAGATCATCATCAGCTAGCTTTGCATTAATATTTAAATTTTTAGTATTTAACAAACTTTTCAACTTCCCAATCATGGCGCTAACCACCATATCTTGATCTCCCCGTTTCATGTTCTGGCATACAAATACATTATTTTATAATTCGTCATGGATGACCCTAACCCTCAAAGGCTCAAACCCAAAGTGGGGATTTAATTTTTTATGTTTTTATATATAATTGCTTGATTTTATACACACGATCTTTCCGACATTTGTCATGACCAGATCTCATCTTAAACACATTCTTATAAAAAGGTATACTGTGCTCCTTCATTGTGATCAACATGACACTTTTTTTAAGAGTACACATGCAATATTTGATGAGCATATGATTCAGCTAATTTCATTTTTAATTTCGAACTATAAGCCAATGGTTTTTTTTTTTTTTTTTTTTTTTGATAAATCAACAACTAGTTCTTAAATGTTTTAAGACTAGAAATGAGTTTAACCTTATAATTAATAACCGAGTATATATATGTGCAAAGTGAGTCCCATATATATATATATACACACACACAACGGTATATGTTGGAACTTGGAATGATTATAAATTCTGGACGTACAAATTAGAAAGCCCTAGATCATTCGCTATAGATATATTTTGAAAATGTTCCATGTCATGTTTTCTTTGTTTATAAGCATATTATATTATCTTTTCGAGTTTCATTTAGCTTCCTTTTTGGAACCTTTTTTTTTTTTTTTTTTTTTTTTTTCTGCTTAAGTAATTATATGCCTACTTAATTAAGTAATAAATGGGACAAAACAGTCGGGTCGGCTGGTTATATTTAATTATTAGGGCAGACACATGCATACCGCGGTCAAGGAAAATTATATATAATTAATATTTAATCTATTCTCTAACGCAATTATCACACACAATCATATTCAAATTAATCTCACTATGACCAAAGATACACACACATTGGCTTGATCATCTCTCTCTTTTCCGCCCCCGTAAGCGCCTACGTGGCATGCGACTCGATTGATGAAGCATTTTAAATTTATATTTATTTATTATTTATTTATTTATTTGGTGAAGTGTGATGAAAAAGAAGATGTTCTCCGCGGTTCTACCACTGAAAGCCACTAATACCTGCCGACTATTTAGGGATTCGCTAAGTTTGAACTAATGCTGAGATATATAACACTTATTTGATTTGTTTAATAATTTCACGTCTAGCTTTACCAATATATAGACTACTGACTAATGGTGCACATTCTAGCTAGGGTGACCCTTGCATGTATGTATATCAGAATATGTTGATGAGATGCCGTAAGGCTTTTTAAATTATTATTTTTCTATTATGATTGAAGTTCTCTACATATAAACAAGGTATTCTAAGTTTAGCCCCCAAATTCATTGGATTACGTACAGGGATTAATTGAAGAGCTACGTTTGATTTAGTTAATTACTCTTATTTGATTTTGTAGGGTTTCATAATTACCTGGGAAAATATTTAATATGCCATAGTACTGTAAAGGTCGTGACCCATGAGGAGTCCAAAACAAGTGGGAGTTTCACATGATTAGAGTACTATAATATGGTTAATCATATGTTTCTAATTTAATCATTGGGGCTAACATGGAGTAGTGAATCATGCAGAGCATAATTTGGTAATATGAGAAGCAGGAATATTGCATTCAAATAGCAGTTTAGGCACATGAAATGAAGCATTATTAGCAATAAAGTCGGAAGTTTTGAGTAAGAAAATATAAGAGCATCCTAAATTAAAATATATAGAAACTAGATAGATAGAAAAAGAAAAAGAAAATATATAGAAACTAGATAGATGTAAAATTATATTTTAATTAGCTAGGTCAATAACTTGAAAGAACTATTGGTTTTTGCCTTGTTCAGGAAAAAGATAATTAAATTGGTAAATTAATTAATTGATAAACCATAAATCAATGTCTGGTTCAAATCAACAAATTCAATGCGGCTGTGTGCGTGCTTGTGCAAGCGTGCAAGACTGAACTTACACATGCATGCAAGACCATGATCATTAAATAATTCATTGTAGAAGTAGTCGACTCTCCACGTGCATTGCACGTGATGCCACATGCCCAATTGATTATTTTGTAAGTGGACCTTTTACTATTCACGTCCGATGGTGAAGCAACAATTCGGGTTACAAAAAAAAAAAAAAAAAAAAAAAAAAAAAAAAACAAACAAACAAAAAAGCAAACTTGAGTTCGATAAATATATAGATAAAGTCTTCAATTTGGTATCGGATTTGAGCGATATATGCATATTTCTTTTAAAAATGTGTACATTTTCTTTTAAAATATGTATATTTTTTCTAAAAACATGTATATAAATGTTTAGATAAATTATAAGTGTCTCTCCACGTTATACATATTTTAAAAGAAAATATACATATTTTAAAAAAATATATATATGTTGTTTTAATTCAGTACTAAATTAGAGACAATTTATATATATATATATATATATATATATATATTCGAATCAATCGCACCCATGTATTTTGTCAGCAGTGACAAAGCCTTTTTTCTATAGTGGGGGTACTATGAAAATTATAATAAATAAATAAATTAAATTAATAGACAAGAACATAGTTATAAATTTTAATTCCTGGGTGGATAAAAAATATTACTTTTTTCATATATAATATGGAATAGTTTTTAATCCGGCACCTATAAAAGTACCGGATGGATCAGACAGTAAACTATAATTGTACGATGAGATCTGAACAGTTAGAAATAGTGGAAGGGCAACCTCAAATTTTACATTGTACTCTAACCTCTTAGGATGACCATTTTTATGTAAAGAAATATTTAAAAAATGAATATTTTATCTCAAAATTCACCGAAGTCTAATCACTTAATAATAAACATGAGCCAACATAAACTCGTTCTGTATTTTTTTTTAATAATAATTAAAAACGATTTTTTTTTAATAAGAAACGATTGACGTTTTTTGAGTTTTTCTTTTTAAGAATCTTTTTTTTTTTTTTTTTTTTTTTTTTTTTTTTTTTTTAATGCTGGACAAAGACATGGGTACCCATTGTTGTATTACTTGAATTACTTATCTGGAACAACAACATTACTTTCTCTAAAATTTATTTGTGACATCTTTTCTGACAAAAACAAAAATAACGGCATAAATTTGGTAAAATTTAATTAGAAGAAAAAAATTGTTTAGGTAGTTTAGTAAAATTTACTAATTTTCAAGTTTTAAGGTACCATCAGAAAGAAATATCAACTGTAAGGTAATATAGATGTTAAGTTTTACTTACCGTGTTATTAAGGATGTAAATTTTGAATATAAAATCTCAAAAAGGAAAAAAAATGAAAAAAAAAAAAAGAGTCTGAAAGAAAAAAAGAGGGTCAAAAAGGAACTAAAATGAATAAATTAATAAGTTTTAGGATAAAAGGGATCAAAATGAAAAATAAAGTTTTAGGATGAAAAATTTTGAAAAGGAGTCAAAATAAAGAAATATAGGGCAAAAGAAGCCAAAACGAAAAAAAAATAAAAAATAAAGTTTCTAGGAGAAAAATGAAAAAAAAAATTTCATGGGAAAAATAAAAAAAAAGGTAAAAAAGGATCACTAGAATAAATAAATTTTACGATACCACCAGAAAAGAATATCTAAGTAGGGAAATATAAAATTTTTGAGAAAAAATGCAAAAGAAGAAAGAGGAACTAAAAGGGAGAAAAAAACCATGGAGAGCCAAAAAAAAAAAAAAAAAAGGAAAAACTACTCATTACTATTCGAGTTTTCGACTAAAACGCCGTCATTTTAATCAAAAAGTGCGTTAATAGTGAAACGCGATTGCACTTTCTATTATATAGATTATTCTCTTTCCATATAAAATTCTCCCAAAATTTCTTAATGTGTTGTTTGTTTCAATAATTTAAATTACAAAATTTAATTCAAACCATAGTTCACGATTCAAATTGATGTTTGTTAAAGAATTAAATGGGCATAATTCAAACCATTAACAATAATTTAAATTCTTGATTTTAGAATTGATCTCTCTTCTCCTAAACACACACAATCTGGATTTTTGTTTATAATGAAAAAAAAATTCATATATATTTTTTCTCTCCTCAATTTCAAGCTCAACAATGTCATAATTTTTTATTTTAATTCCAATTGAGATGATTTTTTTTAATGTCTTCATAATGAATAGAGGAACAAATCCCCATTTATATTGCATATTTTTTAATTTTTTTTAACATGCATTGTAATAAAATGTGGATACAATTTTTGACTCTCTCCCAACTAAATGACATTGAATTTCAATTATATGAAAGACCTAGGATGTGTTTTGTTGGGGGGAATATAAAGGAATCAAGGTTCATTTTTATGTTTGGTTGGTTTTAGGAAAAGAATGGTCATTCAAAATGGAATGACTTTTCCATCAAATAGGTGAATCATTGTTCATTTCTCATATGAGAGGAATGCCCATTCCAAACTCTTTTAATTTTCTTTTCCATCATTACCCATAAATATTATAATTTTAAATATTATAATATTAATATTTATAATATAATTAATATTATATTATAATAATTTATATTAATTAATTATATCTTATAACATATAATATATTATATTATAATTATCTACTTATATTATAATAAATCATATTTAATATTATAATAATATTTTATATTATGTATTATACATTGTAATTATATTTATCATTAATATAATATACAATATAATCATCATATAATTAATAATTATTATTATAATTATATTTATTATATTTAATAAAATATAATATAATAAAATATAGTTGTGAATAATAAATAATAATAATAATTAGGATATTTTTTCTAAAAAATAAAATAATATTATATATTTTATAAATATTATATTATATTATATTATATTATTTTGTAGGATATAGATTTAATGTTTTCATTAATAATATGATTGTTATAATAAAAATTATGATTTTATTATTTTAAATATATAATATTATAATTATAATCAGATACTATATTTTATAATATTATAATTAAGTATTTATATAATAACAATATAAATTATATTATAATAGATAATAGATAATATACTATAATTAGAAATGATAATATACTATATACTATATTATAATTATAATATTTTATATTATATTATATTATATTATTACATTTTTATAATTATATTATATTTCTAATAATATAATATAGTATAGTTGTAATATTATAATATAAAATAATCACAATATCATTGTTTTATTATATTATATATTATGATTGTATTATAATAATAAATATTATATAACCATAATTATAATTATATATATTATATCCTTATAATTTTATATATATAATATTAGTTATTAAATGATTATATTAATATATATGATATTATTAATTATATTAGTATGAGGGTAATTTTGTCTACATGAAAATATTAATATCTCATTTTATTGTATTTGTAAAAGTAGAACTAAATAAATAAATCATCTTTCTTTTTTATTATATTTCATTATCATTTTTTTTTTTATTCATATTATCATTCTTTCACTCCAACTAAACGCAGCCTTACTTCCAAATTCCAATGTTGTACATGGGACCACCTCGTTTGGTCACTCATTACACATTTCAAAATAAATTCTACATTGTCGTTGACGTTAGATATCTCCTTCACAATAGATACATTTTCCTACTTTAATAAAGAAGGTATATTACGTAAAGGTCCCTCCACCGACTATAATATAACTTGTTCAACAGAAGCCCCCCAGCTGTCGTTTTCTCACAAGAAGCAATGAAATGAGATATGAATATTCAAAAGCATAAAAATCAAAACGTTGAAAGTTTATCACATGCCACCAGTGAATACTGGCTAGACCAATGCGTGCCCTTGACACTAGCTACAATTACGAATAATCAATACAGCTAAAAATCTAGGTTTATACCTTCGAAGTTAAGATTAGGCTAATCTGACCTCATATGCTAATATCAACTGCAGTATGGTTATACGTCTCCAACCAACGTATCGTACTTGGGAGTTGGGTCCTCGTTTAGATTCAAACTAACTATATTTTTTCACTTTAATTTTGGTTAAATTATCACACGTAATCACTGTTTATCGTTTGCTTTATTTATTGTAGGGCCTTAATATATACAAAATAATGCAACTCGCGTCAAATCCATCACATGCTTGAGAAACAAAATGAAACAAACTGGGCACGACTCAATAAATAATACTATCTAATCAAAAATAAATAAATAAATAAACGTATACATATGTGAACTGTGAGTTTTAATAATTATTTTAATATTTACTCCTTGATAATGAATATTATTATTTTAACTGTGAGTATAAATTACACGGTTGTAATAAATTAATTAATTAACTAAAAAAATTATATAACAATTAATTATATTAAATTATTGTTACGCCACACCATTAAATAATACGTGTTTATTAAAAATTAGTAACAAGTGCTATATAAAATATATATATATATATATATATATATATATATATGCGCAGATAACCTTTGTCTTTATTATTGTTCAAGTGTTCCAGCACTTCTTTTTAGATAAAGATCTATATATAGCATTAGAGCTACAAAACTCAACTCAGATAGCACAGATAGCAAGTGTAACCACAGGTGGTGGGAACATTTCCCAAAAGATATATTAAGGAATCCTAGAACAATAATTAACCGACCTTACCAGAAAAAACTGCCAAAACTGCCGCGATCGACGACCCAACTAACACCTACAGTTAATTATTTCTTAGCTAATTGGATTATCATTAATATATCAATTATCGATTAATTATTATATACGAGCTTTTCATTTGCCTGGTTGAAAGGCTACAGCTTTTGAGAAAAAAGAGGTTTAAGACCCTTTTTCGATCTTTTCATGTGATTAGTACTTATTAATGTCTTACTTTCGGTATGTGCATGCATTTCTAACAGACAAATATAGTCATATCAAAGTTGCTAAAACAAAAAAAAAAAAAAAAAAAAAAAAAAAGGTAGTCATATCAAAGACTTTGGTTGGAGAGATATGAAATGAATCATAAAATTTGACAAGATCATTAACTTTAATAAGCGAAATGATAATGCCCGATTAAGTTCATCGTAACACATGATGAAATTATTATCAATGAAATTATTATCACATGCATATCGGTGGCGTACGTGTTGATGTATTGTCACATGGTTGTTTTGTAATTTGCATGTATTTAATATTATGGACTGCAAAAATTTTCTATTTATTATAAGCTTCGTTTTAACTACAAATTCTACTGCACTCTTAGAAATAAATTCCACCATTATAGAATTGTAGCGGATTTATTTTTTGCTTTTCATGTTTTAAGAGAAAACTTGTGACAGTAAAATTTTGAGTACAATTATTAGTTTAATGTATATATATATATATATATATATATATATTGTAAATATAGCAATGCTCTAATATTAAAAAAAAAAATCCCCTTTAATATGAGGTAATTTGATTCATGGGTTCATCAGGTTTTAAACCCACATACAAATTTGAACCACTATTTAGTTCAGTTATCTAAATTTTGACTGTGGGATTAGAACCCATGATGTAGATGAGATTAAAATCCATTTTGAAGAACCTAATTGTCCCTTAAGTTCTCATTGTTTGAACCTATTTGCTACAATAAAAACATGGCACTATTTTTTATTTACTCATAATTTTTACACTAATTAAATACCAGTTCAAACTTTGTTATGATATTTTGATGTTTTATTCCCCGTTTAGACTTGGCACTTTTAAATACTAGTTTGAACAAGAGTAAAACCCACATAGATTTAAAACTTTTTATCTCAAATGATTCAGAAGTATAAAATTCAAATCAATAAAGTCAACATAGCCTATATATACCCGATTCAAACAGTACCCTGTTACATTATTGCACTGGCTAGCTACAAAATAGAACAAAAAAATTTTAAAAATAAAAAATGAATTCGCGTTACGTCTACGGATCATAGGAATTGTTACTAGTAACATGATGTGAATTACTTTATTAGTAGAGTAAAATTATCAAATTTACAATTGCGAATGAAATATTTTGACTTGATGTTTTTAGGAATGATTAACACAAACCACTGGATTTGTTTTATTTTATTTTATTTTATTTTGTAAATTTTCTCTTCATAAATAAGGTTGAATGCCAATACAAATTACGTACTACGCAAGATGGAAAGAGGAGAGAAAAGATATTTCATGAAAGTACTAAGCAATTGCAAATTACACTCGGAAAAAAAAATATAATAATAATAAATAATGTATAAAGCCAACTTTGACATGACCCGTTAGTAAGGAACTTTTTGAAGGGCAGACATGAAAGCATGATCAACTGGATAACGCATTAGCGAACATGGTTTTGTTGGTATGTGTCCAAAACTAAGCTGTTGATGTTCCTTTTTAATTATTATTATTCATCCCGATGTAATTAAAATCTCGCTACTCATTTGTATTAAGTGAGTAGATCGGGCCTACTATTTCAATCAAATGAAAACCATTTTTGTTATTATATATATATATATATATATATATATATGGGACAGCACAAGACAACATTATACACGAAGTAAATTAACAAGATTTTGTAAGTACTGTCCACGACTATATTATGTTCTATTTTTGTGTCAAACTGCAAAGTTATTTGTCTATATTGAACAAGAGGTATATTCCTCTTTTTTTTTTTTTTTTTTTTTTTGCAACTATTTGAAATATCTTGAGAACGAAAGGACATGAGATGAAACTCGCACAAATTAGAAGCCTTTTATTGGTCCAAACGGGAAATTTTTATTGGACAAAATATAGACCGTCCATTCATGCGGATTGTACATCATGGCAAGCAGGGATAAGAAATGTAACATTACTAGCTAGTACCAACTAGTGTACACATGTCCTGGGGACAAAAAGAACACGTGAGCATGCAGGAGTCCTTTCCGGAACATACTCAGAAGTGATATGGAATTTGTAGGACAAGTTGTCCCTTACATGTACTGATCAACACCCCTATTTATTTATACAACTTGTTATAAACTTGAAAAGAGCTGGAGGGGAAGACAGAGAAAGATGAATACAATAAGGACGCGTTTATTTTATTAATTTAAATTTTTAATTTTTAATTTTTACAGTTAAAAATTTTTAAAAAATATTATATTTAATTTTTTTTATAGTAAAAATTTTTAAAAAAATATCATATTTTAATTCAAATTAAAAATTTAAATTTGTGAAGTGAATGAAACTTAAATATTAATTAGCTTAGGGATCCAATACAATAATAATTTATAAGTCTTGCATGTGTATTAAATAATAAGTCTAAACTTAAAAGAAATAATGTGACTATAAAAATTTCTCAAGATCTTCTGACGATATTCATATAAGTTTATTGATCAATTTTAAAAGCTTAAACTAGAATAGTTATTGTATTTTAACAAATATATCATATATAACTTTTTCTTGCTCTTACAAAAAATATATATATCAATGTGTATAAATATATATATACAGAGAGATATACAAATTATGTACAAAAGGACCTAAATGAGAGGGAATAAGACCATTTATAGAGTGACACACATGATCACTTTTTATAATTGTATCTATTTTGGCGTTTCAGAAGAGCTGAATGATGCTATTCCCACATTATTGGGCATTTGGGTACATTGTGATAAGAGGATAGTAATGGAGTTTCCCGGAAAAGAAAGGGGAGGAAAATGGGAAGAAAAAGGAGGGTATAGGCAAAATCATCAATCATCAAATATAGGACGTTTACTAAGAAATGGGCTTCATTTGGTGGACCCACTTGGTCATCGGCTTTTTGTCTTGTGGCCCACCCAACCGAGCTTGGGTTGGGTCCGTCCGAGACTTCCGCTCAGGATAAGAAAAAGAAAATAGTGGGCAAGTGGTTGAATGAAATGAGGATCTGTCTTCAAATCTCTACCACAGATCAAGTGTACGATACATAGGCAACGGTTGAGATTGCAACAATTGGCATTCTCTCAGGAAAATGAAGTGCCCTGAGTGGCGGCATGTTTGGGAGTTGTCAAATCATTTTCAGTCGGCATGACCCAACCAGTTTTACTCAATAATTGCCCGTCACTGTGTTTGGAAGTAGCCTTGCTGGCTCACTATACTTTCCAAACAGTTCGTAAATGAAATTTTTGAGTTGTTTAGTATAAGTATTTGTTCTCTGATTTAAATTATGGTTTAAGATTTGTAACAGTATTTTTTTTTTATAAAAAATACATATAAATTAAAAATAATTATAATCTTATAGTTTTAATTTATGAATCAAACGTTATTTTTATTTTTCTCGCCCTATCTTTTTTAAAAAAAAAAAAAAAAAATTTATTTTAAGAATGTATAAATATAAATTTTTATCTTTTATTTTTAATAAATATTTTTTATTAATGTAATTATTTAATTAAAAAATTGTAAGTTAAGAATAAAAAATAAAAATTCTAACTTATGTATATTTTAAAAAAGCATTAGTTAAAATTATCTTTTTTTTTTAATTTATGTTTTGTCCATTCTTTTTTTTTTTTTTTTTTTTTTTGTTTAATTTCAATTTTAGCTTCTGATAAATACTCATTATCTCACTTTACACCTTAAGCTTTCAAGTGTCATACCAATGGTTCTTGAGCTTTGCAAACATTACATTTTCAATCTATCCTTTACAAAACCGTTAAAAATGGATGAAATTATCATGTGAGGTGGACATGATGCTTTTAGTTAAGGTAATTTGGTAAAATTATTGTATTAGTTTCATTCTTACTTTACCTCATAAACTTTTAAATATTACATGGCCCCCAAACCTTACAAACGTTACACTTATTATTATTATTATTATTATTATTATTATATATTTCAATACTCATTTGATGCTAAAATCATCCCATAGTTTTTAACTGACATGAGAATTTCATTCATTTTTTTAACTGTTTTTAACTAATAGATTGAAAGAGTAACATTGGTAAAACTCGAGGATTATTGATATGACACTTCAAAAATTTAAGAAACAAAGTCAAACCACAAATATTTCTCAAAGGAAAATTTGAAATTAATCTTTTTTTTTATTATTATTATTCTAAAGAGGTCTATTCCATTCTATTTTTTGCACTTATGAATATTAGCACAAGTATCATCAACAGTCAAATTAGGAAAACTTTGACCACAAAGAATCAAATTAGGAAAAAGTATGTAAATTAACAAAATAATATGTTAAACTAATTAACCAAAAAGTTTATAATTGAGGAGTATCTTCTTAGATATTCTATGCCATAATAGCAAAGTAGCAACTATTTGTATGCTACACGTGGTCATTTCACAGGCACATATTGGACTAAATGGAGATACGAACTTTGGCCCTTTGGTGCCCCTAGAAAACAATTATAAATCTATATGAACAAAAACAGGCGACCCGACCTTCTACGAGGAGCTTTATTGCCGCAAATAATTTGATTATGCTACTATATGCGTGGCAATTGTTAACCCAATACAACACCATGATTTGAAAATAAAACAAATGAATGGATATGGGTTATATATCTTAGGGGCAAATTCCCATAAATGAAAACCAATAAGTAGTATCCTCACTTTTTTGTATTTATTATTTGATATGTATAATATAATATATTAATCTTAAACATAAAATAATATAATAAAATTTACGTGTCAAACAATAAATATAGAAAGTGATAAAAAAAAATAAAAAAAACACTAATATTTTTGCAAAGGCATGTTCGAAACATGAGGGAGTTATCGGAGGGGGGACCAATAATATCTTAACATGTGTCAAGTTGTTAGAGGACTAGTAATATTTTGACGCAGTGTCAAGTTGTGGGGGCAACTAATGAGAATGCGAAACATATCTAGCTATCAAGATGACGAATGACAGCTTGATAAGTATCCCTAATTCTAAAATTATCATTAGGGAATTATATATCAAAAGGATTCCGTTAGACTTTCTTAGAAGGACAAAATATAATTACAAAACCCTAAACAGGGATATTGATATGTGTTACAAGCAGAGGGACTTCGGGTAAACCCTTCTACATGATCCATACTTTTATTACTTTATTGAAACTTTGCTTATTCTCCTACTCCCATGGTTGTTTGCCTGACTTGAGCGTCGACCGGCCGGGTGTCTTTTACAGCTAAACCTCCTGGCGTTTCCCAAAAACATGGAGTGGGCAACAAACAATAGTGAAGCTGGTTGACGAACATTTGATGTTGAGAAATCCCACTTCATGAATAATGCAAGTTGCTTTGTTATTTTATTCTATTTTTACTAATTTTGAGTTGACACATAATATATGAATGATAAAAAGGATTGTTTCTTAATTTGACTTGTTTTCCTCTCTCTAGCTTTTTATATTAAAATACATTTTTAAACCAAAATATTCAAAAGTCTCTCCCAGTTAAATAAATGGATGAAAATGTTAAATGCAGAATGTTACATCCAATTTACTCAATGAATTAAGAATAAAAAAAAAGAAAAAAATTACCAATGCCAGTCTCTTGAATCATTGTAGCTCTATATGTAAAACGAAATAGAAATTAAAAAAAAAAAAAACTTTAACTAAAAAGAAATAGTGCAGTTTTGTTCAGATATAAGTATAACAGAAATATAGGTAAATAGAAAAAAAAAAAAGAAGCTCCAAATTTGGTGTTTTGTTCTGTTATAATTAATTCCAGTGAAATAAACATACATAGGTGTTGCTGCAGATGGACCGCTCATAGTGTCCATTGAAAATAAATTTAAAAGTAACAACTTGGGACTGTTTTCTTTATTAAAAATGGTTCAACTGTTCAAGACCCAATATAACGAATGATATATTTGAAAATTTCACTGCAGCCATGGATCATGACTCATAGTAGGTCCATTGAAAATATATTTAAAAAGTAACAGCTTGGGACTCATGTCTTCTTGAAAATATATTTAAAAAGTAAGCACCCAATATAACGAATTGGAGAATTATTTGAAAATTTCACTGTAGCTTCATAGTTTTTTTCTATTTTTAATTGTACTATTTTGGTACAAATGTGCCACTAAGTGCCCAACATTATTTATCTTGTATATAAATATGGATGAGTTTTTAATAATTATTTTCTATTGATAGATTTTATTACGCTTGTTTAATCAATATCATATAGCTACAAGGCCGACATATTTTTTAACTAATTGTGATTAAAATAGCACACAAAAAAAAAAAAAAAAAAAACTGAGATACATTTCGATCAACTCATTAATGTATACTTTGATATAAAAAAAATTGAGAATTAAATTTTCATTCCTAGCAATACACCGATTAAAAAGATTTGCTATAGTTTATTAGGTTCTTGATATGAAAATTATCTTAATAATTAAAGTCTTTATTTTTATTTTTATTCTTTGCGAAGGAAAACAAGAAAAGAAAAAAAAAAAAAAAAAAAAAAAAAAAAAAAAACTATTGATCGGCGACGAAATTAAAGGGCAACGAATTCTCCCTTTTAAAGAGAGGAAGAGATTAAAATGTGTATATATATACTTCCTAAAAAGAGTTACGTGTCAACAAATTATTGGAGACATAGAGATGAGAATGTTTTTTTTTTTTTTTTTTTTTTTTTTGGCTAAATAGAGATGAGAATATTTTGACCATTTCAATTAGGTCTTGATTACTTGATCAATCTCGGTCGGTGTCGTAGTCGTTGCAGTTGTAATCAATTCTTATTCACACTTGCACGATGGAAAGCTTTGGTTTTCCTTTGTAGACCCCAAAACAAACACGAAGATTGTATAATCCAGTAGATAGAAGCAGCTTATTTTAATTCTTTTGTTACTTTCTTACTGTTCCTTTTGGATTATCTTGGAGGTATATGTAGTAGGTACGATTTTATAAGACTCAATTGGTGACAATCATCGTGGCATATCAATTCGATTTCAACACCTTTGGGTTGAACCTATATCAATAGACTTGGTCTAAAAATAATAAGAAGGAAAAAAGATCTTTTAAATCTGCTTGACACTTATGGTATGTTTATTTATGCATAATCGGAATAAGCATGAATCAGAGTGGATAGAATTTGGAGTGAGAAATCAGAGTTAGAATAAGCTGCTTACTTAGTGATAGGATTCAGAATCGGAATCATTCTAAATCTCATTCATACATTTACTTACACTCATAATCGGAATGAAAAAGTGTAAAAGTACTAATATACCCTTTTAAATCAATTTGATATTTTCAATTTAAAAAATATATTGTGTACTTATTATATTAAAATTAATCATAATTAAAATATTTAGTGTAATAATTGGATACTAAAATAATAAATATAAATTGTACAACTATTTAAAATATAAAAATAAATTTTAAATAAATTTAAATAAAAAATAGTGTTAAAAATAAAATATATTATTAATTTATTAAAAAATAAAGTACATATTTATTATATTAAAGTTAACAATAATTATGCTAATATTATAATATTAGGCAAATAAAATAATAAATATATGTTGCATTTATTATTTTTTGAATTTTATTTTGAATTTTGTATTGATAAATAAAATAAGGATATAATAATACATTAATATTAATATTAGGAATGAGAGTCACAATCCTAAAGGGGGACATGGGAGTGCTAATCTCATTCTTCAAATTCTAAATTTGAGTGGGGCCCACAAATCTCACTCTCATTCCAGGATAAAAAAAGTAAGTAAACATAAGATTGACTTTCATTCCCCACTCTATTCTTAAATCTGTGCCACTAATATATAGAAGTCAATTGAAAAAAACAAAAAACAAAAAAAAAAATTCCACTTTTCTAGAAAATTCCTTGTCAAGAACATGCGTGGATTGCAGCCAGTAAACTGAAAAAGTACAAAATTTTCCTTTATTCACATAAAAAAGGGTACAAATTTTATTTGTTTTTCCAACTTGAAGCTTGTAATGACATGTTCTATATAAATAAATAAATAAAAAGTGCAACCTCCCGCTTGATTCCTTGTGGAGAAACCTAAGCCTTTGTTTAGTGTTAAATTTGTTATTTTACGTCATTCATTTAAACTCTTTTTTTTATTATACATAACAACATATGACAATTTCTATCTACAAATTATAGAAAGGACTACATTTGTTATATATGGTCTCAGAGTATTCGGAAATAGAAGCTTACATTTTGAAAATCAAAAGACATATATCCTTACAAGACAAAACTAAAACGTAAAGTATTTTTTTTTTTTTTCTCAAAAACAATCATGGTACATTTGCGTATAAACATCACTACAAGAAATTGTAGCTTTAGCTACTAAAAGTAATTTGTTATGAAAAAACAAAATTTATAGGCAAATATATAAATTATTAGTCACAAATTATAATTAGTAGTTAAAATTCTGACACTAAATAATTAAAACTTAAATTTTACCAATGAAAATATAAGATTTAGCTACAAAATATAATTTTTTATAAGATGATGACAAATAATTCGAATAAAAAAAATTAGGGTCCGTTTGGTTCAGTATTTATGTGTATTTTTTTGTGAAAAAAATTGTGACACGAACCGGGAATACAAAACAATATATATATATATATATATATATATATCTGGTCATTGTCAATCAGAACTCTTCACTATTATTAAACTATAAAACATTTTTCTTAATTATATCTATCTCTCTGTCTCTCTCTCTGCTCTCTGCTTCCCACTTACGCAATCTATCATCGGACTGATGGAAGATTGTTGAAACTTTAACGAACAATCGCCGGATTCTACAGTCTCGTTCTTGTCGGACTAGATCGAGTGATATTTGAAGGATTAATTGGACTTTTCCCGACTAATTTTTCCATTAATTTGCCATTGGGACTGGTATTATTTGCCATATATTTCATGCGTAAAAGTAAAACGTTTCAAAAGATAATGGCCTCGTTCATTTCACCGATTTGAGTTTTTAATTTTATGTTTATACAATAAAAAGCTCTAAAAAAATGTCACATCTAACTTTTTCTACTACAGTGAAAAACTCTCAGAAAATGGCGCATCTCAGTTTGAATTGAAAATTCGAATCCGCAAAGTGAACGAGGCCAATATTTGTATTATATACGCATGCGGAAGCCTAAAGAATATATCGAGTAATATTCATAAATCGTTAGATACTTGATCTATTCTATTATGGGTCATAAGAAACATTAATTATGATGTAGTTTATGTTGATCCAATGAGCAAATACGTTATAAATTCAAGCAAAAGTCTGCTACTTCTTTATGGAAAAGAAAATATAAAATATAAAATAAAGAAGCTCTGTACCAACTAATATTTATTATTTCACTAAGATATAAACGAGCATACCTAACCCTTCTTTTTTATAGAATTATAGTTGAAGGTTACTTAAAATAGTATAACGCTTTATCGTTGATTGTAATGTTTATTATTTTCTTAAGCTTGCTTTTATATTTAAGCAAAACATAGTAATTTAACAAACAATATTTATAAAGTGGGGTTCCCGGGAAAAAGCGTTAGAAAAGAGATTATAACATTGAAAGTAAGTAGATAGAAAATTTACATTTGGACATAATGAGCCAAAATGGACCCACTTAAATTATAACTAAGTGCAAAAAAGTCATTTTCATTATGCTCTCTGAACATTATACAACTAGAATGTATATGATTAAGGATGCTAGATTAACGTAATCACAATCATAAGCTTAATTTAATTGACCGAAAACATGTCAAAGTGTATACTTAATTTGCAAGTTGCAAGGAATAAAATGACCTAGATCTTATAACTACTCAGTAGATCGATGTTGATGAAAAGTATTCGACAAAATCTTCTGCCCTCAATATATATATATATATATATATATATATATATTTCCCCAAGAGATATATTAGAAACTTGGAGGCACTAGTATTTTACATAATCTGATAAAATTTTGTGTATCTTATATTATTTGTAGTATAAACTACACGACCTACCATATAGCTATGATAATCATATTAAAAATTTATATGATGGTTTATAAGTGTTTTAATTAACCTGATGAGTGTAGTTATAGGCTTGAAGCCTGTCTCGATTGACTTAAAAAAAGATGCTTTTAGCTTATGTAGTTCAGAAGTTGTTTTTAAGCATGTTTAGATGGACAACATTAAAATATTTTTGGCTTTTATATAATCTTTTGTAATAAGTCATGTACTAAGTGATTATAAAAAAAGAGCTTATGAAAACTTTTTTTATTTACATTTTTAACATTTTATTTGTGAACAATAAATTAAAAATTACATTCATACCCTTTTATTACATTAGGTTTTGTAACAATAAATACCATTTTCACTTATTTACCAAAACAAGTTAAAAAGCTAGTTTAAAATAAAAAATAAAAAAAAATAAAAAAAAAAACCTCTTTTTCATGCACCATTCAAAAGAGAATTTAATGTTGGGCATATAAAACTTTAAAAAACAAAAAATAAAAAACTTTCTTATAGGATACGGTTTTTAATCATTAAATCATATAACATAATTTAATAAAATTTGACAAAAAGTTTGAGGTTAACAGATTGTTTTATTCGCCAAATTAATCCAAGAATTTAAGATCGAAAGTGCATATGACTGATCATGTCATTAACACCATAGGGGGATACGTGTCTTAGGATTAAAGAAAAAGTATGAGCGATCAAGAATTATCTCTACGCGAGCCGACCACGGCTAATTTTATAAGATCGTAATCGCAAAATAAAGAGAGAAGAATGCAAATCACGTTGACCCAAAGTAGAAAGTGCGAAACATGAGAAGATTATTACGTCAAGGCGATTGAACACGACACAAACTTTTGGGAATGAAAACGACAACCGGAAACATTCCAAGTCCAACGGCCGAAAACTGCCGCCAAGCACTCAGCCGTTACTCTCTCGACACGTCTTCATTCCACCACCAAAAAAAAAAAAAAAATCCCAAAAGAAGAAGAAAACGTGTTAACAACTTGACATTCTTGCACCCACCAACATTTGCCACGTGTACGACGCCGCGTTTTGATCCACCTAAGACATGGCTAACCGACACTTGGACTAACGGTCGAAAGGTGAACCGACCGAATCCTTTTTGTCTAGAATAATGATAATGATCAATTTAATTTGCCATTTGGGTGTTTCCTTTCTTTTTCTGTTTGTATTTTTGATTCATCACATCTCTTCTGATTCATCACTTGGACTTGGACGACTTAATAATATTGTTTCCAAGTCCTTACCTACTTTGATAAGGTCTATTTCCACAACAATATTCTTACGTGGAGCTATGTGATTAGACAAGTAATTTTCTGGGAACATTCCAAGGGAAAAGAAGGAAATTGGGATGGGGATGCTGCATTTTGCTTTGTTATGAATTTGTTTTGTCCATTCCTCTAAAATAAAAATGAAATTCAGGTAAAATTTTGTGATCCAGTCAATCTGTGTGTCGAACTTGAATTTACATGCGCTTAAAGAATAGTTCATTATCAACGTATTAAGAATATTTTTCTGTCTTTTTTAATTTATTTAGTATTTCGGGTAGAATATAAAAAAAAAAAAAAAAAAAACTTTTTATACAATGTCTTTCTGAACTATTACATGCATCGAAATCTAATTAAACTAAATATAAAATAATAATTAAGAGAGAAACCAGAAATACCAATAAAAATAATAGAAATTAGAGTTTTTAGTACAATTACTTTCCGAACTTGTCGTGTTATAATAAATTGCCCTATAAATTTTTAATTTTGACAATTAGCCCTCAAACTTGTAAATTTGTTTTGCAATCTGCCACCATTTTACTAAATTTATTTTTTTTATTAGATTTAAAGGATTAAAAGTTGAGAAATCGAAAGATTTGTGTCACATTAAAATTTGGATGTTAAAATTTTTTCATTGAACGTGATTTTCCGACACTAAATTAACACAATCATCATCAAAATTGAGCGTATTGTACAACTTTACAAGTTGAGGAGTAACTTGCTAAAATTAAAAGTTTGAGGAACAATTTGCTAAATCATGATAAAACCCCTAAAAATTATTATTTATGAACTCCACTAAAAAAATAAATGATTTGCATTCAATTAATTTAAAAAAAAAAATGTCATAATGACACTCAATTATTTAGAATGACAGTCTCCATAATACCTAAACACAAGTTTCCTCAATGCTATATTCTTTGTTCAAGTTTTACACTTCCAAATTCCAATTTAAACCACGGTTTACATCATTTATGTTCAGAATTTTCAATTTTAAAGAGAAGGTTCAAAAGAATCAATACCCAAGCCCTAAATTCTTTTTCTTGCTACGAATGCGTTTCTTATTGTGCCCTTGATAGGTTTTTGTATTTACACCATCATGCACAAGAAAAAAAGTGAAAGTAAAAAGTGAAGATGGCAGTTATCATGGGTTAATGGTGATAGGAGTAATGCGCCTCTTGGTAGGCTTATTCCAAATGGAAGGATCACTAGTGGAGGATGTTGATACTTGTTTCCCCATCATTCATTTCTTTTTCTAGTTTCTCGTTATTTGCTGCAACATGACCGTCTTTTGCTGCTTCTTCAATTTCCATATCTTCTGGCTTATGCACAGGACAACTTCTATGCTCACCTGCGGTTTTCTTTTGTTCTACTGACAAGATTGAGAGAAGAATGCGTTTATTTCAAGAATTCTGTATGGTTCAAATCATAGTTCTTAATTCTGTTACAGTATTTTCTTCTCACAAAAAATTAAATTTTAAACGTTAGAATTATAAACTATGGGTTGAACCCATGAACCAAACGGATTGTAAGAAAAGAAACAATTAAAGGATGAGATGGGCAAACAAAAATTATAATAGTTTGCATTCATAGTCATTGAATAGATCCAAGTCTTGCCACAGCCTTCAGCAAATTAGCATACTTGGTAACCGTGTCATCTCCCTGTCGAATTGCACCAAGTTTCAGGGTTAACTCATAAACTTGGGACTGGTTTCCTAAATCAGAGTACATTTGATTAACATTATCCCATAGCTCCTATGTAAAGTAGCACATGTAGTTAGAACTGATATTCTCGTCCATCGAGTTGACGAGCCACGTCACCACAATCGAATTCTCTGCATCCCATGTTGCATATTTCGAGTCCTCTGGTGCTAGTGCCTTCTTTTCTCCAGTCAGGTAGCCAATTTTTCCTTGCCCTCGAATATACATTCGAACAGATTGAGACCACCGTAAATAATTATCCCCATTTAGGCAAATCGTAATAATCTGGACAAAATGTGAATCGGTCTTTGAGGATTGAGTAGTGGAGCTTGAGGTCTGGTTGTTGTTTGACTGGTTCAAGGTTGAAGGGACTGACTCAGACGTAACATCAGACATGATGGGCAAAACCGATCGGTGCAGAGGGATGGCTAGGTTTACCATATAAGCTTGGTAAGAATAGAGATTTTATTGTATAGTTAGTATTTTATTGTATAATTCACTCTACTAACAATGTTATACACGGTTGTTCTCTTATACAAGAGACTACAGCATAAAATAAGGAAAGAATCTCTTTACAATAGCTAGCTAATAAGTAACTTCCCAATTTGTATCTCTGACTAATCAGTAACTTCCTATTTTACACCATTGACCAAATCACCCTAATCTAATGCTAATCAAATACATTTACAGCTAATCAAATCTCCTAGTATTCAACTGTCAAATCTCCTAATATTCGGCTGTATCACAACTAGATTCCTATTTTTCCAACATTACTACAATCATAAATCATTCGAATTAGATCGTTATCAAAAAGAACAGTTTAGCATTAGTAGATGGATTTGTCCCCAAAGGTTGAACAGCAAGGGGTAGAAGCGAACTGCTAGTACAGTTATACTGGCACCAAGAAGCTGTATTGCTTGCGCGCAATAGCGTGAAATTTGAGATAATGAACAAAAAAGAACAAAAGAAGAATTTCTTGCAAATTTTATTCGCTTGTGATACATCAAGAAAACGATTATAACACAAACACAATTGTGATGACAGTACACGAAATCAAGCTCCTAGTGGCACAATAAAGCGGTAGTCGTTTTTCAAGCATCAAACTGGTTAAGTGGACAATAAGATCAACAAGTGAGAATTCTTATAAGGACTGAGATCAATGAGAAAAAATTATGGGTTTCTCCCCCTTATGTTCCTTCTCCCTCTTGGGAATCGTTTGCAATTATGAAAGGATGAAAAGATGGAGGCGGCCAGCTATGACTGAAGGGCCTTTTCTATTTCTAAGCCTTGAAAAAGAAAATCTCTCTGTCAATACATAATCATCATGAAAATTCCTGGAGCACCTTTTCAAGCATTGGATTCCTAAGGAATTGGATCAAGAGTTGTGGAAGCCATTTCCCTTTGTTTTGTAGAGTCAAAACTGTCAAACAAAAAATTTATAAAACATTGTTCAGTTGCACATAATTTCCGGTGCTTGTTCACCAACTTGAGCAGTGATTAGGCTACTCACCATGACACTGCATGCCTATCAAACTCCAAATACTAATGCATTGTCAACCACTTTGACCGAAATTAAGGGTTGTTTTTATGTTATGGGAACTTTTCTGAGAAGGCATATCACCGAGCAAAACTATAGACAATCAACAGTCAGGGATTGTTTTCAATATGCATAAATCTGAAGGTCATTATTCGTGCCAATACCTGCTGGTTCGAGTAAGATTGATCCATCAGGTGACCAGGCTAGTCTTCGGAAAAAGATGGCAAAGTCTCGCCGTGAAAGAGATGGCTCTTTGTAGACTGCATATTCAAATATAGAGAAGCTTCGACAACATGTGATAGATGTGGTAGGGCGCCCCATTAGTAAGTAGATTGATCCGCAGTCGAATAGTACTAACCTCACAATTATCTGCTGATGGCGGTTCTGCTTTTGTAATTACATGCTGACAAACGTTATTTATCTTCTCAGTTCCTTTTGCTTTTGCTCGAGGCTAATTGACATATATTCTGCAGGTTCCATCAGAACTATGAGAAGCAATATACTTGGTTAATGGATCCCACGCAAGACCTTGAACGTAATGTGAAATGCAAACTCGCACAAACAATAAACAAAGTTCAATCAAGAATCGCATAATCCAGAAAGTCAATCAATCAGAAAACTAAAAGAAATGGTTCCCGAAAGAATATATATATATATATATATATGTGTGTGTGTGTGTGTGTATCCCTACATCCACTGCAGGACCAGTTTTCCTCACTGTGAACAATGAATAACAGGATGACAGCCACAGATCCTCTCTGAGAATTTCTGAGGAAATGGAAATGGGCATCCAAGATTTGATGGGCAGAACCTGAAAAAGTAGAAATAATGACAATTAAGGTGGAATTTCGAAGACATTTATTTTTTTATCATTACGACATTATGTATCTTGGTGTGACCCTTTTTTTTCATTCCACATAAAGTGACGTAAGGAAATTTGAGTATTAATATAAAGTGACATATGAGCATTAATAATTATTTTTATATTGAATTCTCGTTTGTTCTATTTTTTTAATTTAATTTAATTTTGTTATTATTATATTATTTATTTTAGTTATTATTTTACTATCATTTTTTACATAAGTTATAAATAATCACTTAATTATATTAAAACTTTTAAATATTTTGACAATTAAATATTAGACTTGTGTTTTCTCTCTAATTTAGAGATTTTTGCTTTTAGATGGATTCGAAAATCGTCCCGGTAAAATCCGTTTTCCGCAGCATCAGTTAGTATCAGAGCTCTCGGTTTTTTCCCAAGGTTTGACGCCATGATCAGTGATGTGATTGGAGCCACTTGAACGCCGATGAGCGCGAAGTTTCATAATATCGGAGAAACAGTGTGGTCGGTGGAGTGCCCACCAACAGCCGCCTTCTCCACCACGTTACCGCCGCCACCATGACTATTCTACCACCACCATCATCACCAAAACCACCACCGTACCTGTTATCCCCAACAGCCACCATCACCTCCTTCACCATATTCCTCACCGTATCTCCTCCACCATGAATATTCCAATAACTCACCTTCACCTCCACCACTTCATCGCCACCGTTATCAAGACCACCACCGCGACCAGTACGGCCACCACCTTCCTCAAGCGGACCATACACCACCATCAATTGCTCTCTCGACTTCACAGTACCACCACCACAATCAATCCCCTCACCAAACACTACCAGATCTGAGAAATCCCCAAGAGATCTATCGACCTCTCCACCGGACCGACGATAAGACATGGAACTTCGTCGAACTCAGCCACTCTCGCCCAAAAACACCAAGAAATCGCCGAGACCCGTCGACGTTCCATTTCCTCAATTCGTCGAAGCAGATCCGTTCTCCTCGTCCCGATTTTCCCCTCGACCTCGGCGTCTCCACCGTCAAAGAGATTTGGAATCTCAGCGAACACCGTCGTACACGACCACAAATCAAATGGAAAACCAGCAATCGTCTTCGCCAGTTCAATTCCAACGCAGGCGCAGTCGAGGAAGAAGGTGAACGATCGGATTCACCGCTGAAATACACTCAAAACGTGTCGCCGGACTCGCCATGGTTAAAGCCGGCTAGACCATTTTCACCGGGGAAGAGCGTGCAACTGCGTCAAGATGACGACAGCGGCGATATGGCGGCGAAGAACCGCGACGAGAACCAGTCGCTGCTGCTGGCGTTATCTCTGACGTCATCTAAGTCCAAAACCGGCCAGCTCCGGTGCGGGATCGGCGATGGCGATGCTCAAGATGACGGTGACCAACGAGAAGAAGGTACCTTACACGACGGCGACAACATTTGCACCCAAAACCTTTGTTGCAGCGGCTGGCCGACTTCGACACTTGGTTCACGACTTGCAGATGGAGTTCATTCAAATGGGCTCAACAAGGCTGTCCTAGCCCAAAACCAACTGGACCTATATCAATCCGACAAGTCCAGTAAGCAACTTGGACAAAATCAGACTCTAGGAGGGGATGTTTACCAAGGAGAAGGGATTTTTTAAATCAATAGGCCCCAAATGTATACCCTTTCAATTCGTAAACCCGTTATAAATAGAATTTTCATTTTCATTTTTTTTTTTATTCTTGGGATAAGAGTGAATGACCAAAATATCCTTTAAATGGGGAGGGAAAAACGACGGGTCACCTTAAAGAGAGGCAAAATGACACTACGGCTTAAGATGTTTTATAACGGGTCCTTTTGAAAAATAGGCTTAAAATGTGTAATGTGTTTAATGAGTAGGCTCCAAAATAGAAAGTTTCAATAAGTAGGCCTCTCATTAAATGAAAAAATGTGTATTCCCTAAATGCCCTTCTCCTTTTCTCTCAAATTAAAAGAAAAAACGTTTGAAAAGGAGGAGTTAAATCCCCTCCTTCGCTGGGCAGTCACGAGGAAACATTGCTGGCCAAAGTTCACCGGCGGCGCCGCCTTTCACCGCCGGAGAATGCCCCTACCGACGTCGACAATCGCCGGCATCCATGGTGATTAACAGTCCGAGCATTATTTTTGATCTATAAACGAAACCAAATCGAAGCTCAAAAATCTACAATCTACCTCTGGTATTCTCTCAAATCTTGTATTTTTTATGCTTAATTCATTGTTTGAATGCTGGGCAATCGTGGTTTGGTATTTTATTTGAAAAACCAACAAGAATCATGCTATTTCATGGCCTCTTCGGAGTTGAGTAATCTGCAAAATCGAAGAAACTCACGTCTGTCATTTCTTTCCATTTTGACTGGTGGGAGCGGTAAGAAACCTGAGTCTGGTCAGAAAGTTATTACTGGTGTGCCCTGTAAGAAAATTGCCAACCGGTCTTTCCAGTAAGAAAGATCTGATCGGGCATAATTTTTACGGAAGATTATAATAGTAACTACAATTTTATGGATTTTTTATGGTTGTTCCATTTGTATATTTAATTTATATATTATATTTGGAGTGTGTATTGAATTTTTGACATTTTATAACATTGGTATTATTTGTTGTTATAGGAAATGGTTGAAATTGTCATATATTTTCGATATGATGGGGAGTGGAAGAAGAAAGATGATGGATCGTATGAATGGTTTTCGAAGAATGAGGAAATAAAGAGTATATTATTATTTAATGATCCATTGAAAGTAAAATTTACTGATGTTGTCGATAGCATATTTGAAAAGCCTCATGTTAGTCGAAACATTAGAGAAATAAAACTAAGTTATACTTCTCTGTCATCGTCAACTTCTGGTCCTAAATTCATCTTAGATGATTTTGACACAACATGTTATCTATTTTATCGATGTGCCATATCACAACGTAGAAGCATGATACATGTGGAGCTCATTAAAAAAGTTGAACTTGGTGAAGGAATTGAAAAAGAGGGGGTTGAAGCTGAAGAAAATGAAGAATGCAATGAAGAAAATGATGGAATCATTCGAGATAGGTATTTTGACGTTAACATTTTAGCGTCAGCGCTTCATGATGCTGGCTCCGTACCAGGTCGCGAGGGTGATCGTTTAGAGAAGCCAACACTTAATGAGCACCCTTGCCGAGAGACATCGGCATTTGCCCCAACTCCGATTCAAGAGATTCCGCATCTAGACATGGTTGAGGTCGATTACTGTGAACCGCTAGCTGTTGATGACATTTGTATGTCATATTCCTTTGATGACAGCATGAAAATTGCAATCAGTCAAGAGTTTGCAAGCAAGAACGAGGTGAAGAATTTGTTGATCAAAGCTTCATTGAAAGCTTGTTTTGATTATAAAATTGTGAAGTCGACAACGAAAGTGTTTGCGGTAAAATGTGCAGTCTCTGATTGTAAGTGGGCCTTGCGAGCAGAGCGGATAAATAACTCGGATAATTTCTCACTACGAACATACTACAACAGCCATACTTGTTCTTCTAGTTCCATTGATAAGAAGAATCGACAAGCGACTTCAGAGTTTGTTGCAAATATGTTAAGGAAAGAGTTTCCAGAGCAAATTGACACGCTAGCCCCGACTCAAGTGATGAACATGATGAAGAATCATGGTGTTACGGTAAGCTACTTCAAAGCATGGAAGGGCAAATAAATCACCGCAAATGATATTAGGGGTGCACCAGAGCTTAGTTTTGGTATGCTTCCTAGTTATTAGTACATGCTGAAGGTAATGAATCCCGACACAGTGACCCATTTAGTGGTTGAAAGTGATCAAAAGTTTAAATACCTTTTCATTGCTTTAGGGGCATATATTAAGGGATTTAAAGTGCTGAGAAAGGTAATTGCAGTTGATGGGACTTTTTTGAAGACCAAATATAAGGGAACACTGATTGTAGCCACTAGCCAAGATGGCAACTGGCATCAGTATCCTCTTGCTTAGGCCGTGGTCAACTGGAGAATGATGAATCGTGGAAATGGTTCATGAAAAAACTTGAGAAGCTCATACCCGACGATGAAGAGGTGGTCATAATTTCGGATAGGTATCAAAGCATCATCAAGGCAATCAGTGATGTTTACAAGAAGGCACAACATGGATTTTGTGCATGGCACCTTTCACAGAACATCAAAACACGAGTGAACCGAGGAGCCCGTGGCAGGGGAAGCAAGAGAAATGGTAAAGTGAAGGGCAAGGATGTTGTTGTAACAAAGTTCATGAATGTCGCTATGGCATATACAGTTTCTGAGTTCTACAGAATGTATGATGACTTAAAAAATAGGTATTCGGCTGCTGCTGAGTATCTTGAAGACAATGTGGATGTCAGAAAATGGGCTAGGTGTTACTTCACAGGTTCGCGTTACAATATCATGACAACTAATTGAGCTGAGTCAATTAATGCAGTGCTGAGAAAGGCAAGAACATATCCCATAATACCCTTGATGGATGCGATAGTTGAAAAAATTTCTGAGTGGTTCAACACGCACCGAAAGGAATCAACTATGGGATCTTCCTCACAACGCTTAACTCCAAGGGTGGAGAGAATGTTGCATCTGAGGTACAAAGAGTCTACATTCTTAAAAGTGAATGAACTAAACACATCCATGCTTGAATACCATGTGTTAGGGGATGACGGAAGTTTTTTGGTTGATTTGTTACGGAGAACTTGTTCATGCAAAGTGTATAATATAGACAAGTTCCCATGCGTACATGTCCTTGCAGCGTTTGATGATGGCCCTAACAATATGCACATGTTGTGCTCAAAATACTATCTAAAAGAGTTATGTGCATTGGCATATGTTGAAACCATATATCCTATACCAATCTCGTCAGAATGGGACATTCCCCATGATATACAGGATGAGGTGGTATTACCCCCCAACTTTATTAAAAGACGTGGGCCGATTCAAAAAACCAGATTCCCTTCGATTGGAGAGAAGGGGAAAGGGAAATGGAAGCGACTTCATCATGCAACAACCTCTCACGTCAGCTCGGAAGTGATGTATCCATTAGAATAATAACTATTGCCGTAGGCATTGTTTTTTCAATATCTTTGTATTTGGTGCGACTGATGTGGTTATTGGACTTTATGGTTGAACTGCATTTCAGATTCTCAACGTGTAATTAAAAGACTAAACGAATAACTTTTTTTTTCCTTTCCATATGTTGCCTAATATAGTATTGGTCTCATCTAAGTCAGGTTTCTTACCGTTTGTACCGACGCCAGTAAGAATGGTCAGCAACATACCTCACGCCTATCACCCGCTCTGTTGCATTCTTACCGTTCTTACCAGTACCAGTTAGAACGGTCAGAAACAAACCCCACTCGCTTTTGTTCTCAGTGGCATTCTGGCCGTTTTTACTGTACTAGTAAGAACGGTAAGAAACACGCCGACAGGCCTAACTAGGTCTCTGACCCTTCTCACCGTTCTTACTAGTACCGATTATAGAGGTAAGAAACGCCTATATTCCTTTCTTACTATTCTGACCGCTATCGGTCAGAACGATAAGAAGCTTAACTTAAATGCGTAGCATGGCCAATTCGAGGGCCTTCATGAGACCCATTTCTACATATGTCATAACCAACCTTCTTACGGAGAAGTCTTAACGAAATCAATATAATTGGAAGCGCAACACACTTAGGAACCTTAACGAGATCAAGCAAGCTCAGGATTGATGTATCATTTACAAGTTGTGGGCTTTAAACATGGTTTTTTATTTATCTTTGTGTTAGTTGTGACTTTTACCGTTATTGGACTTCCTGAACTAGTGAAAGCCGGTATGTATAAGTTTTGTTATAATTTATGTTCAAAATTACTAACGCCACCTTTAGTATGGTTTCCTACCGTTCTTACTGTAGCAGTAAGAACGGAGAGAAAGTGACGAGAGATGATGACCGTGACCGATAAGACCAGTCAGAATGACCACACTACAATAATTTTACGTTTTGTTCATTTCCGACCGTTCTCACCGATATCAGTAAGAACGGTTAGAACGGGCTAAATTGTGCTACCCTTTTCGAATAGCAAGAATGAAACTCAATAAACATATGTACTTAGGCGTGACTAAGTTCTTACATAAAAACATCGAAGAAATTTGAAAGAAATTTAATCATAACCTATACGAAATGTCACAAGAAAGAAACGTGGATATCATTCTAACCTCAATAATGGATGCATCACGCACCATTAAACCACCGTATGAGTGACGTAAGTTTGATGCCTTTTTCTTACTGGTTCATTAGGAAAACTCATTGTAGTCTCATAAGTGTAATTTAACCGGTATGTCTACACTAAGTTCATTGACCTCTTCTCATATATTTATTCATATCCGTTCAATGCACATCATTTTTACGTATGTACGTAAGCTTGCACGTCCATATTAATATATATTTTCCATCTTCACATGTTTTATCTTCATTACACTAATGTGGGAATACTTTAGTGGTATTATCATTACCCCATTAATGTTTCTGACCATTCCTACCGGTATAGGTAAGATCGGTCAGAATGACCGCATGGGCGACAACCTCGCAAATGACATTCAGACCGTTCTTATTGGAACCGGTCAGAGCGGTCAGATTGACCACAGAGTCGCCAATCCTCTCTGTCGGAATGACCACATGGGCTATAACCTCACAAACGACATTCAAACCGTTCTTACCGGCACCGGTTAGAAAGGTCAGAATCTTGTTTGTATCCACCAGTTGACAATGGATTGGACAGTGATGAATGAACACATGTATCACGATATCAAGCTGTAAGTTTCTGACCGTTCTTACCAATATCAGTAAGAACGGTGGGAAAGGTTGGCCAATGAACAGAAAGCAATTAGCAAGCATGTTATTTTTCAACCGTTCTGACTGATACCAGTAAGAACGATCAGAAAGGAAGCAAACCGAACAGAAAGCAACTAATATTCAGGTTTCTTTCTGACCGTTCTCACCGCAACCGGTCAAAGCAGTCAGAAAGGGCCCCAACGCAACTCATGAATGTTTCTGGCCTAGTCAGAATGAAACTTATGGTCGCTTGCATTTCTGATTTTTTACTAAGATTATAATAGAACTACAATTTAATTGTTTTTTATGGTTGTTCCATTTGTATGTTTAATTTATATATTATATTTGACCGGTACCGGTAAGAATTTTGAATTTTATAACCAATTATGCTACTAATCTGGTTGGTTGAATTTTGATAAATCTTTACCGCCACCATTATTTAACCTGTGAGAAACATGCAGAATACGTGCAAAAGGAGGGAAGTTAAAGGGCAACTGGTACAAGGATAAAAACTGAGTTTGTCAGTTAAATTACATACCCAAAATAAGTTATACAACTAATGTTTCTGAATATAAAAAGTAGTCTAACATGTAAACTGATCAGTTCATTCACAAACAGTCTAACATTGTATAAATAATGTAGCTAGGAAAGCGAATCACAATGGTTGGGGGCTGTAATTCAAGCTTAGGTGAATGGGATTTTCTTGAGTATATCATGTTTCCAGATTGTAGAAGGGTCATCCATCGGTCAACAACAGCGTTGGGCGGTTCAACGTGAGCAACAAAACCCTCCATGTGAGATGCTTGTAATTCCTCGGAAGTAGGCACAAGGATGCTTTTTATGTCTTGAAATTAAGCAACTTAGAATGCATGATAGATGTTGACTTAAGCGCTAATAAGTAACTACTATATGCGCTACTAACCTGCGTATCTCCTACCACATGCATAATCTGCTCTAACTTTGGCGCATGCTTTGTCTTATACTTTGTAATCCAGCGGCAAACTCTAGGTACATGCCTAATGATATCGTCTTTCCGGTGTGCAAACTCTGGTGTCAGCGTCGGGATACACTTAAAAGGCAATAACTGCACAATTAAACATTTTTGAATTCATAAGTAACAAAACCTATAAAGCATATTATAGGTAAAATTTATACATTAAAATTGGACGTACCATCAGTGGCAGAATGAACCCAGGACAACCCCATCCTTGCACGCCCTCTTCCTTATCAAAAACATTTGCAGAGTTCTTCACCAAGTCTACCTTTTCAACATGAGCCAGCACATAGTTAAATGAACGCCTCCCCCATGGAAACGCACGACAAGCATCTAAGTTGTCGACGATTACTAGGCATTTCTCATCTATGTTTGTTCCATCCTTCTCATTGCTCATTAAGACTGAGCATAAAAAATACAACATAGCCATCCTTAACTTGTCTTCAATGAAGACTGCTCTTTCTCTTTGTTTGTTTGAGTCGGCTCGGTTCCTCATGTTGCTGGAACCTGCCTCAGACGGAATCACCATTCTTTCTAATTTGTCTTTCACGACTTTTATTGTAATTTTTTTGTTCTCCAGAAAATGTCTATCTCAGAAATCGTCACTGCCGAGTGTGTCCCACCCGTTTGGATAAGTTGTACAATTCAGTCCACTTATGAGTGCATGTTCCATGAAGGAGTAACGAATTGGCACGCCGTTCAGCATGAACCAAATCTCCTTTTTCTTTCCCGTTATAACTTCGTGGCATCTCAACATCCATAATGCCATTAGGCTCGTGTCAATATCTTCCCCAACCGAAAAAAGATGTCCGAATTGGGATTCCCTAAACCACTACATCTCATTCGGATGATCGTGAAGTGCATTAGAAATGTTTTTTTTGTTTCCCTCAGAGAGCACTTCGTTGTTATTTTACATTTAAAGTTCATGCGCTCCCAAGTTAATTTCAGTGTAAGACATGGGAAGTCGATCGCCTACAATCATCAAGTTTACATGTTCTAACTTTTCAACATCCTAAGCACTACACATATGCCTTATAATTCTTCATATACTCTTTAATGAAAACTTGCACCAATATGTTGATTAAAAACAGGGAAAACAAACTCAAAAGAGCATAGGATTGCGTTCCTCAAAATTTGCATTTCTACTCAAGTGCATAAATTTTACATATATTTTACTCAAAAACCAAAACATTATTGTATTCATTTCAGGCCTCTGTGTGGGACTACCCGGGTGTGGTGGAGTCACACTAATTCCTTCAGAGCTATTATCGGACTCTATCTCCGTGGGAGTTGCGTTACGTGTACGTTGGCTCAAAGGGGGAGAAGATGCGGAATCCTCCATTTTGGGGCCATTATTATAAGAATGTAATGCCTTAACTGTGAAAAAACGGTGAAATAAAGCATTGAGTGGGCATACCAAATCAGCAAGCATGGAAAAATTCTTGATTAAAAGCCATACCTTTATTGATTTGGGGCAGTCGGGGCGGCTTGAAAATCCAGCGACAAGCGACTGAGTTTTGCGACAGTTGGACGAGAGTATCGGCGAGGACCGGAGGACACCGGAGATTACCCGAGAAGCGCGGAGAATCTACAGAATCGTTCAATAGGCCCGACAATCCACAGAATCGGAGGAGAATACCGAAGAAGCTCAAACCGGAGAATGGTTGGGGGAGATTATCGCAGATGACCGCCGCGGACCGGAGACTACCGAAGAGGCTCGGAGAAGACCGGTTACTGTAGTACGGTTGTCGAAGGGAGCCTGCATGGCGGTGGACAGCTGCGAGAGCGGCGGACAACAAATGGCCGAGAGAGGAAAAGAGCAGCACAAGCGAAAATTCCATTACGGGAAGGGATTTGTTTGTTTTAAGAGGGAACTCAGATGTTATAAAAGGATTTTTTAAGTCAATAGGCCCCAAATGTACACCCATCCAATTCGTAGACCCGTTATAAATGGAATTTCAATTTTCTTTTTTTTTATTCCTGGGATAAGAGTGAATGGCCAAAATATCCTTTAAATGGGGAGGGAAAAACGACGGGTCACCTTAAAGAAAGGCAAAACGACACTGCGGCTTAAGATGTTTTATAACACTCACTTCCCTCTTAAAACGAACAAATCCCTCCCCGTAATGAAATTTTCGCTTGTGCTGCTCCTTTCCTCTCTCGGCCATTTGTCGTTCGCCGCTCTCGCAGTTGTCCACCGCCATGCAGGCTCCCTTCGACAACCGCACTAGAGTAACCGGTCTTCTCCGAGCCTCTTCGGTAGTCTCCGGTCCGCGGCGGTCATCTGCGGTAATCTCCCCCAACCGTTCTCCGGTCCGAGCTTCTCCGATATTCTCCTCTAATTCTGTGGATTGTCGGGCCTATTAAACGATTCTGTAGATTCTCCGCGCTTCTCCGGTAATCTCCGGTGTCCTCCGGTCCTCGCCGATACTCTCATGCAACTGTCGCAAAACTCAACCGCTTGTCGCTGGATTTTCAAGCCGCCCCGACTGCCCCAAATCAATAAAGGTATGGCCTTTAATCAAGAATTTTTTCATGCTTGCTGATTTGGTATGCCCACTCAATGCTTTATTTCACCGTTTTTTCACAGTTAAGGCATTACATTCTTATAATAATGGCCTTAAAACAGAGGATTCCGGCATCTTCTCCCCCTTTGAGCCAACATACACGTAATCCTATGCTCTTTTGAGTTTGTTTCCCCTGTTTTTAATCAACATATTAGTGCAAGTTTTCATTAAAGAGTATATGAAGAAAGATGACGGGTGTGCATTTATAAGGCATATGTCTAGAATGCTGAGGATGTTGAACAGTTAGAATATGTAAACTTGATGATTGTAGGCGATCGACTTCCCGTATCCTACACTGAAATTAATTTGGGAGCACATGAACTTTAAATGCAAAATAACAATGAAGTGCTCTCTGAGAGAAACAGTAAAAGTTATTACTAATGCGCTACACGATCATCCGAATGGGATGCAATGGTTTAGGGAATCCCAATTCGGACATCTTTTTTCGGTTGGGGAAGATATTGACACGAGCCTAATGGCATTATGGATGTTGAGATGCCGCGAAGTTATAACGGAAAAGAAAAAAGAGATTTGGTTCATGCTGAACGGCGTGCCAATTCGTTACTCCCTCATGGAACATGTACTCATAAGTGGACTGAATTGTGCAACTTATCCAAACGGGTGGGACACACTCGGCAGCGACGATTTCCGAGATAGGCAATTTTCAGAGAACAAAAAGATTACAATAAAAGACGTGAAAGACAAATTAGAAAGAATGGTGATTCCATCTGAAGCAGGTTCCAGCAACAGGAGGAACCGAGCCGACTCAAACAAACAAAGAGAAAGAGCATTCTTCATTGAAGACAAGTTAAGGATGACTGTTTTGTATTTTTTATGCTCAGTCTTAATGAGCAATGAGAAGGATGGAACAAACATAGATGAGAAATGCCTAGCAATCGTCGACAACTTAGATGCTTGTCGTGCATTTCCGTGGGGGAGGCGTTCATTTAACTATGTGCTGGCTCATGTCGAAAAGGTAGACTTGGTGAAGAACTCTGCAAATGTTTTTGATAAGGAAGAGGGCGTGCAAGGATGGGGTTGTCCTGGGTTCATTCTGCCACTGATGGTACGTCCAATTTTAATGTATAAATTTTACCTATAATATGCTTTGTAGGTTTTGTTACTTATGAATTCAAAAATGTTTAATTGTGCAGTTATTGCCTTTTGAGTGTATCCCAGCGCTGACACCAGAGTTTGCACACCGGAAAGACGATATCATTGGGCATGTACCTAGAGTTTGCCGCTACGCTGGATTACAAAGTATAAGACAAAGCATGCGCCAAAGTTAGAGCAGATTATGCATGTGGTAGGAGATACGCAGGTTAGTATCGCATATAGTAGTTACTTATTAACGCTTAAGTCAACATCTATCATGCATTCTAAGTTGCTTAATTTCAAGACATAAAAAGCATCCTTGTGCCTACTTCCGAGGAATTGCAAGCATCTCACATGGAGGGTTTTGTTGCTCACGTTGAACCGTCCAACGCTGTTGTTGACCGATGGATAACCTTTCTACAATCTGGAAACAGGATATACTTTGCGGACATGTGCCGCAATAATGTTGAAAGTCGTCGTTCCTTTCTGCATGAGAATGGTTACAATGAGGGAATTCGGGTTCGAGTCACGTGTAGCGGTAGGCAGGAATGCTAATTAGTTTGGGGGGTTCGCTAGCTACTAACCCTCCCTCGGGTAGGACAGTCTTTCTGAAAGGGAAGGAAGCGTTGAGTCTTTTACATCATCTTCAGAGCCGGGTAAGAAAACAGAAGGAAGCTTTAGTTCCACTTCTCTTGAAGCGTAATACCCTTCCTACTAGTTTTCCTATCCTCGAATCTAAGGGGAGCTTGATTTCTGGCGAAGACTTGTGAACATCCTAACATTTTCTCCATCACCCAGGGAACGAATGGGGGTAGCTTCCGCTAGGCTAGGCTAGGAATAGGAAGACTTGAATTAAAAAGAATTAGAAACTGTGGAACCCTAGTACTTCCGAATCCATGCCTTTTCTTAGGGAGTTTAAGTTACCCTTTGACTTAGAGTGAGTGCCTCTATCGAAGTTCTAAGATTACCACTTTGGTCATTTTATTCCCGTTAGAGTTGGATTTTTTTTACCCGGATTGGATACTCGCTTTAAGAACCGTTAACCCAAAGATCCGAATCCGATAAAGGACTTTCCAAGAAAGACCGAATAAGATTTTGAAACCGATTCTCCGATCAATAGGGATGGAAATCGACCCGAACCTAGTTTGGTCAAGGACTACGGGGAGAAATCTTCATGCGGAGGAAGCACAAGAACTTGTCTCTAGCCTTCACCGCTCATCGAAGCGAACCCTTGATCCTAACCCCGGATAGGTTTGAGTTCATGGGTAAAAGCGCTCTGTGCTCTACTTCATAGGGGTAGATAGGCTTCTTGGTTCTTTGGAGCCCTTGTCCTTGCTTGGCTTTGGGGTAGGCCCTCTTCCAATGAGTTGAATCTTGACCGCACTTCCCTCAAGTCGAGAGGGCGAAACTTCGGGATGTCGTTGGCATAAAAAGGGGAAGTTCTTTTCACTGAGAAGCATCGAACTCAAGACTTCATATAGGTCGATGGAAGGTTCAAGAAAGTTAGAAAGAATCCATTCCATGGCGGTTTTCTTCAACTAGTGCCTGCCTTCTGCGCGCCGTAGGTTTTGAAGAAGCTTAACAAGGTGGTCGGACGGGGCATGCCTGAATAGGTTCTTAATGCTGAATATCCCTTGCTTTTAGCAATAACCGCAACGAGAGTAACCGGTTCTCGCTGGGATTAGACCTTTTTGTCCTACCGTGACCTATTCTTTCAAAGGCAAAGTCGACCATATCATATTAGGAGTGGAATTCCCTAGTGATACACTTTCCTAAAGCAAGAGAAGATGCTTTGTTGATGATACACATTGCATAAGTACATACCATACGGAATCACGAAAGCATAGTGAAAGTAAAGTCCATTGTTGGAAGCAAGACCTATTATGCAACTCTAAAGGTAGCTCCCGACTCGGGGAGAGGGGAAGATCGGAGAGAGAATACCTTACCTAATATACAAATAATAGATGATGATAGCGGTGATATGCGACATAAGCTTTCTCCTAAAAGCCCACTTTTCTAGTCTGTCTCCCCGCCGGTTCTTCTAACTTGGGTTTAATTTAGTTTCAAAACCATATTTAATACAATATTCTATGAATCCATTAATATAAAAATTATTCATAATTATTTGGTTAGGATCGATCTAAACCAGCCCATTATGTGTATGATTCAACATGCCAACTATTAAACAACTTATTAGAAACACAAGATGACCAATCAAAATGTCATGAAATCCCTCGCTCTTTTGGGGATGTCCTCGTGACGAGGAACATGTACTAGGGTGTATGTGCGACTGTTCGGATCATGGACTAGGCCAAAAACAATTGATCCAAAGATAAATGATCAAGTATTTAAGTGAATAGGATAGAATGGAAGACCACCATTCACTATACGAAAAATGAAAATAGCTAAAAATCTAAAAAGAGATCTATCATACCCTTCTATTGTGGTATCAAATTAATTTATAGTTGCCATTGGTACAAATCCAATCACTTCCACTTTTAATTTAAGATGAGAAAGAATTCCCCATTGGTAGCAAATGGTATTCATTAAGCCAGGAAATCCTATTTAAAGAGCGCGAAAGATTATGCCCCCGACTCTTGCAAGAACGGACTAACAGGTCGCCTACTGCTAATCTTCATAATTAAAATCACATTTTGATAGGTGAGTCTCGTTGTGAAAGACCTATTCTTTGGATAATTATGGTTCTTATAGAACAATAAAATCAAGAGCCCCGAGTCAATAAAGACCGAGAGTATTGACTCAAGAACAAATTTCATTAGAGGCTCTAAGTTGTAAAATCCAGACCTAACCATTAATCAAGCGAGCGGGGAACGACAGAACCCGTGAGTGCATAAGATTCTATTGAGAATGAATCCTAATGGTTCATAGGGTAGGATGGCGGAATGAACTAGGGACCAATCATCTATTCGAAAAGTCATGCCATGAACTAATCGATAAACGAATATTAAATTAGAGTAAATATTCGCCCATGAAAATTTTTATTTTTGGATTTCAAAATTGTAGTCGATCCAATATGATTATGATAATAAAAGGCAAAACAAACTAAAGATTTGTTATAACCTTATAATAACACAAAATTTTTTATATTTTATAAATCGAATGCATATTTAGTTATATCTCAAAAAAGATATATCAATTTCTAATAGATTATCAAAGACTCTCATGAAAAATTTGGTTAATTTTTTATTTTATGTGTTGTAGCCTCGATAATATCATTTCCTTTGATGGAGAAGGGACCCGCCTTCTTATATTTCTACATCTAGGATCCGACTTGTATGTATCATTAATACACATAGAAATTAGAAGAATACATAAAAATAAATTTTTTTATATTAGAAACCCCTTCGACATGAAGGGTACGAGAAATAAAATCATACATAAAAAATAGAAGTCTCAAACACTCTGAAAATGATATCAATTCTAATTGCTCACTTAGTTGACTGTTCGCTGGGGCTTCCTCTTTGAGTGGAAGCCCCAACTGCATCTCAAATGTTGAATTTCTTGATCGACGAAATGAGTTTTGGCCCTTAAGGGTTCTTGCCCGAGATGAGTTATTGCCATTTCATTTTTACGGAGGAAACGAAGCAGACTTTAGTTGACGGAAAGGAAATGTATATTGATACGTTCAATCGAGTCCCGTTCTCTATTCCTATTGCTTTGGGTGGTCTTGCTGTTGCCGGTTTAGGGTGCTCTGGCTAATAGAACGCGAAAGAGACGGTGACCAACATGCAGAGGAAGGGGGAGTCAATGAGGATGAAACACTAGCTAATACAACAAGACCTCCACATGCTGCATCGAGCGAGGATTGTATGAGGATGCTATGTGAGCTTAAGGCTCATATTGAACAGAAGGTAGAGGCAATAGAGAGGAAGTTGGAAGGACTGACAGACATAGTCGCGAATCTAAGTTCCTCTTTGTCCAGGTCGAATGTTGTTCAGGAAGAACGCCGACACGAGCAATGTAACGTTGAAGTGGATGTTGGAGTTGAAAGAGATGATGGCAGAATAGAAGACATGGGATATCACGCTGGATCTGAAGAAACAGACGTGGGAGAGGCTCATCAACAGGGTTGCTTTTCGCCTTTGTCGATGACATCATCTTATGATGATGAGTCTAATGCCGACCAGATGGGACAAAATGTCGACGCCGACAAACGCGGTAAACACCCAAAAAGGAAATCAAAGCGGTCAAAGTACAAAAAAACCCCATTCACCGAACCTTGAATTACAGCCCCCAACTATTGTGATGCGCTTTCCTAGCTACATTACATATACAATTTTAGACTGTTTGTGAATGAACTGATCAGTTTACATGTTATACTACTTTTTATATTCAGAAACATTAGTTGTATAACTTATTTTGAGTATGTAATTTAACTGACAAATTCAGTTTTTATCCTTGTACCAGTAGCCCTTAACTCCCCTGCTTTTGCACGTATTCTGCATGTTTCTCACAGGTTAAATAATGGTGGCGGTAAAGATTTATCAGCACAATCCAACCAGACTAGTAGCATGCTGGTCGCATTTTCGACCGTTCTGAAATTAAAGCGAACATGAGATTCAACGTAACTCCTGTTCAGATTCTTAATTCGTCATGCAGGGGTCCCTTCGATTGGAGAGCAGGGGAAAGGGAAATGGAAGCGACTTCATCATGCAACAACCTCTCACGTTAGCTCGAAAGTGATGTATCCATTAGAATAATTACAGGACCCCTGTTCAGATTCTTAATTCCAACGTGCACAGTGGTTCTAATCAAGCACACCAACTTGCTAATACCTCACCCAAAGGTAATCAATAAGAAATTGCAATTTTGGAGATTCCATATTTTGATGGCAAATGTGACCCCATTGATGATTTTTTTTTATTGGATGCAATTTGTGGATTATTATTTTGAATATAAATGTGGAAGAGGAAAAACAAGTTAAAATGGTGGTTTGTAAATTAATAGGACGTGCTCAAGCTCGTTGGAGTCGATTAGTTCACCAAAGAAAGAAAGAGAACAAGAGTTTGGCACAAAAATGGGCAATGATGAAACAACTCTTGTGAGCAATTTTTCCTAACTCCTATTGATCCAATTTGATTTGAACAATACCGCAATTGTACGGAAGCGAACCGATCAATAATAGAATATGTTGATGAGTTCCAAAAGCTAAGTATGAGCTTGATGTTGGTGAACTTGAGATTCAACGTAGTATTAGATTTTTTAGCAGATTAAAGAAAGAAATTCGAGAAGAAATATATATATTGATGGTGTTGAATTTGTCTCATGCTATTAATTTTGCAGTGAAAGTTGAGCGTGATCTTATGGAGCTTAGTGACGACACTTATGAAGAAGGGTCTAAAGAGGAACAAGAGTTGTTGCGGACTTAATTGTGGATGAGCTTAAATTGAAGAAAGATGGTTGAGAGGTTGATGAGCTTGAATCGAAGAACGATGGTTTTGTTGTGAGTGAACTTGAATTGAAGAAGGATTTTTCTTGGGTTTATTAGAACCTCGACCCATTTCACATCCACTTTGACCCATTTCACATCCACTTTGTTGGAGACCTCACTTGTGCATTGAGTGGTTTCAAGACCAAAAGGGTGAGGCACGGTCAATGGCGTATAGCTTGGTCATTTTCAAAGTTCTATTAGAGGATGGATTTGGGACGAGCTTCGGAGAGAGTTTTTAGTTTGAGTCTACAATTTTCACAAGACTAATTGTGGTCTTTTTATGTTGAATTCTCCGAGTTTTCTTCATTCCACATTGTCACTAGCTACTATTGGTTTATTTTCAAGTGCTTTTGACAAACTTGAGGTCGAGTTCTTTTTTTTTTTTTTTTTTTTTTTTTTTTGATAGACGGAGCGAACTGATGTAGAGAGATTTGAGCATTTCTAGTTTTCTAATTTAGTTTAGTTTAGTTATTAATTTGTCTGTTTATCTTAGTTGTTATTTTGTTGTTTTCTATGTGAGCTATAAATAGCTACTTAGTCGTTATATTAGAAGACTATTGAATAGTTTGGCAATTGAATACTAGACCTGTGTTTTCTCTCCAATTTGGAAGTTTTTCCCTTATGGGGTTGTTTTTAGGTGGATTCAGAAATCCTCCGCCCAGGTTAGACTGGTAAAATTCGTTTTCCTTCATTCTACTATGTCATAAAGCAAGAATTATCTGCCGATCCGGAGACGAGAAATGCATCATCAGTTGAGCATTGCAAGTCCAGCACATCCTTGAGATGGAATCTGGAACAAACAAGGTCCAATTAAGAGTAGTCATAGAATCATGAGAAATAGTAAAAAATAGGCCAATATAAAAATCGTAAGAAAATATATAGGCCAATTTTTAGTTATAGAAATTAATAGGCCATAACTTATTAAGTTATGATTCATAACCAGATAAGTTATAGACAAACTTGTCAAGTTATGGTTCATAGCCAGACAAATTATAGATAATTATGAACAATAACTTATCAAGTTATGGTTCATAACCAGACAAATTATGAACGAAAATAGTAATTTGGTCTATTTATTAACTTATGTTTACTATTGACCTATTAATTTTAATTCATCTCAAGTCTTAGCCTATTTTTCTTACTCCTTAGAATCACGCCAACATGAATAAATGGGGAAATCTAGGGCCCAATAGGCCATGCAAAAACTAGATTCAACTTGACCCCATGCTGTTCAGAAGATAGCATAAATTGAAATTTTACTTATAACTAGTCAAACTTGTTTTATTTTTATTTTACAGACCGCAAATATTTTTAAACATTATCATATTTGTGTACTGGTTCAACTGGCACCCCAACAAACACACACACATACATACACATAGAAATGTAGTCCATGAACTTTTTGGTAAAGGGATTCAAAACTATAATTCAGAACCATTCTCATGTGTTTTTTGTGAGAGAAAATACTATAACGAACTATGAATCATGATTCAAATCATGGTTCGAATCCCTTTACCAAACAGACTCTTAATTCTCATCTTATGGATCACGTAGATCCAAATGTAATAAAATATGTGGACTTTTAATGTAAAACTAAAGGGTATCTAGTGTTTGTCCGTGAATGTACATAATAATAAATTTTTCTCTAGTTTAACTAATAGCAAGACTATTCCAATTTGGCCTTCGTGAAATGTGCCTACATCTGGAGTGCTCCCTAAACTAAAAGCTGCATCTTAAAATAGATCAGACTTACACTACTGTGTTGAAAAACCTTCCATGTTTGACCAGTCTCTGAAGAATGTAGCTTCCATATTAGTAGCTTACCACCCGAAGAAAATGAATACCAGGCTCAGGAGAATATTCTCCATATCACTCAGCTAAACAACAATTCTATATGCTCCGGATCATATTAATACTAATTTCATGATACAAGCCATAAGAAACTGCAGCCACTAACTAGAACACGTTGTTTAGAGCCTTCTCAATTGAGAAAATTTTGAAAGTTTCAAAGAGAATTGAGAGACCAGAAGAAGAAATAAACTGTGATTTATATGATTGTCAAAGAGAGATTTATACAAGTAACCAATGCAAAGAGAGTGTGGAAAACACTTGGAAGTTATCCACGATTGAAAACTTGTGATTAACACTTGAAGGAAAAATAAGTTGTAATTTTATCATTGTTAAAAGAATTATATAAGCAACAAATTTGAATTGTATGGTAAATACTTTAAGTTAACAAGCTATGGAACAAATTGACAAAAAGGAAACTCAAGAAAATGACAGAAAGATAATAGAAATATTCCACCCCAAGAAAGTTTAGTAGCATACATTAGAACCAATCACATCTACAGAAAGTTTCCTGGATCATTCTATAGATATATTATGTATTTCTACTATGTAAGGCCTTGTGGGGTTTCGTCCTTCACATACAACAAGGAATAGCTCAAGATGAAGAGTGACACTGCACCCAAGGAGTATGGCTGGTATATAAGATGCCGCAACAACACTGTTGACTTAAAGCTATGTACATTATCAGTTTTCTCTCTATGAATAGTAAGCGAGAAATCAGGAAGCTAGAAATCAGATGATTCCTAAGTTTCATGCAATTAAGCATATGTTTTTATTACCTATGTAGTGACCTTATATTACCTGCTTCAATTCCTTCCTGACAGATTGAAATCATGGAGCTTGGTTGCATGCATGAATTCTGTGTCGTAACTAGGCTACATCTAAATTTTAACGTGTGTTTACAAATGTTAGGCCTATGTTTGTTGGCAAGTTTGTTGGTAAAATAGTTTGTAAATTCAAACGACAAAAAGAAAACAGCTTGGAATCATCTATGGAGAACTATGGAGGATTTTGTATCAAATTTAGGTAGCAAATAGTGATCCCCTCATTCTGGTTGATTGACATACTATCCTTTTTGGTAATGTTGACTTTTGGTGATTGATGGACTCTTTGAATGGGAAGAATACGTTAGAGGATAGAGCCTTATTTTGAGGATTTGTTGGTCTGGGATAAAAAAGGGGCTGGAGTTAATGTTTTGCCTGTGCAGACACTGTGGCATTGCTTTTGTGAGTTTGGTGAGTGATCTGAAAAGAGAAAACTTCATATGAGTCTGCAGAAAAAGGAGTTTTTGTTTTAAAAGAAGAAAAAGTGCTATCAGGAGGAAGCCATTAAAGATGAGTGGTGCTCGCTGAATATAATTACTAAGGGGATTCTTCACAGAAGCGACTACATTAAGGAGGGAATCTTTGAGTGTGTAAGACCGATTAGTGCCTATAATCTCTTTATCTTAGTGGATTGTTCACTGTCTGGGCGTGGCCCCATAGATGTAAGTGTGTGCACTGAACTGTGATATTAATTCCTTGTGTCTTTTATGTTTTTGTTTATATTTCTACTCTTATAATTTGTTGTTGCCAAATTAAAGAAAGATTAAATCCACTTGTACATATCAGTCATCAGTGTTACAACGAGTGTTATAACACGCTTTGTGACGCTCGGTTAAAACAAACCTTTCAATTGGTATCAGAGCGGTTCACTAACTCTTTGTTTGGTGAGATTTTGAGAGTTGGTCTGTTAGAACAGGAATGGATTTTCTAAAAGAAGGTGGCTCGGTCTTGCGTCCCCCTCTCCGCGATGGCTCGAATTACTCCCATTGGAAAGCCCGCATGAAGGCATTCATCAAAGGTTTTAATGAGAAGGCATGGCGTGCTGTGTTAACTGGCTGGGAGCACCCAAAAACCAAAGATGTTGAGGGAAAAGAAACAATAAAGCCCGAGATTTCCTGGTCAACTAATGAGGACAAGTTGGCAAACAATAACTCAAAGGCACTGAATGTTATTTTCAACGGTGTAGATGCAAATAAATTCAAACTCATTTCATCATGTGAGACGACCAAGGAGGCTTGAAAAATTCTACAGAAAGCGCATGAGGGCACAACTATTGTGAGGCTATCAAAGCTACAAATTCTCGCCACAGGGTTTGAGAATTTACTTATGCATGAAAATGAATCAATTTTTGAGTTTAACTCAAAGCTATGTGATATTCCTAATGAGGCATTTGTTCTTGCTGAAAAGATTCCTATGGAAAAACTTGTGAGGAAGGCTTTGAGATCTCTTCCTAGAAGATTTGCTTATTGTGGAAAATCAGAGAATAATTCGTCTTATTCACTTGTACAAAGGCACGATTACATATATATATATATACACTTAGGGTATCAATACATTTAGGAGGTTGACTATTCTAGAATCAAGAAACTAAAACATAAGGAAACTAACAGAAAAATTACAGCCTACTTTCCTATATTAGGAAAATTGGTATCTGCCTATTATTGATACAAATATTCTCATTCTATCTATGGGATATGAAATCCCGGATTTCCAACACTCCCCCTTAAGCTAGGAATAGATATTTTCCATTCCTAGCTTGCATATGATTCTTTGAAACGTTGAGCTCGCCAGCCCCTTAGTTAGAACATCTACTAGCTGACCACAAGTAGAGACATAAGGTGTACAAATCAACCTACTTTCAAGTTTTTCTTTTATGAAATGCCTGTTGACCTCCACATGTTTAGTCATGTCATGTTGGATAGGATTGTGAGCAATATTGATCGCAGACTTATTGTCACAGTAAAGCTTCATCGGCATCTACCACTTTATCTTCAAATCACCTAGTATAATCTTTAGCCATAACAGCTCACAAATCCCCTGTGCCATAGACTGAAACTCTGCTTCTGCACTGGACCTGGCTTGCTCCTCCAGGTCACTAAGTTTCCACCAAGAAAAATACAATACCCAAATGTGGACCTTCTATCAGTGAGTGAATCGGCATAATCTGCATCTGTGTATGCTTTTAAGTTCCATCCTTGTGCCTTTCTTAAATAGAATACCTTTTCCAGGACTGCTATTCAAAGACTGCAAGATTCTATATATTGCAAGAAGGTGACTCTTTAGGATTACGCATGAACTAACTTACTACACCCACGGCGTATAAGATGTCTGGTCGTGTGTGTGCTAAATAAATCAACTTCCCAACAAGTCGCTAGTACATGCCCTTGTCAACTAACTCTCCTCCCATGGATTCCCCTAGTTTGTGATTTGGCTCAATAGGAGTATCCAATGGTCTGCATCCCATTTTTCTTGTTTCTTTTAGTAAATCCAGGACATACTTCTGTTGCGAGACAAAAATTCCTTCCATGGACCGAGCAATTTCTATTCCAAGGAAGTACTTTAGTTTCTTGAGATCTTTAATCTCGAATTCTTTGGCCAAGTACTCCTACAATGCTTCTTTCTCTTTTAGATCATTCCCTGTAACAATAATATCATCCACATACACTATCAAAGCAGTAACTCCCCCTGAAGCTGAGTGTTTAATGAATAATGTATGATCCCCTTGACTTTGTCTATAGTTCATATCCATCTTTGTTTTAGTGAACCTCCCAAACCATGCTCGAGGGGATTGTTTAAGCCCATATAAAGCCTTTTTAAGTTTACACACCTCATTGGCTTTTAGATTCATGCCAAAGCCAAGTGGAACTTGCATATAGATTTCTTCCTCAAGGTCTCCATGTAGAAATGCATTCTTCACATCAAACTACTATAGTGGCCAATCAAAGTAGGCTGCTAAAGACAACAACACTCTTATTGTATTCATTTTTGCTACTAATGTTGATAATCCACACCATATGTTTGAGTGTAGCCTTTGGCCACTAGCCTTGCCTTATAACGTTCAATAGACCCATCAAACTTATATTTTACCGTGAACGCCCATTTGCATCCCCACTGGCTTCTTTCCTTTAGGCAGCTCTACTATCTCCCATGTCTTGTTTTTCTCCAATGCCTCCATTTCTACTTTCATAGCATGCCTCCATTCCTCTTTGCCAAGTGCCTCAGATAGGGATTGAGGAATAGCTACACTGTTTAGATGAGTGAGGAAGCTCTTATGTGAAGTTGATAATCTCTCATAGGATACAAATTGAGATATGGGATGTTGTGTGCACTTCCTAACACCTTTTCTTGTGGTAATAGGCAAATTTGAATCTAGGATAATGGGTGATTCGGAGTGTACCTCATTTCCAAGCAACAATTCAGATTTTTGAACTCCCTCAGTGCAGAGTCACGAGCTTTACTCTTCTTGTATAGACTTTAAGTGGTTTTGTAGTCACGGGCTCAGGCTTGGGGTTTGCAATGGGAGTAGACTCAAGAACTAGAGTAGGCTAGGTCTCTGGAAAAACTGGAGGCTCGGACTCACCAAGGACTGGAGGCTCGGCTGACTCAGGGAATTTGTTGACTAATGGGACATTTAGAAGCAAATCCTGATCTTCTATAGTTAATGCCTCCCCCTGAAGAGGACTTGAGAAATAACTTTCTCGTTCAACAAATGTGACATTTACAGAGACATAGGTTTTCCGAGTGGGAGGATGATAGCATTTGTAACCCTTTTGTGTAGGTGAATACCCAATGAACACATTTGATAGCTCTAGGGTCTAGTTTACCCCGTCCATGAGAGTGAACATGAACAAATGACACACACCCAAAGACTTTAGGAGATATCATAGATGACAGTTTGAAGTGAGGACAGTGGTTTGACAACAAGTCCATGGGACTCTAAAAGTCAAGAACCCGAGATGGCAGGCGATTTATCAAATGGGTGGCAGTAGGTAGAGCTTCCCCTAAAAAAGTTTTTGGAACCCCTTTTTGAAACAAAAGAGCACGGACAGTGGCTAATAAATGACCATTTTTTCTTTCTGCTACCCCATTTTGTTGGGGTGTATCAACACAAGATTCATGGACAATTCCCTCTTTTAAAAAGGAATGGGGACAATACTTGGTTAAAGTAGTCTCTAGCATTGTCAGCTCTAAGCCTCTTAATTCCCATAGTAAATTGATTTTTGACCATTGCATGAAAAATAGAAAAAATATGACTTACGTCAGATTTTTGCTTCGGTAAGTATACCCATATAACTCGAGTACAATCATCAATGAACGTAACAAACCAGCGAGCCCCTAAAATGTTAAGAACTCGAGATGGACCCCAGATATTACTATGGGTCAAAGAAAATGGAATGGTATTTCTTTTATTACTTATAGGAAAGGAGACACGTTGGTGTTTAGCAAACTCACAAATATCACAATGAAACTCTTTTGCATTAACATTCTTGAACAATGAGGGAAACATTATACAAAGTGTATTAAAGGATGGGTGACCAAGTCTATGGTGATGTAGCCAAATTTGCTCTTCGTTGGGTTGAGAGGTGCTTGACAGATATGAGTGATTTGGGTTATTCTCTAAACTACCCGGTAACTGGAGATAGTAAAGCCCATGTTTCACCTTAGCAAGTCCAATCATCCTCCTCGTAGCTTGGTCCTGAAATCCACAAGTCACAAGAGAACATAATATTGCATCTTAAATCCTTGGTAAGTTGATGAATGGACACAAGATTTGCATATAAGTTTGGAACGTGTAGGACATTTTTTAATGTCAATGATGGGCTTAGGATGACATCTCCTTGACCGGCAACAATAGCCAAGGATCCATCGGCAATAGAAATTTTCTTATTGCTCAGACAAGGCTAATATGTACTAAAGAAAAGGAAGGAATTGGTCATATGATCGCTTGCTCCGAAGTCAATAACCCATGAGCTTGAGAATTCTAAATTTGAAGCACTTAAAGCATATGAGGAATAAGGCTTACCCGAATTTGCTAGGGAACAGGTACCTGTTGACTTGTCTAATGAATTAAGAAGCGTCCTTAATCTCCCAATGTCCTCCTTGTTGAGTTCATTGTGCTCTCCTCCAGTGGCATTCACCACTTCAATATCCTTACCCTCTTGAGATTGAGTCATATGAACTTGTCCCCGTTGTGTTCCACCTCTCGGTCCCTTGTTCCATTGAGAACTCGGCGGTTTTCCATGTAGCTTCCAACATTGCTCCTTTGTGTGATGGGATTTCTTACAATAGGTACACCAAAGATTATCCTTTTTTGAGGGCCGTGGGTCTAATTTCCTAGCCGCTGAATTTCCAGTATTCGAGAATTGTGGTCTCTCCAAATTGGACTTCTGTTTCTCTTCATTGTTTTTCCCAGCATAGCAGATCCCTTCACGGGTGGCGCATAAAGAATAACTCCCCTTCAGCTTTCCTCAGCATTGACAATGGAGATGGTTTCATTCAGTGAGGGTAACTCCTCTTTTCCTAGAATTTGAACCCTTACTTGGTCAAATTCTATGTTCAACCCAACAAGAAAATCATAAACTCGGTCCCTTTCAATAAAGTTCTTCAATGCAGCTGCATCCTCACTACACTTCATCTCAATACACCGGTAATGATCCATCTCTTACCACATATTTTTCAATAAATTGGCATATTTCGTGACTGAATACTCCCCGGCTTTGTAGCCGAGAGTTTAGTCTTAATCTCAAAAATCCTTGCAGCATCCTTCACCTTAGAATAGGTTTGTTGTGCAGCCTCCCATATGTCCTTAGCCGTAGGTAGGAACATGAAAGTGTAACTGATTTCTGGTAACGAGAATTCCATAGCCAAGACATGACCATGGAGTCCTCCTCATCCCAGGCATCGAACTTAGAATCTCCTTTCTTGGGTCTACTACCTAGGAGATGACTTATTTTTCCTCTCCCTTTCAGGAACGTTCGAACCACTTGAGCCCATTTCATGTAGTTCTCTCCGTTCAACTTGTAAGTAGGCTGAACACTCGGGAGTTCTCCTAGCAAATGAGTCAGGTGCATCTCCACGGACTGGGTGGTACGGGATTGAGAAGACTGAGAAGATTGAGTTGTCATGGACATCTTGAAAGGTGAAGGGGGATTGGTTCTGACTAGAACAGCAAGGAATTGAGACAAAAAAAAAAGGGACAATAGGCAGACAGAAATCAGCAATTAAGGCTAAAACAAGAACAGAGAAGGTTCGCGATAAAGGTTGAAAAAGAATGGCAATGAAGGCCTAAAAAAAAATCAGCCATGAAGGCTGAACAAAATGCCGAATAATGACTCTGATACCATGTGGGAAATCAAAGAATAATTCTTCTTATTCACTTGTACAAAGGCACGGTTACATATATATACACTTAGGGTATCAATACATTTTGGGAGGTTGACTATTCTAGAATCAGGAAACTAACACATAAGGAAACTAACAAAAAAATTACAGCCTACTTTCCGATATTAGGAAAATTGGTCTGCCTATTATTGATACAAATATTCTCATTCTATCTATGGGATATGAAATTTCGGATTTCCAACACATATAAAGTTACAACTAATTGAGAAGGCCAAAGATGCGGTCTATAAAGCTAGAAGAGTTAATGGGATCTGTGGAAATCCGGATCTGTAGACTAGAGAAATCTGGAATTATATGATTTTGTTTCCTAAAATAGTTTTATTCTGTTTCCTAGAATAAGGGGAATTTGACATAATCCCTATTAGTGATAGTTTCCTGTTTTGAAATTAGTTTCCAGCTTTTTACTCTCTTCACTGTATAAAGCTGTGTACTGCTCCTATTCTGATTTAATGATAATTGTTTTGTCTCATTCACAATTCTCTTCATGGTATCAGAGCACTCTCTGAACCTCTAAAAAATAAAAAAAAAATATAATCTCTTCACCATGCCAAAATACGGTATGGCCATTGATAAGCAAATTGAATCCTCCTCTGAAGTCACTTCAAAAACAGATTTCATCCATATCAACAGCCATGGTGGAACAGAAATCAGTCATCTTCCCATTACAGGCCACAAATTGAATGGGAACAATTATCTTCAATGGTCCCAGTCGGTCATGATGTATGTCTGTGGAAGAGGAAAAGATGAGTTCCTTACCAGTGATATCATTCCTCTTGAAGCAAATAATCCAAAATACAGAAGCTGGAAGGCAGAAAATAACATTTTAATGTCATGGTTAATCAACTCTGACTAATGAAATAGGTGAAAATTTCTTACTCTATAGCACGGCTCGTGAGATCTAAGATGCAACCAAGGAATTATACTCCAGCAAGGAAAATACAGCCGAAATTTTTGAGATCGAGACTAATCTACACGACCTTCGTCAAGGGGATCTCTCTGTCACTCAGTATTATGGTGTACTTGCTCGCCATTGGCAATGCTTAGATGTATTCGAGGAGCGTGTGTGGAAATGTTCTGATGATGCCAAAATATATAGGCAAATTGTTGAGAAAAAGAGAATATTCAAATTTCTTATGAGACTCAATAAAAACCTGGATGAGGTTCGCGGAAGGATACTGGGAATGAAGCCTCTTCCTACCATCCGAGAAGCATTTTCTATTGTACAAAAGGAAGAAAGCAGGAAAAATGTGATGATGGGAGAAGTGCCAATTGCCATTACAGACCAAAATTTGGCCCTAGCTACTCGAGGAATCCAACATAACAATGACAACCGATCAAGAAGAGGAAGACCTTGGTATGATCACTGCAGAAAAACCGGGCATACTAGAGACAATTGCTGGAAAATTCATGGCAAACTTGCAGATTGGAAGCCTTCTAAACCAACTTCAGACAGAAAACCGTGGCAATCATGCTTCGGTTGAGGAAGAAGCATCTCATGCCGAGTCCAATCTCTTCAACAAGGAGCAATTAAGGGCTCTACAAATGATGTTTTCTTAGCAAATAGTCCACAACACCACCAGTATTAGAGCTGTAGCACAAAAAGATAATTTCTTAAGTGCTCTGAATGTTAACTCACACAAAGCAGGTCTGTGGATAATCGACTCCAGTGCATCCAACCATATGATGGGAGATGCCAGATTGTTTCACACTTATAATCCTTGCCAAGAAAGCCTCACCGCAACAATAGCAGATGGATCACATTCCAAAGTAGCAGGGACAGGTTCTATTTCCATCACAGAGAACCAAACCCTAAACTATGTTCTGCATGTTCCAATCTAGATTGCAATTTGTTATCTGTTAGCAAACTTACTCAGGAAAACAACTATGTTGCTAAATTTTTCTCAAACTTGTGTGAATTTCAGGATTTGGATTCAGGGAGGAGGATTGGCAATGCTAGAGTATACTCGGGACTCTTCCTTCTTGAAGCAGGTGATTCTGCTAGAAGACAAACCCATAATACCGTATGTAGAAGCCTTGTTTCTAATGATAATAAGGATAGTGCAATCATGTTGTGGCACTATCGTCTATACATCCTAACTTTATGTATCTCCAGAAATTGTTTCCGTCTTATTCAAAAATAAAAATCCGAAAAAATTTCAATGTGAAGTGTGTCAACTCTCAAAACATACTTGTATTTCATATCGTATTCTTCCATACAAAGCTTCTCATCCATTTTCTATGATACATAGTGACATGTAGGGGCCATCTAGAATCAAAAATATCACGGGAACAAGATGGTTTGTATCCTTCGTAGATGATCACAGAAGGATTACATGGTTGTTCTTAACGAAAGAAAAATCTAAAGTTTGTCAAATTTTTTAAGAATTTCAACAATATGATTCAAAATCAATTCCAAACAAAAATACAAGCGTCGAAATTTGACAAATGCAAGGGAATATTTTGAATCAATCCTAGGTGATTATTTTCAAAGTCAAGGGATAATTCACCAAACATCATGTGTGGAAACACCCCAACAAAATGGGATTGCCGAGAGAAAAAATAGGCATCTCCTAGAAGTAGCTCGTTCCCTTATGTTCACCTCACATGTTCCAAAATTTCTCTGGAGGGAAGCTGTCAATACAGCCGCCTATCTAATAAATAGGATGTCATCTCGAATCCTAAACTTTAGAACACCATGTCAAGCCCTCCTTGAAAAATTTCCAAGCACACATCTTCTTTCATCCCTTCCTGTAAAAGTCTTTGGTTGCACAGCGTTTGTCCATATATATGCCCAACATAGGAGTAAACTTGATCCCAAATCACTCAAATGTATTTTCGTTGGTTACTCTTCCAACCAAAAAGGGTATTAAGTGTTACTCTCCTGTCACCCGTCGGTTCTACAACACAATGGATGTCACTTTCTTTGAGCAACACCCTTATTACAAAAATGGCATTCAAGGGGAGAACTACAATCAAGAATACCAATTTTTAGACATTGATACCTTGGACTCCACCTCCAGTCCGAACCCACTTGAACCCCAGCAAGACCAACTGTTACAATCCGAGTCACTGCAACAAAATGAGCCAAGTCAATGTCAAAACCAATCAGAAACACCTCAACCACATCAGAGTGAAAAACCTGAGTCTTACAAACAAACACCTATGCAACCAAGGCACTTGCATCCTTCAACACACAATGAGTTTCGTGTCTATAGCAGGAAGAGCAAACCTCAAGAAAGGAAAGAACCACAAGTGCCTGACCAGAGCCAAGAATCCAATCCGGATTCAGAAACTGCAATTTCACCAGGTAACACTAGCCCTATTCCTGAAAAGTCTCCTATTGATGATAGACCTATTGCTTTAAGAAAGGGGAGGAAAATGTGCACTAATCATCCCATATATAACTTTGTCTCTTATAAAAGGCTCTCCCAATTCTAAAACTTTTGTGAGCAATCTTGACAAAGTACAGGTCCCAAATTCGATATACGAAGCTCTCAAGGTACCATAATGGAAAAGTGCTATATTGGAAGAGATTCGTGCACTGCAGAAGAATAGAACTTGGGAAATTGATGAACAACCGTCAAGAAAACGCCCGGTTGGTTGAAAATGAATCTTTACAGTAAAACATATTGATGATGGCAGTATTAATACATTCAAAGCTCAATTAGTGGCAAAAGGCTCACTCAATCTTATGGAATTGACTATCAAGAGACTTTTGCTCCAATAGCTAAACTCAATACAATTCGTGTCTTACTTTCTCTTGCCGCCAACTTAGACTGGCCACTATATTAACTTGATGTTAAAAATGCCTTCCTCAATGGAGATTTAGAAGAAGTCTACACGGAGAGACCACATGGACTTGACAATCTTGCAAACACTAATAAGGTCTGCAAACTCAAGAAGTCCTTGTATGGACTCAAGTAGTCTCCAAGAGCTTGGTTTGACTGGTTCACAAAAGTAGTGAAGAAATGTGGATACAATCAGTGCTAGATAGACCACACGATATTCATTAATCATACACCTACAAGGAAGGGGCAGTGCTCATTGTATATGTTAATGACATCATTCTAATCGGAGATCATGATGAAGAAATACTGAAACTGAAGAATTTTTGGCCAGGGAGTCCGAGATCAAGGATTTGGGCAATTTCAAGTATTTTCTAGGAATTGAGGTAGCAAGATCAAAAAAGGAGAAATATCAATTTTGTAACGTAAGTATGCATTGGATCTCCTAAAGGAAACAGGAATGCTCGGTTGCAAGCTTGCTAACACTCCTATAAATCCTAACTCCAAACTAGGAAGAAAGGAAGAAAGTATACCAGTTGACAAAGGAAAATATTAGAGACTAGTCGGAAAGCTTATATATCTCTCTCATACCAGACCTGATATTAGCTTTGCAGTGAGTACAGTGAGTCAATTCATGAACAATCCCACTGAAGAACACATGGAAGCTATTTTCAGAATTCTAAGGTACTTAAAGATGACTCCAAGTAAAGGTCTATTTTTTAGAAAGTCTGGCAACAAGGGAATTGAAATCTACATAGATACTGATTGGGCTGGGTCTATCACTGACAGACGATCAACCTCTGGATACTGCACTTATGTTTGGGGAAATTTGGTCACTTGGAGGAGCAAGAAACAATCAGTTGTGTCCCGAAGCATTGCAGAGGCAGAATTTAAAGCTCTTGCTCACGGCATCTGCAAAGGAGTGTGGCTAAAAAGGGTACTCTGTGAGCTAAGGATTTCTATCAGTGAACCTATGATGGTATTTTGTGATAATTAGTCCATTATCAGCATAGTCAAGAATCCTGTATACCATGACAAGACAAAACATGTGGAAATCAATACACTTTGTCAAAGAAAAAATAGAGTCCAATGTTATAGCACTCAGACATGTTCCAACTTGCCAACAGACGACAGATCTCACTAAGGCAATGCCAAGGAAGACCTTTGAAGAACTGAATTTCAAGCTAGGATTGCTCAACATCTACAACCTAGCTTGAGAGGAAGTGTGGAAATCTGGATCTGTAGACTAGAGAAATCTAGAATTATATGATTTTGTTTCCTAAAATAATTTTATTCTGTTTCCTAGAATAAGGGGGATTTGACATAATCCCTATTAGTGATAGTTCTTGTTTTGTAATTAGTTTCCAGCTTTTTACTCTCTTCACTATATAAAGCCATGTACTGCTCCTATTCAGATTTAATGAGAATTGCTTTTTCTCATTCACAATTCTCTTCAGGATCTCTATGGACTTTGAAGATGAATTTCAATGAAGAAAAGAAGGCGAAGGAGACTGCTTTTTAAGTTGGAGTTCAAAAGCCTCAATTAGAGGAAGATTTAGATGATCAAGATGACCTGACTAAGTCTCTTGCACTTTTGACAAAAAATTTTAACAGAGTAATGAAGAAGTTCAACAAGAAAAATCGAAACCCAAGTTTTGGCAATTCTAGTAACTTTCAAAAGGCCAAATCTGCAACAAATAGTGTTGAACCAAAGACAAATGACAGAGGTATTTAATGCCGAGAGTGCAATGGATATGGACATATTTAATCCGAATGTGCAAACACCCTCAAGAAGAAAAAGAAGTCACTCACTACAACTTGGAATGATGAAGAGTGAGAATGAAGTCAGGAAGATGATGACCACATCAGCAATTATGTAGCCTTCAATGTTTATACTGGCGTGGATGACTCTGCAGTCAATGTTACTGATTGTGTCACAAACCATGTTATAATAACGCTAAAATAGGACTTAAGAACAGTGAAAATGAAGGAATTGAGGTCACGCCCCCCAAACGGGGTGGGTGACGTGGAGCTCGATCGATGATTAATAAAGAAGCATCCAAAACCGGGTTTTAACTTAAATGCATTAAAATATGAATAAATTGCATAACAAGTCCTTGGAGAAACGTGTAGGTGAACATAAAGATTATCAACATACATGTTCATGTAAATAAACAGATTATAAATTATCATCCACAGTCTAGTAAATCCAAATATTAATTAAGTTTAGATATCTTTTCTCAATTTTCCTTACATTTATAACTCTAAAGAGGATGAACGCGATCCTAAATTGAACATATTCTACACTATGGGTAATGCTAGCCTGGTGATCATTCTCCGGGAGGGTTTAAATTGGAGAATGTTTGACCGAAAGGCCCAGTGGGATATAATTTGAAATAATTTAAATACCCGAACAAATAAATAAGTGCGATAATAGAATGAATAAGACATTCAAGAAAGTAAAGGAACCTCACATCCTTTTTCTCAAAGGAAAGATTCAGAAACTAACAGACATGTACAGGCTTCAGCAACTAATTAGGCACATTCAACCTCACCAAGTGCCTCGCCTACCGGAACAATTTGAGGAGAAATGTCTTGCATCCTAACAAGAAGATCTATTAAGAAAGTTCACAAGATCTCTTATCTTAAGAAATCATCCGTTTAACATTATGAAATCGTTCATATGACCCCACAAACTAATGCGGGCCCCATGGATGAACAAATGAGGTTCCACCAACAAGCTATGGATTCCTTTGACAAGCCAAGGATTTCCATAAACTAACAAGCCATGGTTTTAAAACATTTTCTTTCGCAAACCAATCCCTTTCTTTTAAAACATTTTCAAGGCCAAAATCTTCTTTGAAAAGGCTCACAAGGAAAAGGGATAGAAATTTTGGAAACAATCAAAGGGACCAAGGTTCTCGAGAAAAGGAATCCTCAAGCCCATTGAATGTCTTCCAAGATTGATACAAGATAACATGATCAATCCTTGGTTCCTAAATTAATCCAATCTCAATCATATTCCAAGATTTTCCAATTAGTGTGATTAATCACTTTTTCATGTTTAAATTCCACAAAATGGGTTTTAATTATAAAATCGGGGAAAAGGATACTAATCCTTTCATCCCAAGTCCCCAAATGAAGCTAATTTGGGTTCTCCACATTAAAATGAAACAAAACGACTATGGATGGCCAAAGTTTAGGGTCAAACCCCGTGGACACTTGAACTCGGACAAGACTGCATCACCAGGAAGATGGTGTGAATATTGGGGTCTATTAGAGGTGGTTCTTAAGATGGGAGAAAAGTCTTGGGGTATGTGGACCTCGTCAAATAGAAAAACAAAAGAAAGTTTTGCACAAAATGGTGAAACCAATCCCAAATCACGGGTTCTCAAGGGACAACCATATGGATCGGGTTCTGGGTCCTAAAACAAGTCCAAAGAACCCAAGATCTCCAATTTCTACCATAGTTTGTGGAAAATCATTTCCGTTTTGAACAAAAAACGAGTTTTAAATAAGAAAAACTTGAAATCCAAGATAGGTTCTTTCAAGAAATCTTCTTGAATCCTTCTCTTGATGTTGAAAACTCTTTGAAATGAAACTCTTTGGCTCAAATCCGGTCTTGATTTGTGACAAAATGGTAGAGAGAGAGATAGAGAGTTAGCACGGGAGAGTGATTTTGAAAGAGAGATGAGTGATAACGGGAGAAAGAAAAGAAAGGAAAAGAAAAGGAAAAGAAAATGGTGTTGAAAAGAAAAGAAAAATAAAAAGGAAATTACATATGAGATGGCTCGGGTTAAATGCTTAATACACAAAGGATTAAAATAAATTATCAGAAATAATTTAAATACCTTGGAATCATTTAAACTCAATTAATTAAACCGGATCAAGCACAAAAATAATCTTAATTAGATTTAATTAATCTCAATTAAACCTTAACCTTAAATACTTCCACGTTTTAGGCAATTTGTTAAATTAAAACTCACCTCAAAGTGCAAACAGATGCGGATAACGAAACATCGATGCAAAAAGCTCCCATGTTGTTTTCCTCAACACCATGGTGATAGTAGAAGACTTTCACTAGCGGAATCAACACGATGAACTCAAACCATCATGGAGTCTACAAATGTAGTGGTTGATGACTTCAAAGGCGTCGGAACGAAACCTTTGATGATGAGTTTTTAATGGACTTTAAACGGGTGATTAAGGAGATGAGAAGCAAAAAAGCCAACGGTGTCACTGAGATGATGTTGGGAGATGGTGTTATAACATGAGTTTCCCTTTGATAGGGCAATCGTAAACGAGGGGAAACTTGCAACATTGCAAATCCGATAACAGGAACCATCAACTAGAATTAAGAAGAAGAATCATCTCATTGAAGAGATCATTGAAGCATTGATGATGACATACGTTCCAAGACAAAACCAAAGCAAAATTATCGAGGCATGGTTAGATGTGTTTGCTACAACCAAAAAATGTTAAAGAAGATGAATTTTGGATAAAGATGAATTTTGGATTCCGAAGAAATGATGTGGAGAATCCTAGACCAATAATTCTAAGGAGTTGAATAAGAAATGATGTGGAGTTTAGATTCAAGACCAAATAATTCTAATGATATTTGAACAAAGTGGATATTCAAGAATAAAACCGATGAACACGGTAAATATAACCAAAAACAAAACAAGGCTCTATCACTCTAATGGTAATTATTCCCATTCAAAGAGCCCATCTAGGACTATACAAAAAAAAAAAATGTGCTCCCAAATCGATCGCCAACGAGGTTCAAGAACTCGAAAAAAAAAAAAAAAAAAAAAAAAAAAAAAAAAAAAAAGCCATGTGAGACCAAATATAGTACATCTCTCTTTATCCAACCAAATTGCTTCCTAAGCGGTTCGATTTCAATTTTAGGTTGAGATGGTCGTTAAAAACAAAACCGATCGAGTCATTTTTTTTCTAAATGTTTTTTTTTTTTCATTCATTCTTCATTTCTGTCATTTTTCCATCCTTTTCGCTAATCTACTCATAATAAATAGTTGCATACAAACACCTTGATTGGAGTAAAACATATGTATGGAGTTACTTTTTGGGGCATTTTCCATTGTAAATGCTAATGATTAAATGGTTGTAAATCCACGCACTTACCATTGAATATATTATCCATCACCAAAAACCCCACAAAACAAAAATCATAATAACATAACAACCCGTAATTGTGACTTTCAATTTGTACTTTGGATTTTGGACATTGAGTTTGAATATTTTGTGTTCGTGACTTTATCAAATTGAATGTTGTGCTTTGTATTCATTTATTGTGATTACGGGTTTACATAGAAAGAAAGTTTTATATTTTTCACATTTTCTGGTCAAAAAATGCAACTAAAGATGTTGCTAACCTGATAATTAACTAATGGCTACGGGCTACCATCTTGATTACTAAAACTGAAAACCGACCGAACCGACCACTCTTTTGTGCGGTTCAATTTCGATGCATGGTTTTAAAAATCGATGGTGCATGGTCGGGCTTACCACCAAACTAAAATCAACGATTAAAATTCAACATCCCCCTAAGCCCATCAATCACCAAAAGTCAACATTACGAAAAATGATAGCATGTCAATCAACCACAATGAATGGGTCACTATTTATCGCCACAAATTTGATACAAAATCCACTATAGTTTGTCTCAAGATGAAGGATCTAAGTTGTTCTCTTTTGTCGCTTGAATTTACAAACTATTTTGCCAACAAACATAGGCCAAGAACAATCCTCTCTTTTGACATTTTTAGCAAGTCTAACATAACTAAGATGTCATCAATGAACAAAAAGACAAACCGATCCAACAACTACACGAAAAACTTTATATTTTCAAATTATGAAACATAAGGTATTGACTTTGATCAATCCAAGCGGCATTATTGCAAGGTTGGAATCAATCAAGTTGTTGTTGAATATCGCTTGATTTTAATGGGGTTTACCCGGATTCCAAATGAATCTTAAGAGTGTGATTTTTGAATGATCGAACAATTCATTGAATGAGTGGGTACTTGTTCTTGATAAATTCAAAAGGATTTGAAGATCCACAAGAATCCGACCATGTGTACAAGCTCAAGAAGACATTATATGGATTAAATAAGCACCAAGCATGGTATGTGTTCTTGAATTCTTGAATAGCCATGGGGATATAAGAGATGGGGGATTGACAAGTCCTTGTTTATCAAGTTCAATTTCGAGGATTACTATTGCTCAAATATATGTTGATGATATTGTGTTTGGTTCTAACTCACTCGATTCAATAAAAGGAAAGAATTTGTTGATTAGATGCATAAGGAATTGAAATGAGCATGGTAGGTGAACTAAGGACCCGGGTTTACTTGGCTTATAAACAAGTGAAACAAATGACAAATGGGATCTCAACAATTTCTAAAAGTAAATATGCAAAAACGGGGTGAGGATAAATTCGCTCTCTGAGAAGGCAAGACATTTGAGAACTCATGGGCACTCCACACAAGATGATGAAGTATGAAAGTGGTGTTCTAGTGGATCCGACACTTTTTAGAAGCATGATCAAAAGAACTTTATATCTAAATCGCGAACATTTGCCCTCAAAGATAGGAGTGTGCTAGATATCAAGCAAATCCAAAGGAGTCTTTCACTTGAACATTTTAAGAGAATAATACGAACGGAAGTGGAACTATCAATTATGGAATTTGGTTTCTAATGATACAAATTCTAGTAGGGCAAGCTTTAGCTATGCAGATCGGGCCGGAAACGCTTAATGATAAAAAGCACTTGTGGATACTTTATCTTGGGAATAATGAAGGAATACATTGCAACGGGAGTTGTTATACTCAATTATTGTGGATGAAACAGATGAAAGAAGACTATGGTGTTCCACAAGAAGGTTTGACAAAGGCCAGGTTATTGCAACAATACCACCCTAGCTACCAAACCCGGAAGTTCCAAGTCTTAGAGCCAAAGGATCTCCTCAAAGTTCTTGAGGCCCCCTCAAACTTGAGACATTTCATGATAAGGACTCCATCAAGAGATCAAAAAACCGGGATAAGTCATTAAACCTAGCCTCATATTCCCATTAGACATGTCACCTTGAAGACATGAACAGTGCCTTTATCTTCACTCGAGGGAAGTATTGATCATTGAACAACAACAATTGTTAGGTCATCCCCTTGACATTCATCCTCCTCTTGACTGATTTCCACCAAGTGTTTGCCAATCCTTCCATCTTGTTCGAAATTCCACCGGTATTCATTTGGAACTCCCATAGATACTCAAATGCTTAACTATGGAGTCAATCCAAAACTCGAATTTCCCGGGGTCCTCCTCACTATTCCGAGCATTAGGTGTATGAAAGAAAATTCCCATTTCCGATCTGACGGTGGCTCATTCCGAGCTCTAGTGGCCATGCCTTGAAAGGCAGTAAACATGGCATCAAAGAATCCTTATTGGTTGTTCTACTGGTTACCTATCGAATAGGCGCCATTTCCTTCAATCGAAATCAAACTAGACTATTCAGTGGATCAGATGTCACACATGTATGTACAATCCCGGGTTCTTAACCTAATGCTCGATACCATCTTCACGCCCCCAAATGACGTGGATCTCGATTAATGATTAATAAAACATCCCCAACCGGTCCCACACTTAGATGCATTAAAATATGAATAAATTGAATAATTCCTTTCAACTTAATGTGGCTCCACCCCACAGACATAAAAGATCATACATACATGTTCATGTAAATAATAACCCAACATGACATTAATCTAGTAAATCCAAATATTAATTAAGTTTACATATCTTTTCTCAATTTTCCTTACATTTTATAGACCAGAGGATGAACGCGATCCTCACTTGGTCAATCCGTAACACCACTCAAAACGATGCACCGCCTCCTCGAATCTCCCGGGAGGGGTTTAAACATTTGAAACATGAGCGAAAGGCCCAAGTGGGATATAATTTGAAATAATTTAAATAAACGAACAAATAAATAAGTGCGATAATAGAATGAATAAGACATTCAATTAACTGCAATTCCGGAACCTCACATCCTTTTTCTCAAAGGAAATATAATGTAAACTTCAGACATACTAAGGACAAGTAATTAGTACAAATTACTCACCTCACCAAGTGCCCGCCCACCGGACCGGTTTCGGGTTACCCGAGGATGCACTCCGCATCCTATCTAGGCTTATCTAAATAGACTCTATTGTGTAGTTCACAAGATCTCTTATCTTAAGAAATCATCCGTTTAACATTATGAAATCGTTCACCTTAATAACTACTCATGGGGCCCCACTTGAACAAGCCATGAGGTTCCATGACCCGACAAGCTATGGATTCCAAGGACAGGACAAGCCAAGGATTTCCATAAACTAACAAGCCATGGTTTTTAAATATAATTCTATAAAACATTTTTTCTTTCTTAAACCAATCCCTTTTCTTTAAAAACATTTTCAAGGCCAAAATCTTTTTGGCAGGGCTCACAAGGAAAAGGGATAGAAATCAAACCGCACAATCAAACACTGGGATGGTAGTTGCCCTTTTTCTCCTTCCGCTTCCTCAAGCCCCTTCCCAAAATTTATAGTGTTGCTTCGATACAAGATAACACCTCGGGATCAATCCCTAAGTCCTAAAGTAATCCAATCTCAATCATATTCCAAGATTTTCCAATTAGTGTGCCCTAATCACTTCCAAAATGTTTAAATTCCATTCCAAGGGTTTTAATTATCAAATCAGGGATTAAGGATACTAATCCTTTCATCCCAAGTTGAAAAATGAAGCTAATTTGAAAAAAGGGTCAAAACGACAATTCCCAGGCCAAAGAGGTCAAAATTCATTGCAGTCGGTCGAAGAGGAGTGCATCACCACCGGTCGGCCGGTGGTGTGCACTCCGTCCCCCCGTCCGTCGGCCGGTGGCCTCAACAAAGTCCGGTCGACCGATGCGGATATTCGATTCGCGAAAAATCGCGGAAATCGTCCAAAATCCTACAAATCCAGTCCCAAATCACAAAATCTCAAGGGACAACCACTAGATCCGGGTTCTAGGTCCTAAAACAAGTCCAAAGAACCCAAGATCTCCAATTTCTACCATAGTTTCACTCGAAAATCATCAAAAATCCGTTTTGAACCAAAAACGAGTTTTAAATCCGAAAAACTTGAAATCCAAGAGAGGTTCTTTCAAGTAATCTTACCTTGAATCCTTCTCTTGATGTTGAAAACTCTTTTTGAAATCACTCTTTGGCTCAAATCCGGTCTTGATTTGTGACAAAATGGTAGAGAGAGAGATAGAGAGAGACGGGAGAGTGAGAGTGAAAAGAGAGAGTGAGGAACGCACGGGAGAAAGAAAAAGAAAGGAAAAGAAAAGGAAAAGAAAAGAAAAAGGAAAAAGAAAAGAAAAATAAAAAGTTACATATGCAAAAGGCCAGAAATGCGCCCATACACACTTCTAGATTAAAATAAATTTCAGTAAATAATTTAAATACCTTGGAATCATTTAAACTCAATTAATTAAATCAGATCAGGCACACTAATAATCTTAATTACCTTAATTAATCTCAATTAATTCTTCAGGGTGTTACAAATTGAGACAGCTTCTAATAGCAGTAGTGACGGAGAAGAACTGACTGATGATGCAATACAAGAAGCATACAAAACCATTTTAACAAATGGATTAAGGTGTGCAAACTAAACAAGTCCTTGGAGAAACGTGTAGGTGAACTTGTCAGAGAAAAGGAAGTTCTTACGAGAGCTGCTGCAAATTATGAGGCACGGGTTGCTGAAAATGAGAAGCTGCAAGAATTAAAGGCCGAATTGGAGCATACCGAAAGGACTCTAAAGACGATGAATTCCGGTACCTCTAAATTGGAACATATTCTATCTATGGGTAAAGCTAGTGGTGATCATTGTGGTCTCGACTACATTGGAGAATGTTTTACCTCGAAGACTGTATTTGTGAAAGAAACTACCCCACTGGAACCACAGCCAGTAATAAGCAAGAAAGTACCCGAGTCACGGTCTCGGCAAGGAAGATTCACTACCACATGTCACTACTGCTACTATCCGGGGCACATTCAACCTCGATGCTACAGATATTTGAACAATTTGAGGAGAAATGTCTTTTGCTATTCCAAAGCTTGCAAGAAGATCATCAAGAAAGAACATAAGTGCCAATTACAGAAACCCTCATCGAGTGTGGGTGAGGAAATCAGAACTCAAATGTAATGTAACCTACACTTCCTTGAAAACAACCACTGCAAGTACATGGTACTTTGATATTGGATGTTCCAAGCACATGACAGATGATAGAAGCTTCTTGAAAGATGTAAAAAGCTGCACAGAGGGACATGTGACTTTTGGAAATAGTGTCAAGGGCAAGGTTCTCAGAAAAGGAATGCTAGACATTGAATGTCTTCCAAGATTGAAGAATGTTCTACTGGTTGAAGGATTAAAGGCTAATCTGAACAGCATAAGTCAACTGTGTGATTAAGAACTTCATGTAAGGTTCTACAAAGATGAGTGTCGAGTATTTAATAAAACTGAAAAATGTGTTTTGAAAGAATCAAGATCCTCAGACAACTGTTATATGTTGACTTCTCCACATTATTATCACAAGAGCACTATGGATGAAACCGAAGTTTAGCATCAAAAGCTGGGGCACTTGAACTACAAGACTCTAAGGAAGATTGTGAATATTGGGGCTATTAGAGGAGTTCTTAAGATGGGAGAAAAGTCTGTTGGGGTATGTGGACCTCATCAAATAGGCAAACAAAAGAAAGTTTTGCACAAAGTGGTGAAACCAATTTCTACGACACGGGTTCTTGAGTTGCTTCACATGGATCTTATGGGTCTGATGCAGGTTGAAAGTATTGGTGGAAAGCGATCTGTGTTTGTATGTGTGGATGATTTTTCGAGATTTACTTGGGTGGACTTTATAAGAGAAAAGTCAAATACGTTCGAAGTGTTCAAGAATTTGTGTGTCAAACTCTCAAATGAAAGAGTGAAACATTCGAAAAATAGTAAGAATCAGAAGCGATCATGGAAAGGAGTTTGAAAATGTTATATTTGCTTAATTTTGCAACAAGCATGATATAACTCATAAGTTTTCAGCTCCTAAGACACCTCAACAGAATGGTGTTGTTGAGGGGAAGAATCGAACTCTACAAGAGATGGCTCAGTTGATGCTTAATCCAAAGGATTGTCATTCAAAATATGGGCAGAAGCTATGAACACAGCGTGCTATACTGTTAACAAAGTGTACCTCAGACCAAGTACGAAAATGACTCCTTATGAGATTTAGAAGGACAGGAAACCTAACCTTAAATACTTCCACGTTTTTGGAAGTGTGTTACATTCTCAATGATCGGGAACAGAGAAGGAAACTTGATGCAAAAAGCAATGGAGTTTTTCTAGGTTACTCTAATGATAGTAGAGCCTATCGTGTTTACAACAAGAGAACTCAAACCATCATGGAGTCTACAAATGTAGTGGTTGATGACTTCAAAGGCGTTGTAGAAACTCTTTGATGATGAGTTTTTTAATGGACTTTAAACGGGTGATTAAGGAGATGAGAAGCAAAATGCTGAAGACGGTGTCACAGATGATGTTGCAGATGGTGTTATAACACTGCCTGTGATAGGGCAATCAGAACCAGAGACAGAAACTTGCAACATTGCAGATCCGATTACTAGGGAACCATCAACTAGAATTAAGAAGAATCATCCAGTTGAAGAGATCATTGGAAGCATTGATGATGACATACGTACCCGAGACAAACCAAAGCAAAATTATCGAGGCATGGTTAGATGTGTTTGCTACAACCAAAAAATGTTAAAGAAGCACTGCAAGATGAATTTTGAATAAATGCGATGCAAGAGGAGTTGGAGCAGTTCGTAAGAAATGATTTGGAGCTTAGTTCCTAGACCAAATAATTCTAATGATATTTCAACAAAGTGGATATTCAAGAATAAAACTGATGAACATGGAAATATAACCAAAAACAAAACAAGGCTCTATCACTCTAACGAATTATTCCCATTCAAAGAGCCCATCTAGGACTATACAAAAAAATCGAAAAACTGAAATCGACCGCCACCGACCGAAGAACTGACTGCTCAAAAACCGAAAAAAAAAAAAAGCAACGCCATGTGAAACCAAATATAGTCTGTTCGGTTATCCGACCAAACTGCTTCCTAAGCGGTTCGATTTCAATTTTAGGTTGAGATGGTCGGTTAAAAACAAAACCGACTGAGTCTTTTTTTCTAAATGTTTTTTTTTTACTTTCATTCTTCATTTGCTATCGTTTTTTTCCTCTACTACTAATCTACTCATAATAAATAGTTGCATTTACACACCTTGATTGGAGTAAAACATATGTATGGAGTCTGCTCTTTTGGGGCATTTTCCATTGTAAATGCTAGCAGATTCAGTGTGTTGTAAATCCACAGTTACCCATTGAATATATTATCCATCACCAAAAACCCCACAAAACAAAAATCATAAAACATAACAACCCGTAATTGTGACTTTCAATTTGTACTTTGGATTTTGGACATTGAGTTTGGATATTTTGTGTTCGTGACTTTATCAAATTGAATGTTGTGCTTTGTATTCATTTATTGTGATTACGGGTTTACATAGAAAGAAAGTTTTATATTTTTCACATTTTCTGGTCAAAAAATGTAACTAAAGATGTTGCTAACCTGATAATTAACTAATGGCTACGGGCTACCATCTTGATTACTAAAACTGAAAACCGACCGAACCGACCACTCTTTTGTGCGGTTCAATTTCGATGCATGGTTTTAAAAAATCGACATGGTCAGTTCGGCCACCAAACCAACTAAAATCAACGATTAAAAAGCGCCGAACACCCCTAAGCCCATCAATCACCAAAAGTCAATATTACTAAAAATGATAGCATGTCAATCAACCACAATGAATGGGTCACTATTTACTGCCCAAATTTGATACAAAATCCACTATAGTTGTCTACAGATGATCGCAAGTTGTTCTCTTTTTGTCGTTTGAATTTACAAACTATTTTGCCAACAAACATAGGCCTAACAATCTCTCTTTTGACATTTTTAGCAAAACTAACATAACTAAGAGAATCTATCAAGAACAAAAAGAAACTACACGACTGACTACAACTACACGACACAACTTTATATTTTCAACATTATAAGAAACATAAGGTATTGACTTTGATGAGACGTTCGCTCCTATTGCAAGGTTGGAATCAATCAAGTTGTTGTCTATCGCTTGCTTAATGGGGTTTAAGCTATTCCAAATGAATGTGAAGAGTGTTTTTTTGAATGGCTTCTTGAATGAGGAAGTATTTGTTGAACAGCCAAAAGGATTTGAAGATCCACAGCAACCCGACCATGTGTACAAGCTCAAGAAGACATTACATGGCTTAAAATAAGCACCAAGCATGGTATGAACGTTTGACTGAATTCTTAAATAAACAGGGGTATAAGAGAAGGGGATTGACAAGTCTTTGTTTATCAAGTTCATTTCGAGGATTACTATTGCTCAAATATATGTTGATGATATTGTGTTTGGTTCTAACTCATCAATAAAATGGAAAGAATTTGTTGATTAAATGCATAAGGAATTCGAAATGAGCATGGTAGGTGAACTAAACTTCCTTGGCTTACAAGTGAAACAAATGACAAATGGGATCTTCATTTCTAAAAGTAAATATGCAAAAAAATTTGGTGAATAAATTCGAGGCCTTGAGAAGGCAAGACATTTGAGAACTCCTATGGGCACGACAGACAAGATGATGAAGGATGAAAGTGGTGTTCTAGTGGATCTGACACTTTTTAGAAGCATGATCAAAAGTCTCTTATATCTAACTGCCAGTAGACCTGACATTTGCTACAGTATAGGAGTGTGCTAAATATCAAGCAAATCCAAAGGAGTCTCACTTGAACGCGGTTAAGAGAATAATACGATATGTAAGTGGAATTGTCAATTATGGAATTTGGTTTTCTAATGATATAAATTCTAGAAGGCTTTAGCTATGCAGACTGGGCTGGAAACGCTAATGACAGAAAAAGCACTTCTGGTGGATACTTCTATCTTGGGAATAACCTTGTCTCATGGCTCAGTAAGAAGCAAAATTCAATTTCCTTGTCCACTGCAGAGGCCGAATACATTGCAACGGGGAGTTGTTATACTCAATTATTGTGGATGAAACAGATGTTAGAAGACTATGGTGTTCCACAAGAAGGTTTGACAGGCTATTGCAACAATACCAGTGCAATAAACATTTCTAAAAATCCAGTGCAAAATTCAAGAACCCAACATATCGATATTCAGCATCAGTTCATCAAAGAACTGGTAGAAAGTAAAATACTCTTGAATACATTACCACAGAGAAGCAGTTGGCAAATATCTTCACTAAAGCAGGGATTTGTGTCAACAACAACAACAAGCCTTAATCCCAACTTAATTGAGGTCAGCTATATGGATTTCACTTTTCCACACAGATCTGTTCGAAATTAAACTTTTCTGAATGCCTAGATATAGAATGTCTTTCCTAACGATTTCAATCTACGTAATTCTTGACCTACCCCTCCCTCTCCTAGCATTAGGTGTATAAGAATGCCCTCCCAAGCACAAACTGGTGCTTCTAGCAGTCTACGTTGGGCATGTCCATACCACCTCAAGCCGCTTTCGTGCACCTTAACTTCTATTGGTGCTACATTTACTTTACTACGAATAACTTCATTTCTTCTGCGATCTATTTTCACATAGTCACTCATCCATCTTAACGTACGCATTTTTGTCACACTCATCTTAGATATATGTTATCTCTTAATGGCCCAACATTCACTAGCATATAACATAGCTGAGCGAATTACAGTCATATAGAATTTTCCTTTCAACTTAATAGGCATCTTGCCATCACATAAAACTCCCGTAGCATTCTTCCACTTAACCCACCATGCCTTAATCCTATGTTGATTATCATCGTCTATATCTCCTTCGTACTGCATTATAGACCCAAGGTACCTAAACTTCCTAGAAACCCCAATTTGCACACCATCTAAAAAAATTTCATCTCTGATTACTTGATTTATTAAACCTACAATGCATGTAATCAGTTTTAGTTAACTTAAATCCCTTCGTCTCGAGAGTCTGTCTCCACAGTTCTAACATACAATTAACTCATTCTCTATCTTCATCAACTAAAACTATATCATTCACAAAAAGCATATACTAAGGAACTCTATCTTGAATTTCTCTTGTCAGCTCATCCATCACGATGGTGTAAAGATACGGACTAAGAGCAGATCATTGATGAAGGCCGATCTAAATGAGGAACTCTGTTGTGTAGCCTCCAACAGTTCTCACACTCATAATCACCCCATCGTGCATGTCCTTAATTACCTTAATATATCTCACACACACTCATCTCTTTTCTAGCACCCACCATAAAACTTCCCTCGACACCCTATCACATGCCTTTTCTAATTCTATAAAGACCATATATGTAGGTTCGTCTTGACTTCTTTATACTTTTCCATCAACATTCTAAGAAGAAAAATGGCTTTTGTGGTTGATCTGCCTGGCATGAAGCCAAATTGGTTACCTGAGATGGTAGTTGTGGCCCTTAATCTCCTTTCGATAACTCTCTCCCAAAGTTTTATAGTGTTGCTTATTAACTTTATACCCCTCATTCGAAACCCTAAGTCCCAAATATCCAAATCCTCCAAATTTCTTCCAAAACGCTCTCCAAGCTTCTCTGAAATTCACTCCAAAATGGTGAGAACTCATAGCAATCGTGCAACAGATGTTGATTCTGCAGTTAAACAATTTCAAGAGGAGTTGAAACACCGAGTAATGAAGGCTTTCCGACAATCTCCCCCGCAAGAATCCAACAATTCATTGCAAAAGTTGAAGCTCTTCTCTTCTCCGTCCTCCGCCGCCCATCGTCGGAAAAAAGATGCTTTAGACGAACCGGTGCCGCTCGCCGTCATTTTCCCAAATGAGTTGGTGCCATATGTTCCTCCACGAGAGTTTATCAGTGATGAGGAGATTTTTTCAACACCCCATGGCTCTCCAACTTCAACCAACGGTGCCACTGCCGTGCCGGAGAATCCTCCAAACTTGATGCGTGTTCCTCCTCGACCGGGTTTTTCATCTTGGACCTCTCGTTTTCCCACCTACCCGGAAGGACTCAAATCAAAATCCTTCTCTAAAGTGCCAGAAGAGCCTCTTCCGAAGCATGTCAACAAAAGAACTGTCACATCAGACAATGATGAAACTTTTACTTTGCAAAATGCCCAGGCTGAATCTGTTGAGCAGCTAAAGGTTCCTACTGAAAAGTCCAAGAAGAGAAAGAAACAGAAGAAAGTTTTCGCTCATGCAAGGCCGAGTAGGGTCACAAGGTCAAAATCAAAGCAGCAGGAAGGACATTCAGAAGCACCAGACACTAATTAGAAGGAGGCAGCTACTGGGTCAGATATTGGTACAACTAATTCTCCTTCCTTCTATTCTGATTTGAACAAAACAATTTGGACTTCTGTCATTCAGAGGAAATTACTTCCTGAAAGACTTATTTATGTTTCTGACTTTGAAGAAGTAGGTGTGATAAAGCTTTTGAAAAAATATCATTTACTTGAAACAGTGACTCAGGTTCAATTTTTCGTGAAAAATATTGTTTTTGAATTTTATGCAAATCCGGTTCATGAGATAAATGATTCTCAGTCTAAAATATTCCATAAGGTGTATGTCAGAGGACATGTATTCAATTTTTCACCAACCGTGATTAATGACTTCTTTGGAAGTCACAGAGTGTCTGTGGATTGTAATGCTTCTTATGATTCCATAATCTTGGAGTTGATTGTAAATGTTCGTTGCAAATGGCCGAAGGAGAAGTCTTTTCCTGCGGCTAAGTTAAGTTTAAAGTATTCCGTGTTGCATAAGATTGCTCTGAAAAGCTAGATGCCCAGTTTGCATGCTACTGGGGTCAAGAAACCTCTTGCTAAGCTGCTCTACATGGTTGGTACGTCTACCTTATTTGATATTGGTCAAGTGATTTATGAGTAGATTGTCAACAATGCTGAAAGTGTGTTTACTCGTTCCGTGCCCCCTTTTCCCTCTTTGATCTATGGGACCTTGATGGCACAAAAGGACATTAAAAGGAAGGAGGAACTATTTGAAAAGTCGTCAGTCAGGAGTGCTAAGAATTTCAAAGAAGCTACATTCAGGAAAACATGTTGATGATATTCAGGGGGGATAGTTCATAAGAGGAAATTGATCAGCAAGAGGGAGAATGTGCTATAGCTAGTTCATCTCAAACAACTGATGCAGCTGAAAAGGCGAGAATGATCCAATTTCTGCAAAAGGAGCTTCTTGATCTCACTGCTTGTGAAAACCGACTTATAAAGGATTTGCGTCACATAACTCAAAAGAGGAAGGACACTGCTGATTTACTTTGTGATCTTCAATCCTCTTCTGGATTTGGTGCAACTGAGGAAGATCAGGATGCTGACAGTGAAAATTCTAAATCCACTTGTGCAACTGGTGATACAGACAGGGATGATGCGGCACTTTCAGCGTAACATTTTTCATGTTCTTATTAATCCTTTGGCGGTCTTTTATCCAAAAAGGGGGAGATGTTCTGTAATGTTGAAAATGTAAAGTTGTGTCGTGTAGTTGTAGTCAGTCGTGTCGTGTATTTTTTTTTGTTCTTGGTAGATTCTCTTAGTTATGTTAGTTTTGCCAAAAATGACAAAAGGAGAGATTGTTAGGCCTATGTTTGTTAGCAAGTTTGTTGGCAAAGTAATTTGTAAATTCAAACGACAAAGAAAACAGCTTGGGATCATCTATGGACAACTATGGAAGATTTTGTATCAGATTTAGGCAGCAAATAGTGATCCCCTCATTCTGACTGATTGACATACTATTTTTTTAGTAATATTGATTTTTGGTGATTGATGGGCTCTTTGAATGGGAAGAATCCGTTAGAGGGATAGAGCCTTGTTTTGAAGATTTTTTGGTCCGGGATAGAAAAGGGGCTAGAGTTAACGTTTTGCCTGTGCAGACACTATGGCATTGCTTTTGTGAGTTTGGTGAGTGATCTAAGAAGAAAAAACTTCATATGAGTCTGCAGAAAAATGAGTTTTTGTTTTAAACGAAGAAAAAGTGCTTTCGGGAGGAAAAAGTGCTTTCGGGAGGATAAAAGACGAGTAGTGATCGCTGAACATAATTACTAAGGAGATTCTTCACAACGGCGACTACATCAAGTGATTGTTCACTGTAATCTCTTTATCTTAGTGGATTGTTCACTGTCTAGACGTGGACGCCATAGATGTAAGTGTACGCACCGAACTGCAATATCAATTCTTTGTCTTTTATGCCTTTGTTTATATTTCTGCTCTTATAATTTTCTGCTGCCGAGTTAAAGAAAGATTAAATCCACTTGCACGTATTAGTCATCAGTATTACAATAAATGTTATAACACTCTTTGCGACACCCGGTTAAAAACAGACCTTTCAACAAATAACAGCAACATCTAGACCTCAGCTACCGCTGCTGAAACTTTTTACTCTCGCATGGCAAACATTAACAAGAAGATAGTGCCATCAAACTGCATGAGAATAAAACCCACAATTTGATTAAAATGAAAAAAAAAAAAAAAAAAAACAAAACAAAACAGTAACGTTGATAAAACACTAGTTGACAACTTGACATCTTTTTCCCCCCTCTTAATAAACTTTAGTTGAAATTACAAGTAGAAGAAAAGTTATTTACAGTTGACATTATGTCTTTACCTGATGGAAAGAAGCGAAGCACACTTACAGCTGAACCATGATGAGTAAGGCTACTTTGATACAAAGCTGTTTCTTCTCTGTATCATCTGAATTTATTGTCCAAACTGGAAAATTTGACAATTTCGAAGCAATAGTTCAAATAACTCAAATAAAAACTCCATAGCATCATCAACTGTACATACAAAATAGATTCATTTGGTCAGAGTAAAATTCCGGGTGCAGACTAAATCAAATTATAATACTTTAAACTATTTTTTCAAATATTGGTCTTCCAAAAACAATAAAATAAAGTGGAAGACTAAATTAAGTAGACAAAGTGAACTATCAAATTGGCGTGTATCCATTTCAAATTCACTTTACAAATATAAAATTGACAAAATATAACAACTAACCCTAAAAATGTTTCAACTTCAAAACATTTAAAAGACGCTCTCATTTCATCCTATAAAGCTTGAAGCCTCATTATCCTTTTCTTATTTAAGGGTCCGATGGTTAATGGTTCAAAAACATTTAAAATTTAAATTTTTTACGAGAGAAAAATACTATAACACTAAAAATTATAGTTTGAACAAAACAGAACCCTTGAAACAAATGTACCATAAGTAAACTTTCTCGGGAGCCAAACAAAAAGAAAAATGTTCCATCAAGCAAACTTTTTTTTTTTTTTAAAGGAAGCAAACTAAATTTGGATATAACAACTAGAAATCAGAATAATCACCAACTCTGGGAAATTCAAAATTAAAGCAGCAAATGACCAAATCAAGCGAAACTGAGACTAATTTTTGACAGACGAAGGTAAAAGAAGAACCTTGATGCCGAAATCGGCGCCGCCGGTGGCGAGAAGAGCAGAAATGGGGTGGAAATCGAGGTTAAGACTGGTTTAGTGAGGTGCCAGCTAATCTGCACCGTCCCACTCTTCATTATCTTCTTTTCCTCGAATTTGATTTTGGTTTTGAATTGTTATTAGGGTTTTGATGAGAAATAGAGGGAAGTAGCAGATGTTATGTGTCATAATTTCAAAATTCTTGAAATGCCCCCGCCTCGTCCTCTCCCAAAACTGCCTCCTGACGTGCCGGACTTCGACCACGCCGTACGGCCAACATCTGCGCCGCCAGATCGTGACGATTGGCAAGTTTCTCAGACACTGCGACGACCGTTGGGCGAGATCTTCGCTCGTGATGATCGGCATTCGTCTGATCTCGACGGCTTGCGATGCCGGCGGGGGATCGCCGAGGTTGCAGTCGCGAAGAGGCAATCGGCGGAGACGCCGTTGACAGTGAGAGAGGGAACCAGCAAGGAGAGAGAGAGAGAAGGCTGGCAAGGAAGAGACCCGCGAGAAGAGTGAAAAGCACGAGAAGAGAGGGAGAGAGGGAGGGAGCGAGCAAGAGAGGGAGAGAGAGAGAATTTTTTATTTTAGAGTTAAATTCATGAAGAGTTTTCGAATTTTTTTCTCTTTTTATAATTAATTTTTGTAATTAATTTTTCTCATGAGCAGTTTTTAAATTTTAAAAATGTTTCATAAATGATCTCATTTTTTTATCTCATAATAGATTCTTAAACTATTTTTTCTCTTTAAAAATAATTTTTATGTTATTGAGAAAAACAATAACTATAATATAAATTTGTAAATCTTTCTCAAAGCTTCAAACTCACTAATAAAAAAAATTATTTTTTCCCTAAGATCTAGAAAAAAATTAAAAAAAAACTCAGATTTTTCAAATTCTCTCTCCTTCAAGATTTTTTTAGATTTGTCAACCCTCTACTAGCCATGTGCTCGTCGGCCCCTCCCTCTGTCATTTGCTCGTCACCTCTGTTGCTTCACTTCCTTACCCTTGTCATGCACACGCAACTGATTCCTGCACTCCTTCCCTCTCCAACCTCATTCAACTCCGGTGAGGCTTTTGGATTCCAACTTAAGAGGGTTTCGCATCTTAGAATGGCACTTTTTGACTTCATTGACGGTAGTTTGAGTGGTCAAAACTTGGATACTTGATGCAAATCTCGGCTTGTTTTTGTTGCTCTTTGAATGTTTTGTGTTTTTTGCACTTAAAAGAAATTTTTGTGTTGTTGAACTTTTAGATTTAATTTCTTTAGATTCATATTTTTAGTGGAGAATATGATGACCTGTGTTATTGTTCTTTAGATATTTTCTTTTTTTTTTTTATTTTTTATTTTTTGTTTAACTTTTTTAGTTTTTTTAGTTCTTTTTTTGATTTTTTCATTTTTAAGATAATAGTTTTTTTTTTTAAGTTTAGGGATTAAATTTATATGTGAGAAGATAGTTTAAGGACCTTTTATGAGACAAAGTTAATAGTTTTCATTTAAAATTTAATAGATTGACCATTTATGAGACATTTTTAGAGTTCATGGACTATTTATAAGAAAAATTGATTATATGAACTAATTGTAGAAAGAGAAAAAAATTCAAAGACTGTCCATGAATTTTACTCTTTTCTCGGCGGGATTGTTTCTATTTAGGGGAAAAGATGGAGGAGTGTGGTGCTGATAAAAAAAATGATTAAATAATAAATAAAAATAAGCAAAAAATTATTGAACTTATATTTAAAAGTGCATGACTTTACTCTTAATTAATATTTTTTTATTAATATAGTTATTTAATTTTAAAAGAGTATTAATTAAGAGTAAGGGTTAAATATTCAGTATTTTTAAAAGTTATTTGTCTCATTTCCTCTTAAATAAAAAAATTGTCAAATTTGTGTACTAAGTCCTCAAACTATGTGGTTTTTAAGGATTAAATCCCGGTAGTCTGAATTAGAATTCAAATTTTGTGATAAAAAACATTGTAAAAGAATTTTTTAAATTTAATTTTTTTATGAGAAAAAAATATTCCTTAAATTTGGATTTGAATTCGTTAGCTTTTTAGTTTTTTAGTTTGATTATTTTTTGGTTCTTCCTTTATTTGCTTTCATATTTTTTTATTTTCAAAAATATTTAAAACACATAAAAATTTTTAAAATTTTTAATTTCTCATGAATTAATTAGAAGGACATTAAGGATATTTTGGCCTCGTTCATTTCACCGATTCGAGTTTTTAGTTTTAGGTTTCTATAGTAAAAAGCTACCCAAAAATATCACATCAAAATTTTCTACTACAGTAAAAAGCTCTAAGAAAATGTCACATCTCAGCTTGAATCGAAAACTCAAATTCGCGAAGTGAACGAGACCTTTATATCCTAAAGAACATCTTCAAGGTAATGTAAGGATATTTTTAAAAATATAAAGACATCATTTTAATATTATTAAAAATAAAGAGTACTAAAGGCATGTTTGTATATAATAAATGGTATAAAAATAATTTTATCTCTCAATTAAAGCATCATGTTCGCTTCATATGCCCATTCCGTTTATGTTTGAATAATTTTGTGACAAAGGAACTGATAGTGCAATTTTTGTAAAAGTCGAATGCCATTAGTGTGACAATTGAAAGTTTAACTTAGCAAAGTGAAATAATAAGTATTTCTCACAGGGTCAAAATTAATAATAAATATTTCTCACAGGGTCAAAGTTTAACTTAACCCTTTTCTTTTTTTATTTTACTCAAAAGTATAAAGTTAATAAAACAATTCAATTACCACCACGGAAGGTGGAAAAAGTAAACCCAAAAAAAAAAAAAAAAAAATCATTAAATTAACTTGATGGTTGCTGTTTTTTTTTTTTTTATAGTAAATAGTTAAAGTTTTGTAAATTAAAAAAATGGCCCTTTTTTATTAATTTGATGGCTAAACACTGATTAACTTAATAATTAGTACTGATTAATCCATATCAATTAATATTTAACTAATATCATTCAGTATTTAATCAATTTCAACCAATAAATTTCTGATTTTTAGTGAAAAAACTATTGTAAATTGATGACTAATTGATTTATAAATGATTACCTAGCAAAACGGTCATTTATCTAAAAACAATTAAAAAAAAGAAGTTAAATCAACCACTTGCCTAAAAAATAACAGTTCGACCATTAATTAAAAAAAAAAAAAATGTCCAAAAAACGTCATTTGCCTAATTTTCACTTCTAATCTTTCATGTTGGAAGCGTTTAATATTTTTTTTTTAAAGGAAAATTATTTATCAACAGTAGTCTTGGTACAATACTAACCCATCAAAGGGATAGGAGCACCTTTCAAGTCTGAAACCAAGAAAACACCTCGGCACACTAACAACTAATGAAATGAAAGCTTGACTATAGAAAACCATTCTCTTTAACATAAGCTATCGAGCACTAGACGGTAGATCGTCAAAACCTACCAAAGGGGGAAATCTACAAGGCAAAGAAAAAATTCTAACCGGACAAAGACCACCCTATCGGTATTAAACCAAACACCTAAATCTGACAAAAAATAACAAACCAAACGAGAGTCGAGTGGGAAAACCACTAACCTTATTACAAACACAAAAGTTACAAAAAGAAAAAAAGCCTCCGACCACCGCCGGTAGAAATCTCTAGTGAAGGGCATTCAGCTAAAGGACTATCGAGGAAGATAACCAGCAAAGAGATCTCAGCCACCAAGCGAAAAACTCCCTTAAGAAAGGAGACTGCCCAATCGGCTTCTAAGCTCTTAATCAGTTCAAATTTGTTTAAACGGAGTCATCACACCGTACACCACCACCACTAATACGAAGCCCACAACGAGACGAGCTGGAGGACTAATTTTCATGTCCAAGAGCTGGCGATGCTCCTAAAAGCGGCGCTGAAACTTCAGACAGCCTCTACTCTCTAAAGAGCTTCTCACTCTCTCTTTAGAAAAGGCGTTGTGTGAAATATAGCAGCAAAGTATCCTTTTAATAGTTTTAAACAATGCTTAAGAGTACCCATGCCCAATGGTATTCAATACCATACATAGAAAGGATCCTTATATGTAGAATTCATTCTCTGGTACTTAATATTAATATTCGTAGGCATTATTCAACAGTTTTGTTTTTTTTTTAGCAATTATTAAATAGTTTTTATTCCATCCAATTTTCTACACCCTTCCACGTAATTTCATTTCATCCAAACCAGTCCACAGACTGAATGTGTGGACCAAATCACACATCAATGATAAAAACACATGAATAAATTCACACAACTCTTTCTTTTGTCAAACAAGAAACCATCTTCTCTCAAACTCAAACATAGTAAACCAAGCAATTAAAGACCTAACATTAATGGCTGTTTCCAACGTTTTGAAGCTCTCGTTGCTGGTGAGCCTTCTGTCTGGTTTGTGGCCAGCAGAGAAGACCCAACACAATAAGAGCTTAGGAATATTTCCACCAACATGTAATCGGATAGAGTGCCCAAGCTTTGACGTAGTTGAAGTGGGAAATGGGTACGAGATTCGCCGTTACAATTCCACCATGTGGGCTTCAACATCTGCCATTCAAGATATCTCCCTTGTTGATGCCACCAGAACTGGTTTCTTGCAGTGAGTTCATAACCCTATCTGTACTCCATTGCCCATTTCTTTGTTTCTTATTAGTGTTTTCTTGGTTAAATAATAAAACTTGATCTCGGCTCAATTGGTGTTTAATGGGTGTGTGAGTTATTCTGGATTAGGGTCTCCCGAATAGTAAAATTAAAAATAAAATAAAACTTGGTGTCGGAACAATGTTACACAAAAATCAAATTTGTTTTTATTAGTGATGAAATTTGGTTTAGTACTTAGAATTATCTTGATTGGCAGCATAACAAAACTTCAGCATCAAATTATAGGAAGTAAATGGAAAACTTGGAAGTTCTTTAGGAAGAGCAATAGTTGTTATCTCTTACAACTAAATAAATAAATAGAAGAACAAGAAATCAAGAACTCCGTTAATTATCAAAGGAATGAAATTCTTAGGATTTCCCAACTAAATCACATATCTTATTGATATTGTTTATCATAAAAAGTCAGAGGAATAGTAGGAGATATTTGGTTGGTCCATAGAAAGAAGATAATGGTAGATAGATAAATGGCTAAACTCTTTCCTTGGACTTTTTGGTGTAGGTTTTACCAATAGTTATAACCGTCAAGCCATTCTCTTTAGCTCCTCTATATTATATATATAGGCTTTGGCTGTTGCAGCTAACGATGGCATTATCATTCCTAAAATTAGCGATAAACTGATAAATTTTAACAGCACATCTAAGTCTCAACACAAATTGTAATGTTCATGTGTAGTCACACCGTTATTCATCACTAATATTATCTCGTTTCTTATCCAAAAAAAAAAAAAAGAAAAAGAAAAGTAGTCACACCGACTCCTCTCAGAGAATTAAGAGAAAATAGATCATTTAGTCCCTTAAATTTGAAGTTCTTTTGCACTCAGAAGAAGAGCATGCGACACTTCTTAAATTAAACATATAAACTTAGTAATAATATCTTCAATTGCTATGTTTTGTTTGTTGAAACAGGCTATTTGACTACATCCAAGGGAAGAACTACTACAAAGAGAAAATAGAAATGACAGCACCAGTGATCACTGAAGTCTCACCAAGTGACGGGCCATTCTGCGAATCTTCATTTCTGGTGAGCTTCTACGTGCCGAAGAAGAACCAGGCGAATCCAGCCCCTGCCAAAGGATTGCAAATTCAGAAATGGAAGCCAACTTATGTGGCAGTGAGACAGTTTGGCGGCTTTGTATCCGACTATGAGATTGGAGAGGAAGCCGCTGCACTACAAGCCAGCATTGTCGGCACAGTGTGGTCCGACGCCATCGAAAAGAGCCATGGAAAAGACCGTACTACGGTTTACACAGTTGCACAGTACAATTCTCCGTTCGAGTTTGACAATAGGGTGAATGAGATTTGGTTGCGGTTTGATCTGGAAGAGTAAAGATGAGGCTGTAATGTAGGAGTTAAGAGAGTAGAAAGGATTGTGTATGATGCAGACTTTCGAAATGCTTCGTGGTGAAGAAATGTTTGCTTTGTGTATTGCTGTTGAACTCGTCTTGTTAGAATAAATTAAAGTATGAAATGGGATTAGAGTTTTTTCCCCTCTAACGTTGCCTGAATATCTTTATGTGAAAATGAAAAGTGCAAATGAACCCCAAGAGGTTGCTCAACGGGAATCAATTGGACTTAGTGCCTCAGAAAGGTTCAATTCCCAGTGACTGCTATCAATTCTCTGGGGGCCACGCAAGGACTGATAACATTACTTATTTGTAACAGAAAAGGTGTTAAGAACACAATTGGGATGATAGAAAACAATCTGCCTGTTCTAATAATTCAGAAAATTTATAACCGTCATATTGATTGAAAATAGGGCTCTTGCCTTTAGCTTAATTTCCATTCTCCTAGCTAAGGTGATCTATTGAAACAATAACAAACGTTACTGCTGGAGTAAAGGGCATGTTAATTACATTACAGCCCTTTAGAATATCCTCTTTGTTACTACATAGTATGAAAATTCGAGTTTGAAGAAAATACTTTTTGAGTCAACAATATAGCTGTCGGTATGTGCTCTTTCCTTACATACAAAGTTTTCAGATGGATAAAGGCTATGAAACTTTGCTTGATGTTTCAAAAGCTAACGAGAATATTCCTTTCCATTATTTCAAACGAGTCACACACACCCAAACAAAAAGATATTATTGAGAAAGAAAATGGAGGCGCATCTTTTTCCTACTAAAAAGCACCTTTGAGCCTTAGATAATCGCTACAAGTAATGGTTGGCACAAGAACAAGCACCTTTGGTCTTCAAAAGTATGTTGCAAAAAAAGATGCCCCTTGCAATGTGGTCTCAACCTTATGTTATCCTCCAAGTCCCTCCAAGCATATAAAAAGAAATCAAGATTCATTTTCATATTTAGTTGATTAAAAAAAAAAAAAAAAAAGAAAAAAAAAACCATTCAAAATAAAATGACTTTTTCATCAAATAAATAAATCATCATTCTTTCCTTGCATCAAAGAAATACTTATTCTAAACTCTTTTAATTTTCTTTTTCATCATTATCCTTAAATATTATAATTATAAATATTATTATATTAATATTTATAATATAATTAATATTATATTATAATGTAATTATATCTTATAACATATAATATAATATATTATAATTATATACGTATATTAAAATAATATCATATTTAATGGAAACTCCATACTGCTACACTTAAATTAAATAGGAGAGTTGACCGAGTAGTTACAACGATTCAGCTAAATGTTAATTCAAGGACTTGTAATCTGCGGCATTGTCAGGTTCATCATCTAAGTTATACAACAAAAGCAAAAATCAAAGTTCCACCCACATCACACCTTAAATACCGACTGCCGAAGTTGAATCCTAGCCATTTCCAAGGATATCTTTGCAGCATTTCTTTCCATTTCTCTTTCCTCGTGCAGCCTCTTTGCTGTTTCTGCTTCCTGCAATTTCTTTTCTAATTCCAGGATGTCCTTTGAAATCTTTCTTGATCTAGTCTTCAGCTCTGCATTCTCTTTCTCGCAATGCCTCCACTGATCCTCAACTTGAAGTAGCATTCTCTTCAAGCGTGAAGCCTCTTCCCCAAGTGACTTCAGCCGCTTATCAGAGGCCGTAACTGCATCCTCTGTCTCAGCCTGCATTCTTGATAACTTGTCAAAGTTAGCTCTCTCATAGTCGTACCACTCCATGATCTCTTCCGAGGATTGTCCAGCCATCATGGACTCCTCTATTTTGGCCAAGGATGACGTACATGAAATGAACTTTCTCACATGCTCAGAAAAAGACCTATGATCAACTGAAAGCTGGTTCAGAAGAGAGAACGTTTTGTCTGCTGCTTCCATCATTGATCTGTGATTACGTGATTCCGTAGAGTCGAGAATAGTGAGCAGTTGACTTTGTACATGTACCCCTACTTCAACAAGCGCCCTTGAGATTTGTCTCGTGAAATCTCTCCCTTGCCGTATACCGGGAACATTTAGGATGCTTGAAAGCCCCAAAAGAATGCCAGATTGAGAATCCAGACTGGAGATTTGCAGAGATGAATCAGGTTCAGCATTGAAAGGAGTATGAGGCTGGTCATTAAGAGCTCCAGAATTGAAAGTATCCACGCCCTTAGGGATGGAGATAGGATCAAGAGATGGGAAAACACCTGTTAAAAGTTTAGAATAGGAATTTAGGACCAAAAAAAAGAGAGGATGAAAAGAAAAAAGATACAGCAGTTGAAGAATCCCACATGGGCAAAGTCCAGGATCTGAGTAAGAAAAAGGCCAAACAAATTGCAGAACAGCACTTACAGCAAAAGAAAGGCTTTGCTTGAGGAATTGTAACGCATCCAGACGGAGGGAATGCAAGCCTCCCTAACCAGCCTGGTATAAGAGCACCACATCCATGCAAGAAAATACCAGCAGAAGTTGCATCTTCAGAAGCAGAAATCTGTCTCAAAAACTCAATTTGGCGGCGCTGATTAGCTTTGGTTGGTAAACGGGAAATTTGGAGAGATTTCTCCATTAACAAAACGTCTGTTTCTCCATCTTCCATTACCATCTCCTGAATGGTAGACATGTCCAAAATATCACCATAGTTATCACTCTCTATGGCGACTTCTTCTATGCGAGGACTAGGGCCAACAGGTGTAGACATTTGATCAGGATTCTCCACGACTGGAGAATCAAACTTCATTCTCTTTGGACTCAGACAGCCACCTTGACTATCCTCTTTGAAGTCAGACATCGCAGTTTTAGGGGGCTGAGTACAGAAAACCGCTGTTCTAAAACTACAAGCTCCGTGCCCCTGCGCCAGAAATACAACATTCTCATTTTTTAACTTCACTTAGTTTAATTTCATTCATAGGTATAGGGTTATTGTTTTTTATTATAGAAGGTCATTAGCAGCAAGATGAACACACGAATGAATACTCTTGTTAGACAAACTTTTTAAATGTTAGTGCCCAAAAAGAAATGGTTTCACCAACCACCAAGAGGGAGATACTATGTGTTTCCTTTCAATTACGGCCATTCTCATCATAGGAAGACATTGAAAACCATAGCCATTTCTTCCATACATAAAGCAATGGAATTTCTCAAGGTCTTGGTGTCCTTAATGTCCATAAGCTGAAATTAAGGGCGCGTTTGGAACTCGTTTCAAAATGATTTTGTTTTCTGTATGAAAATGAAAATGAAAACGTTTTCATTTTCAGGTAGGAATCATTTCTAAAAATGCGTTTGGTGGTTTTATTCAAAAATTATTTTCAGTCTAAAAAAAATTAAAACTGTGTTTGATGGTTTCATTTTTAAAAACATGTAATAGTATTTAAAAAAATAATATATTAAACTCCTCCTCAGGTCCCCTTTCAAAATTGTGTCGTTTCATCTCAAAATTGCCGTTTCATCAATTTATTGTCGTTTTCTCCTGCGAACTCTTCTCCTTCAAAGGAAGTTTGTCTTCACCGACAAATCCTTGGAGCCCTCCGACTCCAACGAACCCCAAAACGACAACACTCCCGCCTACCGCAAGGATCTCAACGAGTTTGGCTCCTCTGTTTGCAGTCCTCCCCTCGCCACCGACAACAACTGCACGAAGACGGCGCCCACTCGCATCTCTTTCGCTTGGGTCCTCCCCTCGCCTCTGACGACGATTGCACGAAGACGGCGCCCACTCACATCTCTTTCGTTTGCAGTCCTCCTCTCGCCTCCAACTGAGGCTGCACAAAGACAGCGCCCACTCGCGTCTCCTCTATTTGTGTAATGTTATTAGCAAATCAAAATGGAGAAAAAGGAAGAGAAGAGTGAAGGAAAGAAAAATAACCTAGAGAAAATGAAAATGGAGAAAAGGAAAACAAGTTGAGTTCGTTTTCAGAAATGCCTCAGATTTTGGGAGAAAGACAAAAACGTTTTCGTTTTTGATTTATGTACGTTGCTGCCCCCAAACACAATCCTCACACCATTTTTATTTTTTTCTCCTCGAAAAACGTAGAAAACGTTTTTAAAAACGGAAACAAACACGCCGTAAATGATGAATTCGGCCATTGGATCATGAAAAGAGGCCAGAGGTGAGGTTGGTTCGTGAAAATTCAGGACAAGAGAGTTGGCAGATCAAGTGTAAAAGTCAACTTAAGGGTTGGCATATGGTAAACAAAAGAAAAGTGCTGTAATATGAAAATAACATACTTGTATTGATGACAAAAAATTCAATGAACAACAATGCATTTTGTCACTAATATAAATCATACAATGAATGTATAATTGCATATTTGAAATTTGAATATGTTCTTGCAACTCTATGAGAAGTAAAAGAACAAGCAATATTAAGATCACAAAAAGAAAATCTTCTCTTTATTGAAAAAATTCAGCCTTATCAGACTCGTACATCTTATTTGAGTTGTCGTGATCTCAACCAAACTCTACTTTGATCATATATGGCCTTAACCAAAAAGAAAACTACCAAAACTACAAACAAAAAGAAAAGAGTCAACTTTTTTCAACTAAACGTTGTAAAGAACAAGACTCGTAAGTAATTGGAGTGCAGTTTTTAAATTGAATTTAAGTTATAATTTAGTTAAAATTAGAACTCAAATAAAATTGAGTAAAATTAAATAAAATTAAAATTAAAAAAACGTAAACTTAAATAAAATTTAAACTTTTTTTTTTTTAGTTTTATGGATAAAACAACGTGCCCTAAAAAACCAAACTTGAGAAACAGTCAATAGCTTAAACTTGGCGAAAAAAGGAAAATTGATGAAGACAGTTTACAACACAGCAACAATAAAGATGTTGGGTAGGTGAGAGCCCAATAATAATAATAATAATAATAATAAAATACCTTTTGAATAGGGCAAACAAAGTATTTCCCAGTTCTCTCCTGTACAATCTCACATTTCCCAGCACCGCAGAGGCAGTCCGGGTAAGAATCCTGAGCTCGATCACGCCAAGCCTTGGAATTCGAGTTGGAGTTGGACCCACCACCACCACCACTCTCCAAATCCAATTCTTCTTGCCATTTGAAAAATTTACAAACATCCTACAAAAACAAGAAGAAGAAGAAGAAGAAAAAGAAATACCCATTAATACCCAATACTCAAAAAACAAAAAACAGAGAGAGAGAGAGAGAGAGAGAGAGAGAGAGAGAGACGCAAGAGTAGTAAGGCCTGCCAGGGTTGGCTCTGGATTGGGAGATTTTGACAAAGCAAGAGCCGTGTCCGTACGGGCATGGAATGGAAGTGTCGGAATTAGGAGATTGAGATAGAGATTGAGATTGCGATAGATATTGAGATTGCGATAGAGATTGAGATTGAAGGGGGGATCTGAAAGGGCAGTTGGCAGCCCAGTGACCTCTGTTACGACAGTGGAAACAGGTGTCGTTTTGCACCCCTCTCTGAGTCTGAGTATAAGAAGGAGAACGGTGGTTTGGCGTTGTTGGTTTCGTCGGCGAAGGAGAAGAACCCAAACAATCCGTCGTTGTCGCCATCGTCGTCGTCTTCACTTTCTTCTTTCTCTCTGAGAAGTCGTTTTTTTTTTTTTTTTTTCTTTTTTTCTTTTGGGATTCTTCTATGTTAAGTTGAAGGAAATCTAAGGCGTGATCATATGGATTCCTTCTTCACGGACTCAGATGCTGTGAGAGAGAGGAGAGCTTTATGTTAGATAGTGGAATTTACTGTAGTATGACGAGACAGAACTTCAATGGAGTTCAGAAAGAGAGACGGTCCCTGCCTCTGTCGTGGCCTTCTTGGAAGTAAAGCTTCCTGCTATGCCTAATGCCTATGCTCGTTAAAAAGAGGACGAAAAGACAAATTTTTATAAATTTTCCAAAACTTTTGGGCATGTTTTTTTATACATAAAACTCAAAAAAACACAATTTTAATTTTAATTTTATTTAAGTTTATGTTCTTTTAAGTTTTAATTTCATCAATTTTGTGTTTATTTAAATTTTAACTTTAACTCAAATTATAACTTAAATTTAACTTAAAAATTTTTCTTTCATCTGTGTCTACTAATCTTTTTTAACGAAAATTTTTTTTAAATTTCCTTAAAATTTATCACTTATATTAATATACTTTTTAAAATGTACTTCATTTATCTTCAATTCTTTTCCCTCCTTTTTTACTGTGTCAAGTTTTTTAAATAAAAATATTAATATGATTATTAAATTATTAATTATATATGATATGTAAGGTTTATTAAATTTTAATTTATTGATTTAAGTTTTTAATTTGAGTTTATACATGATTTTATATGAAAATTTTTTATTATTATAAAAAAATTAAATATAATTATTTTTAAGAGTATTTTATTGTAACAAAATTTAAATTTTAAATTCAAATCGGTAAAATAAATAGACTTAAATGTCTTTCTCTCAAAAAATATTAGTTAGACACTAATTCATAAAACATTAGTTTGTTAGAGACAATAAAAATGAAAAAAAAAATGAAGAAAAAATCTATATAATGTAATAGGTTATGTTATTTTTTTAGTTTTTTCTTAACTTAATAATATTTAAACCAGATGAAAGTACTTGACATATAATATATTTAAATTTTATACGTAACATTTTTAAATCTGTATACATTTAGGTCATTGTATTTTTTTTTTCTTTTCTTTTAGAAAATTCAATACAAACCTTAAAAAACTTGTTAACTTAATAAATTTTAAAAGTAAGAATCTACACCATAAAAAAAAAAAAAAACATGTAGTACAAAATTCCAAAAGAATCTATTCTCTGCATTAATAAATCTTAATAAACCCATTCTAATAAAAAAAAAAAAAAAAAAAACTAAAAAATTAACAAACTCATTACCTTATACAAACTTGCTTCTCATTTTATTTTTCATATTTATTTCCTCTAACTAACTAATATTTTTAAAATAAAATGCATTTAATAAATCCCAAATATCATACATAATTAATAATTTAACGGTCATATCAATATTTTCGTTTAAAAAATTAACAGAAGTAAGATGAAGAGGAAAAATTAGAGACATATCATAGTTTGATGGCACAATATGTATATTTTAAAGTTCAAAGAGAATTTATAAACATTTCCGTTAAAAAACTTGATGAAACCAAATGGAGGGAGGAAAGTTTAGAGACAAGTCATAATTCAGTAGGCACAACATGTACATTTTAAAATTTAATGAGTATATTGACACAAATAATAAAATTTAAATAAAATGTATAAATTTATCCTAAAAAAATAGAAAATTATTAAGTTTATCCTTAAAAAACGTGAGTCGAGCTTTTACCTTCACTATTCATTAATATTTTTTATTAATATAATTATTTAATTAAAAAATATTAATTAAAATATGAAGTAAAAATTAAAATTCATACACTTTAAAAATACTTATTTCATTAACTCTTAAAAAAAAAAAAAAATGTCGGTCCTATTATCTTTATCCTATTACTCCGAAAAGCAAAATGGAAGTCAAAAGTTACGTCTAATATGCATGACTAATAGCCTATTACTCTGAAAAGCAAAAATGGAACTCAAAAGTTGTTTTTTTCTGTCTATTAAATTAATTTTTTTGAACCGTAACTTAAATCTAAAGTTAGAATTTAAATAAAATTTTGGTAAAATTAAAATTTTAAAAATATATGATTCGTGGTTAAAATTTAAATTTAAATTGTCACAAAAATTTTATGTGTAAAAAAAAAACCCTCAAATCCTATTAATTTTTGACCGTCACTTAAATCTATTAATTTTTTTCTCTTTGTTTTCTCTGTCCTTCTCTCTCTCCACCCAAAATCTGCAGTATTTTCTCTCTCCAAAATTTGTCAGGCTATCATTTTTCTCTCTCTCCAAAATCTGCATTGCAGATCATCATTTTCACAAAGAAATTCTTTTAAGAGATTAGTTGAACTCCACGTATTATACACATAGAAAATAATTTATGTGTTAAATTTTAATTAACGTGTTATTAAAATTTCGTTCACTTTATTTATTTAAGTTTTTAATTTTAAATTTTTATAATAAAAAATTTTTAAAAAATATCACATTTAATTTTTTTATTATAATAAAAAATTCTTAAAAAAGTTCACATCTCAATTTAAATTAAAAATTTAAATTTATAAAATAAATGAGACTTAAATACATATAAAATCCCATGAAAGAAAAAGAAATGAAAAGAATAAAGTTTTAGGCAAGAAAAAAAAATGAAAAAAATAATTAAAATGAATAAATAAATAAGTTTAGAGCAAAACAGAACAAAAAGGAAAAAAAAGTTTTGGAGCCAAAATATTTAAAAAATTAGAGTGAAAATTTAATAAAATAAATAAATAAATAAATTTTAAGGCAAAAAAAATCCAGACAAAAAAATGAAATTTCAAGATAAAAATAAAAAAGGTCAAAAAATGGCAACAAAGAAATAAATAAGTTTTAGGGTAAAAGGAACTAAAACAAAAAATAAAATAAAATTTTAAGACAAAAATTTTTAAAAAAATGAGTTTTTTTGGTAGGCCGTCCTACTAATAAGACAAATTTTTTGACCGTTAGATCTTGTCAAAATCAAATCAGATAGAAAAAATATACATAATAAATAGTGTCTAATACATAGTTGACAGCTAAAAAATAAAAAATTACCGGTAGTTGTTTTTTATGATCCTACCGGAGAAACTCCTTAAAAAAGGTTTTAAAAAAAATACTAAAATAAAAAAATAAATAAGTTTTAGAGTAAAAATAACTAAAATGAATTTAGGAAAAAATAAAAGAAAATGAACCAAAAGGGGAAAAAGGAATAAATAAATAAGTTTTATATAAAAAAACAAAAAATAAAATAAAAATTTCAAGACAAAATGACAAAAAAAAAAGAAAAAAAAGATCAAAATAAAAAATAAATAAGTTTTAAAGTAAATGAAACCAAAACAAAAAAAAAAATAAAATTTAAGTGAAAAAAATCATAAAAGGACTTAAATGAAGAAATAAAAGAGTTTGGTAAAAAGGACCATAACAAAAAAAAAAAAAAAAAAAAAAAGATAAAGTTTTAAGGTAAAAAAGACAAATGAAAAAATTAGTTTTAGAGCAAAAAAAATTAAAAGAAAAATAAAATAAATTTCCAGAACAAAAAAAAAAAGTCGAAAAAGATTAAAAATAAATAAATAAATTTTAGGATACGAAATAAAAAATAAAAAATAAAAGAAAGGACTTGAAAAAAAAAAGGGAGGGGGACATTTCGACCAACTTCACCATCCAGCAAAGTGTCAGATAACTTCTTGCTGGCTTTATAATCATTTTTTTTAAAATGAGATAAATATTTTTAGGTTATATTTATTTTATCAATTTGAGTTTAGAAATTAAATTTTATTATAGTAAAAAACTCTTAAAAATAGTCACATATAATTTTTTTACTACAATAAAAAACTCTAATATAAAGTCACATTTTAACTTAAATTAAAAATTCAAATTAGCAAACTAAACATACTTTAAATGTATCAATCTAAATTTTTATCCCTTATTTTTTTTATAGAATATTAACTCAGAGTAAAAGGTAAAAATAAAAACCATGCACTCTAAATGTAAAAGTAATATATAAAAATTAAAATTTATCCACATTAAACGTAAATTCAATAATTTTTTCTCTTTTTAAGCAAAAGAAAAAGAAGAGTAATACACATGTATATGCAGTCATTATAAACTTATAAGTCTCGTTCATTTCACTAATTTGAATTTTCAATTTTAATTATAGTAAAAAGTTCTCAAAAAATATCACATCTAATTTTTTTTATTACAATGAAAATTTTTAAAAAAATATCAAATCTCAATTTAAATTAAAAATTTAAATCCGTAAAATAAACGAGTTTAGGGATCGTTCACAAGGAAAATGGCTCTATATGTTAGAATTATGGGCCCGGCATCAATCTGATTTTTATACTATATATAAACGAGTGCATATAGAAGCTACTGTTGATCATATTTGGTAGTCCGAAACGCACCATTTGGCATTTTTTTACTTTGCTCTTTTTTTTTTTCTATTCTCTTTTTTATACTTCTTTCCACATACATTGTTAAATCATCTCCGTTTATTTCGCTAATTTGAGTTTATAATTTGAGTTGAGATGTAATTTTATGTAAGAATTTTTTACTATAATAAAAAAATTAAATATGACTGTTTCTGATAATTTTTTACTATAATAAAATTTAAATTTTAAATTTAAATTAATAAAGTGAATAAGATTTTCATATAAGAGCGCAATTGAGTTAAACTTTATTCGAAGGAGACTAAAGGTTGGAATTAGACGTAGGAGAGAGGAAAAAGAGATGAGAAAGAAAGTGTGAAACACGGCCTGGTCATTTATCTTCTAACCACGGATATTTGAAAAATATTGAATCTGCTCTTATCAATATTCTCTTTTATTTCAAAACTGCAATTGAGTAAAATAAAAAATATACGAGATTTTAAGTTTAATGGTCTGTTTAAAAAATATACTCAATTTTTAATTTTAATATTTAAAATTTAAATTTTTATAAAAAAAAATAATATTATAACAGAATTAATAATTTAAATTTTAATATAAAAATTTATTTAATTTATTAATTTAAATTAAAATATAATTTATTATTTTTTAAAATTTTTATTATAATAAAATTTAAATTTATAAAATGAACTATACTAAATTAAAAAGTCCCTAAAAAGAAGGGCAGATATACTAAATTTGTTGAACCAGTGAAGATGGTTGAGAATAGGGAGAGGACAGATTCTGAGAAAATGAGGAAAATGTCCAAAAACAAGAAAAACGTGTCAGAGTGATAGAGGAAGAAAAAGAGGATTTAAATCGAACATTGACGGAGGAGTCCGTTTATTCTTCCGTTGGTGATTTTCGTGAGTTGTTGACGTGTCAAATATTAATAGGATGGACAGAAAATCAGATAGAGATATTGGACAGAGAATCTGAGTTCATAAAATAATATTTATCAATATTGAAATAGAACTTCATCACTTATAAAATAACAGAGTTGTTCTTTTAGAACAAATTTAAGTTTTTAATTTAATTTTTATTTTTAAATTTTATTTAAAAAAAAAAATTTTGATTTTTTTAAAAAAGTTAAAATTTAAATAAAATTAAATAAAATTAAATAAAATTAAAACTTAAAAGAACATAAATTTTTAAATAAAATTAAAACTTAAATTATGGTTCATAACCGAATAAGTTTTTTTAAGTTTTTTTGGACAAGTTATGGAAAAGAACATGCCCAATAAGTCTCACTAAATTGAGTTTCATTAGACACTATTTTCCTCTTTCTCCCTAAGACTTAAGTCTCACTAAATTGAGTTCATTAGTCACTACTTCCTTAGCGGGCCTATTTTGTATGAGTAACATAATTTGAAGGGAAGGAGAAAGAAAAATAATAAAATTTGAGATAAATTAAAATTATTTTAACCTCAGTTAATAAATAGGCCAAAAAAAAATATGGGTGTTCGTAAGAACAAAATAGGTTATGAACCATAACTTGACAAGTTTTTTAAATAACTAAAAATTGGCTTATATACTTTCTTAAGCTTTTCATATTGGCCTATTTTCTACTATTTTCCTAATTTTAACAATTTTTCACAATCACATTAAATAAAATAAATATGTATAATATATATTTTTTAATACATATATTACAATTGAAAATAGAGACTTTTTGATTGTTTTTTTTTTTAAAGAAATCTTCTAGAAAAATAATTCAAACAACAATTAAAAATTTGAAAAAATTAATATGACATTGCTCAATTCTTTTTTTTTTTTTTTTAATATCGTATTGACACTGTTGAATTTTGAGTATAGTGATATTTAAAAATTTTAATTTAGATTAATTTCACTAGTGTCCTTAAATTTTAGGGTTAATATTATTTTGTCTCTTAAATTTTAAAAACTCTCGCTTTGTTCTCGGACATTTAAATTGGTTTCATTTAACCCATTTTGTTATGATTTCTCTTAAAAATAGATTAAAAAAAGAGAGTAATGCAGTCATGTGTTCTGTCTGTTTGAAAATCTGTTAAAAATAAACAGAAAAAAACTGCATGATCACACTTATTCTTTTTTTTTTATATGTTTTTAATAGAAATTACGATATAAGGGGTTAAGTGAGAACAATTCAAAATCTATAAGGTAAAGTGTGAGTTTTTAAAATCTAAGAGGTAAATTGACAATGATCTTAAAGTTCAAGAGCATCAATGTTAATAATCCTTTTAATTTTGATGTATTAGTCTCTAAACTTTTGTTGTTTTGACTACCTTAAAAATAATAAAATTGGCAAATAATTTTTAGAATTTAACAAAAATAATCATGTGTATTATAATAACTCAAGATTCTAAAAAAGAGTTTTATATACGAATTTTTTTTTTTTTTTTTTTTTTTTTACTATTAGAACTTATTAAAAACTATAACAGTTTACGCTTATGCTCAGGCTCAAAATATGGAGACCAACAATATCAATAACCTTTTCTAATATTCACTTATTTTATTAAACTTCTTATTAATATGCCTTATGTATTAATAACGCTTAGGCTCAGGCTCAAAGTTAAAAAATTTCTTAATATGCCTTATGTATAAAAAAAAGTGATAGTACGATAGGATCTAAAAGAAATAGACTATTGACACGATTATGTTTTTCATTTGTTACATATGCAAGGTATCATAAATGGAAGGTTTTGAATATTTTTTTTTTATTTTAATGTGATTTTAACCGGACATTATTATGTATACTAAAGTAGAGGAAATATGCATTGTTTATGCACTCATAATTTACTATTCATTATACATCGAAACTTAGCTTATGTCTATTGTTCTTTGAGTGTGAATTGTCAATTTTACCATTTTTTTTTCCTTTTTTTCTCTTCCTTGTGCATGAGTTTTAGGTCTTTCATTCTAAGATTGCCATGTGTCAGTGTTTGACTAGTCGAAGGAAAAGTGGCGGGGCCCACCACTATGAAGCTGTCATCTTCTCCCCTCTAAACGCGTTCACGCGAATCACAACCGTCAAAATTTTTGATCAAATGGTTTCAAACCATTTCCGGTTTATCTTTTAGATTTTTATTCTTTATTATAGTTATTTATTATTTTGAATTGATTTGGACTTCAATTTTGTGTCAAATTTTTTAGATTACTTAAAATAAAAATACTATAAATAATACAATAAAATTAAATAAAAATATGCTAAATTAAAATCAAATAACACCGAATTAAATAAAAAATAAACAAAATAAAATAGAATTAATTTAAAACATAACGCAATAAGTTAGATTATTTTCCTTCTCTCTTTGCTTAATATTTTCCCCTTTTATTATTTTTATTTATTCTATGTCGTCTTTTTTATTTTTTTTTTTAAACAGTTTGTATTAGCAGTTATTTTAAATTAATCATATATGCGTAATGCGCATTTGAGACTAAAACTAAACAAAAACTAAAAAAAAAAATATTGACTAAGAAAGGTGTTGATTTGTTGTCTAATTTTATCCATTTTAATATCATTTTACACTAAATTTTAAAAGCTTCTCAAATGATAATAGTATAAATAATTTAAATGGAAATGAAAATTAAATAAAAATACGTTAAAATAAAATAAATTAAACTATAAAGTATTTCAGTGGTCGAAAGAGCAGCACAAGCATTGATAAAAAAAATCATGCTCTACATTAACAATTGATGAACATTAAGAATTAATGAAGGCTTTAGTGATCTATTTGTAATTCCACCAATCATTTCTCAGTTAAAAAACAAACAAAAATCTTACAAGTTTATTTTTAACAAGAGGGAGTACAAATAACTACAATTATTTCAAAAATATTCAAACATGTCTATTTTTTAATACCACTACTATAAATATCAGGTGCCACAATAATATATCCAAAAACACTAAATCTAAAAAGATTGACCACAAGGTAAGACATATTTACTAATTTATATCAATTATCAACATTTATTATTTTGAATACATATATTAACAATATCTAATCATAACAGTTATGAACCAAAGGTAACAGACCCATCCAGAAATGCCCAATGACCATGTAATATAACTACTTCTAAATCCTTTGATCTACACTACATATAATTAAAGATTTTTAACTTCTTTAATTATTATTAATAATATTTGTATATATAAACTAATCATATAATACAACGGTATTTCCCGCATCAACGCACGAGCTTTTTACTAGTAATAGCTAAAATGTAAACTATCAATATGCAATTTACCATAAAAAGACCTAAAAATTTATAATCTTTAAAATTTATCCACTCAAATATTATAGAATCCATATATTTTTAAAGGAATTTCTCTAGTAAAAGTTAAAAAATGAACTGTCTATAATTCTCTACCTTTTAGTTGTTAGATTTGTATAAAAAAAATATATATTTTTTGTATTTTTTTTAATTTAATGTGATTTTAACTATATTTAATAGTTAAAAATTGATCCTATTAATAGGTTACTTTACTAGAAGGTCCTTATTTTTACTAGAAAATTTAATTTTTTATAATTTTTTTTTTTTTTTGGATTTTTTTTTTCCTTTGCATTGATGCACAATTCACTGGTGTTCAACTCAAATCCCAAAACGATTTTTAATTTTAAGATTGATAATGTGAGAGCTTTACTAGCAAAAAAAAATTTGAAAGCTTTTCGCAAAATAATAGCTAATGAGACCTCAACATGCCCCGCTAATTTTTTCACAGAATGTACCGAAACTTTTCAATAGTCTGACTAGTTGAACCTAAACTCTTTGAATTTGCGGCCTAATTGTTTTTTATAACTGATATCCGCAATAATTGGATTGCATAGCCATGAATTGTTAATAGTTTAATTTATTGATTCGAGTTTTTAATTTGAGTTAAGATAATTTTATGTGAGAGTTTTTTAATGTAACAAAAAAATTAAATGTGATGATTTTAAGAGTTTTTTCTATTAATAAAACTTGAATTCTAAAATTAAAATAGTGAAATAAACGGGCCTTAGAATTTCTAAATGTAAAATAAAAAATTTTAAGACCCAACTTGCAATGATGAAAAGTTTGTGTGTGTGTGTGTGTGTGTGTGTGTGTGTGTGTGTGTGTGTGTGTGTGTGTGTGTGTGTGTGTGTGTGTGTGTGTGTGTGTGTGTGTGTGTGTATATGAGAGTTTTTTCTGTAGGATAAAAAAATGAAACTTTCAACCGTTTTTAGTTGTTAGATTTGTATCAAAAACTATATGTTATGAATACTTTTATAATCTTATTTAATTTAAATAAGATATAACAGTTAAAAAACTGGTCTAACCGGTAAGAAGGCCTAGTATTTAGAGCTCCTTTCTCTCTACATTTAGCACTAAGATTTTTTTAAAATTTTTTTAATATAAACGTTTGTGTCTTAATTTTGTAAAGCGACCTTTACCGGTATGTTAACATACCGGTAAACTAGGTTTTTTGTCTGTTAAATACGCATAAAATCATATAAAAGTTATTAAATACACAAATTCAATAGTTAGAAAAATTGACTTACTGATACAACAGGTGTACCAAAAAAATCTACCATTTTGTAATCAAGAATTTAGAAATTCATCCCCAAAATATTGGGCAGGCATATGTGAATAGAATTATCAGCTTTGTTGTCTCAAGTCAAACACAAAGATGTCAATTGGTAGCTAACTCAATAATCGGAAGTGTTTGCCCATAGCAATCAAAACATGAACATATATTCTCAATAAAAGAGTAAAGCCAAAAAGGTTAGATAACATTCTCTTTATTACTGCACAACATGAGAATAGAAGAATTGGCACATAAAAGTTGAGATTTTAATTGTGTTATTAGCATTATTTAAAAAAAAAAATTATTTTAACCAATTAAAAATAAAATAAAAACAAATATGAAAAAAATTACTCTTATAAGAGTAAAGTGAAGAAACAAAATAAAAGAAATGTCACATGACAACACTATAAAAAAAAACTTTGACTCTTTTATATATAGTTAAATTCTCTATATTACTTGAGTCCCACTAAATCTTCATTAATAATTTTATAAATAAATATATTATTAAATAAAAATAAATTATTTCTCACTTTTCCTTTTCTCTTTGATGCGAAGTAAAGATGCCGTGTTGAGAAATTACTTTCCAGATATTATGGTCTTTTACCCAAGTCATGAGAAACCAAATTAACCTTCAGAAACGGATAGAAAACAGAAGGAAAAGCCAAATGCTTTACAACTTTCCATGATATTTCAAAAGCTAACAAGAATATTCCTTTCCTTGGAGAACAACAATATGCCCCAATCAACAAAACATTGAAAATGGAAATTGGGGCACAGTTTCTACCTACTAAATCATATATATTCAATCAGTAGGAACTCCTATGAACTAGAACTTAGAATGACCAGATTGTTTGATCAATCCCATTATAATGGGTTACTCCCATATCTTACAAACATGCCGGGGTTACTGTCAGATGAAAATATGGTCGGAGACCCACCGACCTGTTGAGAATAGTCTCCTCTTGGTATTCTGTCAAGAGGTTGTGCTGACAAGTATGAGTCCAAAATTTGACCCTTCTCCTGAGAAAAAAATCTAGTATGTGGCCTATTGTTTGAAAATTTTCTGCAGGAAACAGAATTGCGGGAATACTCCGGCGCATATATAGTGTTGAAGATTGATGAGATTGGATCTACATTGGTATCGGCAAAATCTACGGTACTGAATGAGTCTCGGGTACTCTCTGTTGTGAAAGAAGCCTCATCTGAACTTGTGAAAATAGACCAATCACTCGATGTGGCATCAGAAAACTCCACGCCAATGGGCTCCGGGCATGTTTCCATTACCGGAATGGCATTCCGGTTTGCACTCCTAAGGATGCCACTGGAGGCGTGGTTGGTGAAACCATTAGCAACGTCTGGTCTAACGCCTTCGCTTAAAGGCTCTGAACCAGCATATGGACCATTGGGTTTGCTTTGTCCCGGTCTTGAAGGCTTCGACATAAAATAATGTGACAACTCTGGCACTTGCTTCTGGATGGCTTTCCCAGAGAGTGCTCTCTGAGGTCGGGGGCAAGACCTGGAAGGACAATAATTTAAGAACCCACTTAACAACACCCCTAATCCAGTGACAAGGACACATTGATTAGTAACAAAAATTGGAGTCCAAACATCTTATGACAAGAACCACATCTTCTGACAAGAACCGTTTACACTACCGGCACTGGCCAGAAGAACTGGACAAATAATTACACCTTTATGACCCTGAACTAAAAATTATACCTCATGTAAAATAATATATATGCTCCTTCTGACATAACCTGGCTCATCGGAACGGGTTGGACCTGTTAACAAAGCATGATAAGTCTTTGGATCTGAACTATCTAAAAAACAGACTTTAAAATGAAAACAAAGTACCAAGAATCGTCCAAACTCTTAAAAATAGATGGGAGAGGATAATAAAATACGTCATCCCATAATGTGTAACCAAACAGTTGGTAGGACGCTTCAAGTAGATTTTAACTGCAAAAACATGCTGGAAAATATGTATATCTGTGTTCAGCCATCTAAAGCTTCTGCCGTTTGTTTGTTTTTTTTTTGTTTTTTTTTGTTTTTGTTTTTGTTTTTTTTTTTTTTTTATATAAAGCAAAAGACGGCTTCTGCTTTTTGTAAATTAGATTAGATGTTGACTGAGAACTCAAATCCTCATAACTCTTGAACTTATTTAAATATTGAAGGGGGATTACCTCAGTGTCATCTATCCTGAACCAATTTCCTTGCAAATCTTTCACGTATGATACATAATGACCGGAGAAAGATGCATTTAATGTATCCAAATGTACAACGACAGCATACAGCAAGTAGAGTGGAGGAATGTCACCCGTTCCGGTCATGAATGGAATCATATCAAGCATGTCAGGAAATGTAATGCACTTATTGATTTTTCCATATCTTCCTTCCTGGTAAAGAGAAAACGTTATGCGTGGGATGATGAGAAGAGTAATGGAAGTGAAAACGTCAATTGATATCTATCAGCAAACGTCTTGAACCAGAATTCTATCAAATGAATGAAAGAAGCGTGTGCCGAAACACCCAAAGGGCTACAGAATGGATTCAGTTTTTAAGAAATTGAAAATTGCCAAAAGAATAACATAACACTAGAAGTACTCCGTAGCAAAATGATACCTGAAATCTCTTTAAGACAATTGTCATGATATTTGGTGCCTCATGTATGCTTAACTGCTTTCTGGCTCGAACATATGTAGCACATCTTACCCCAACAAAAATAACAAAATCAATAGGTGAAAAGTCATTAAAGTTGTAAATTGGAAAGTTAGAACTTCTTACTAATGAGTTGTAGTTACGAGAAAATAAAATAAAACAATAAAAATAAGATCTCAAACCTTCCACATCTGTACATGTTTTCTCCGTCCAAATCTTCAGGCGTTGTAAACTGAGTCAATGCATCTTCAAGTGACTCAACCCACCCAAATATCTCTAATGTAAGGTCCATAATATTTTCATATCTTACAGATTCATGATGACATCTCAAACACTTGACCTGGTTGCAGTAAGATTGCTTCATTCACGCTTAATGCAACAAAAAACTTATTTCTTAAAGAAAAAGTACACAATATGTAATGATTGACTTGAGAATAAGAACCTTGGATCTTAGATGTCCCCCGAAAGTATGTTGTATAAAAGTTGTCTCTTGCAATCTGGGGTCTACCTTCTTTTCTCCTCCCAATCCCTCCAAGCATATAGCTTGCATCGACGCAACCAGAAGCCTGGACAAAGAGAGCATCAGATGATGCACGAAAGTATATATCTGCTTGACAAATAACAACTATACATCTAAACTATCCATGGACCCTTAGAAGAGAAGGCAGATAAGGTGGTCCATGCAGGAACGCCTGCATCTCGGATTAAAATAATAGAAGCATTATGTAACATTCTTCGAACAAAAAAATTGGAATTTGAAGTTCTACTACTAGTAATCTGATCCAAATTGGCGTAAAAAGGAAGCAGCTGCAAAAGAACACAAGAACCACCATCTCCAAGAAGTATATATTCTAATAAAAATCAGCGGGTAAATTTGCAGACCTTAGGAATTCATGTGCATCTTCCTGACTTCCATCACCAATATGGCAATTTATACTCTGCATGTGCAGAAGAATTCTGCTAGGGGAAAGAGGGCCTCCAATTTCTCTTAACATAATTACATGCTGCTCTAATTCACACATGAGACACCAATCTTTATCACAACCTAACATGCATTAACAGATATAAGTAAGATACAAGCACATCCAAGAAAATACAACAATTGTCATTTGTGAACATTATAAACTATCCCAAATAAAATAACGAAAAAACCAAAGAAATGCCTGTACATGCTCTTGAATGCGATCTGCGAAGCAAATAAATAATAAGAGGCTTTGTTGAGGTTAAACACTGCAAGACGGCATTCGCATAGCAACTGCAAAGACAATATATAATCAATTAAAAGGGCACAAAAGTCTCATGGGAAACACAAGCCATCCCAAACATTTGTAAAGAGCAGGTTTTCTATGTTAAATATCCAAATTAGCCACAAAAAATCAATCCTTCAGAATACAATCAAAAATCAGAAATTGAAAGTTGAAAACGACCAGATATTACAGTAAATGCCAGCTGATGTCTAAGTTAACCGGAAATAGATTCCATAAGATCTATATCTGCAACTTCCAGTTAATGTGTTTTCCTTTTCCTCCATGGATTCTTCATTTTGTGAACAAAGTAAAAGTAATGATAAGGTACCTGTTTCCACAATTTAGAAGGCCCCGTGGTGATAAGTCAAACACATCTATGACACAAACAACATGGAAGCCTTGTAAACGTACAACCTAATAAAAATTTCTTCAAAAGGAGCAGTGGAATTGAAATAATGGGCCTGTTTGTTATTGTTTTCGTTTCATTTTTCTATGACAGGCAAACAACATAATTTTTTAAAAAACAAAACGAAAACGTTTTTATCTTTTTTAGAAAAAATGAAAATGAAAAAAGAGCCTTGTTTGTTTTTTTGAAAAAGTCTAAATTGTTTTTGTATTATATATGTTTATTTAATATATTATTATTTAATATATTTAATAATGTTATTTATTTAATATAATTAAATAATTTTAATGTTATTTATTTAATATATTTAATAATGTTATTTATTTAATAATATTATTATTTAATAATGTTATTTATTTAATATATTATTATTTAATATATTTAATAATGTTATTTATTTAATATATTTAATAAAAGGAGCAGTTATTTATTTAATATATTATTATTTAATATATTTAATAATGGAATTGAAATAATTTATTTAATATATTTAATAATATATTTATTTAATATATTAGATACAGCCTACAAACCGAAATCAATCTCTAAATAAACTACCAAGAGTGAAATAATTCAAAAATGAAACTAAAAACATTTTCATTTTAATTTTTTTTTGTGTCTATCAATGTGAGAATCAATCAGCAGATGTCTACAAGAGAGTGACCTTAATTTTGTGTCTATCAGCACCGACTTCTGAGACATCCTTTCTAGGGAGTTTTGTTGGCTTCCCCAGGCCCATCATCTTCATAATCCTTGCATTTGCACCACCATTGCTTGCCTGTGTAGAAGTATCCCTCATTCTAGACGATTCTGCATAAAAACACGTAGAATTAGAGGACCTATAGAGCACAAAGTACTTTTTAAACACACTTTTCTTTTTTTCTTTTTACTTTTTCAGTTGAATTTGAGTTTACTACTCACTTGATTCAGTCACATGTCCCTTTCTCTCTCTTTCTATGCAAAACTGCTCTCCAGTCTCTTTCATAGTCGATTTTGGCAATTTAGAACATTTGCTACCAAGGGAATACGGTGCTTTTTTCGCTTTTGCATACCCCTTTGCCTCTGCCATTTCAGAATTTTCCCCTCTAAGTAGATTCCCTCCATTCTGAATGAAATCTTTTCCATTTTCATGTCCATTGGATCCATTTTTGGATGAATAGGGTAAGTGCGACAGTTCATGATGACTCTCTGACTCTAATGTGTTCCCATTTTGACTTTCATTCTTATCATTCTCATGCACCGTGGCTCGTCCGTGAATAGACACATCAGAGACACTGGGACTAGGCTTCTTTCTAGATTCTTCCGATACAATAGAGCTACTATTTCTTGACTGCATAACAGTTCAGCGTGTTTATTATATGTAGAACTAAAGTAGGATAAAAAAATAATGCTAAGAACAAAAGAGATGCCATGATAAAAACCTTATGGCCCTTGAAAACCTCTTTTGACGAAACAACAGTCGAAGAAGTCACATAGGTATTCCAACTCCCAGAGGCTTCTTCAGAAGAATTAGATGTGACACCATCTTTCCTTCTTAATGCTTCTTTGTTGGATTTCCGGGAAGCCCGTTTTTCTGTACTTTTTCTCCCCGGCATGAGAACTTGAGATGTATCAATGGCTGAACAATCTACTGTAGCAGAGACAGCTGTGCTAACTGAGGGATAAACTACACTTTCTGAAGGTGCTTTATCCGCCATAACCTGATCAACACTGTATCCATAATGCCGAGAATTCATGCTTTCATTAGGTAAGAGCCCCTCCCGAATGGATTCTTCAACTGACAAAGTCACACGAGGTGAGCTTGAGTTTTCCATCTGCTGGCATTCTTGCTTGTGAACTTCCCTCCAGTGAATTATTTGACACTTCCCAGAACTGGAAACAGGTACAAATATAAAACTTCAGAGATACCTCTAGCTAACAGTGCAAGTGTGCTGAAGAGAAATGTGTATGATGTGCAAATAACAGGAGATAAAAAAAAGGCTCAGAAAACTTTCAGAAAATAATAGCTGCAAGCATATTATCACAGGCGTAATTTTGGATTTCCAAAATTTTCCCAATAAGAATCGTTGTTGCCTTGTTGGGATGCCTGGAAGCTTAAGATAAGGAAAGAGTAAACCCTTGCATGAATCTCTCACTCTCTCTTTAAGGGAACATCCTGACGCAAGTATTTGTCAACACAAAACGTCTCCTCACCTATTGTTATTGTTATTGCAACTGATTAGAGAGAGAGAGAACCAGAACTCTTTTTTCTTTTCTTCCGAATATGTAAATTAATTTTATTCAGCAGACAGGAACAAGAAGTAAAGCAACAATACGTTTTAAGGGGAAAAAACGCAAATTTTTTTAGGAATATTGATCTTTTTGAGAAAGCAAAATTCACAGTTTCTTTAAGGGCTGCATCTAACAAAGCTTTTAAGGGTTTCCCCTTTTCTTTGGTTGTAATGAACTGGAAGGATTTAATAGGCTCATAAGCTTCTTGATTTTTTGTACTGGTATGTTGTTTTTCTTCTTTTCGGCACGGATACCTTATCCTCTTTTTTTGTAATTGATTCATTTAATCAATACAGTTTTTCTTATAAAAAAAATGTTTAATATGATGCAATGGTATGAGAATTTTTTTTCCTCGAATAATCCATAGTTCCATACCCAATTAACTTTATCCTCTTCAGATTGTTTTGATATTTCGTCCATTCGGCTAAGAGCGAAAGAAAGTCTATTAATCTTTTGCTTATTCTTTAAACTATTCCCCCTCAGATTTCTTTGATATTTCATTCCGCTGGTCCAATGAGTGAAAAAACTATTTTTAATGTTTGACTTATTCTGATTGTCCTTGTTGTCTATATAGGACACTCCATAAAACACTTTTCTTTTTCAAAAAAAAAAAAAAAAAAAAGAAGAAGAAATAAAATACTACATCCATTCTAAACTTGCCCTGTGCAAAATCATATAGTAAAAACAGAAGGATGTATAGAAAACAATTCGTATTTTTGCGGGCAAGGATACGGATAAGACCATACCAATATCGGACAGACTTGCATTTGGAGCAGCGAGTTGTAGCTGGACTAAAGCACCTGGCACATGAATGAAATCCATTCTTTGTTGAAGCCACATTCTTAGTAAAAGGCACATTTTTTATTGGAGCCGCAAGAGGAATAACATCAGCAACCGCCATGGCTTCTGCTCTACGAGCTTCTTCAGCAGCCAGATGGGCAAGCAAATTTATCCTCTCCCTCTTCTTAGTAGCCTCACTCCATTTTCCAAGTAAAATGTAAGCAACCAAAGGAAGCACAACCAAAACCAGAAACAGGACGGGTATATCAGCTTCCCTTGGCTCAAGCATGTCCCCACCAGCATACTCATGACCAATATCCTGTCCAAACCACTACCCAGGAGATGATCTCTTCAAGTAACATAAGTCCAAGTAAATTAACATCTGTGACAGCATCATGAAATGCAAGATGGATCATTCTTCCCCCACTGAAAGCTATCAAATTTTCTCATTCATAATTATATAAATAAGGTTGCAGTCAAACAGAATGATTTCTTTTCAGCAAGAATAAACACAGAACTAAATACAGCACTGTTCTTCTTTAACAGACAAAAGCATAGATCTCTAAATACAAACCAAAATAGACCTTTCAAACTTAAAATTTGTTTTTGATTTTTCTTAAAATGTGTGACACACTTGATCCACGATTTTGCTCGGACAATAAATGCCTTGGGGAGGGTACTTCGGTCACTCTTACAAATAAGTAAAAGAGGAGGAGGAGAGAGGGACTAAGGAAGGAGGGGGTTGAAGCATGAATGCAAATAAAGCAACATCAAATTCTGCATAGTCCATAAGACAAAGTGCTATCACCATTAGCACTTGGACCAGAAAAACAAATTTATTTGGTAAGATGTTTTCTACTGTGGTCTATAAATGATCCACCTCAAGGAGTATGAGACCTGAGGCCATGTCAACGATGTAAAAGAGCAAATGAGACAAACTACATATATTACTGATTAGATTACTTGTCACCTAGCACTGACTTTGGCACATTCTTGGCACATGCATAGAAGAGCATTATCAGTTGCACTATAGTTGATAAGGACTATCTAGTTATTTTATATATGTATAAGCATTTCTACATATACTTGTAAGAATACCTTTTTTTTTTTTTATGGTTCCATTTTCACAATTTTCCAGGTCCTCCAATTCAATTTCATACGTGTAAGCAAATACACATATTTTGCATATATCTAAAACCAATACACATAACAAAAACCAATAGCCAGGACAACATCACGTTATAACCCATAACCATTTCCAAAGACATCTTCAAAGTCATCAATAGGAATTTCAACTAACAGATTGCTGACTTGGAGTCCATCATAAAAACTTGATCAATTATTCGAATATGATTTAGTTAAAGATCAGCAAAAATAATGGAGTTTCTATCCAGGAACCTCAGATCAGATTGGTTTTGCAATGTTAGAAGTTAAGTCACTTGCGTGAATCAAAATCATCCAGAAGCAACTGCTCATTTCCTCACCACCAGATGCAAAATAAAATCTTTACTCCACATAGATTTTTTTATTTCCAATGCTTTGTATAGTGCTAAAATCCATTCCACTAAATTTCAGTTCAACGTGAAAAGAGAAAACAATAACAAATAGCCTTTATTTCAATCACTCCTTTATTTTGACAATTACATCATTTTAGCAAAATGGGCAAAACCTACATAACCACAGAGAGAGAGAGAGAGAGAGAGAGAGAGAGAGAGAACTATGATATACAAGAAGCAATGACAATGTGTACAAATCTCACCTATTCCAGCATACCCATTATCCCAAATGAGAATAAAAGAGTAACCCATCAACTGAAAGCCTCAAATTTTCCAACTTTACGAAATACTATTGCACGGGTTTCAACAAAAACCTCTATCCAAACCTAGCATTTTCTTAAACTGGATTTACTAAAACACGTTCTCCAATAAAATCCCCTCTATCACAAAAAGAGCAAGATATTCTTCCATTTTAGCTAAATGAGCACCCAAAAAAAAAATTCTAGAAAAACCAAAAGACAAAACCCCAGTATAAAACAAGCCATATAAATCTGAGATTTCAACAGCAAAAAGAAAAAAGAAAAAAAGAAAAGGAATCAGCCCAAAAAAAAAAAAAAAGCATACCTCATGCACAAGTTGGAAGAAATCTAGCAAATCCCAGAAAACTCTCTCTCTGCTTCCTCTTCTTCTTCTTCTTCTACACAAAAAGAAAAAAAAAAAAAAGAACAAAAAAGAAAAAAAAAAAAAAAAAAAAAGAGAGATTCTTTGATTCCACAGATGGTAAACCAAAAAAAAAAACCTTGCCTCAAACAATCTTCTCTCTATCATTCGCTCAAGTTTGCTTCACACTTAGCACCCTTCTCACTTCCACTTTTTTAACTTCGAGGAAATGTTCCCTATGAGTGCTCAGACTCAAAAAAGGCTCTTATGGACACGTGGCAAAGTTCCATTAAGTATATTTGATATGTTAGTTGGGACCCACTTGAGAAATGAGATCAAATCGGTTGATTTAGGGCGGTCGGATGTGTGGAAAGTTGGGAAGTAGTGAGCCGATCAGGTCAAGGACGTCACGGGTGGGTCGGTCATGGAAATATACATATAATTGGTGGGAGGAGGGACCCAATGGGATGATGTTCCCAATAATAATTTTCCTTTATGCCACGTGTACGGTGGGATCATCATCAGGATAATTGTTGTGCATGCGGACACGAATTTTAAAAAAAAAATTCATTAATTTGAAAAAAGAAAAAGGAAAAGGAAAGAATAATTTTGAAACCATATTGACGTTTGACTGGTTAGGACTTATTACTGAGGCCGTACAGGGTACGACTTACGAGCAAGCCTGTGAAAATGTATTATTGCATAATAATCGTTTTGTAGTGACATCTATTCTTCTCTTTTTGTGGCGTTCGGAACGTAATAACTAATAAGAATTATATTTTTTAAAAAAATTAGGTAATATAATTTTAAAAATAATATATTATTGTATTTAATTATATCCAAAATTTTTATTTTAAATTTTTAAGAATAATGAAATATTGTGTATTAAAAAAATTTAAAAAATTATAATTAATACTCACATATGTTAATAACATAATATAATATTTTTTTAAATATTTAGCCCATAACATTAGCACTAATATTTTAAAAAGTATTAAATTAAATTATATTTTATAAATATTTACCCTCACAACACAACAAGTAGTCCATAAAATTATTAAATAATAAGGGTCTCATAATGTTAACTAAAATTCTCTATGCTCAAAAGTTCTAAACATGAGACCATATGCTCCAACAAGGTTCTAACTCTATCATCAAAAGTTGTAAATATAAGACCACATATAAAGGTTCCTAACATGCCATCAAAAGATCTAAATATTAGACCATATACTTAAGTTTGTAAATATAACACTAAAAGCTTCAACCTAACTCACTTTAGAAGAGATAGAAACGTCATTGGATCTACTACCTTAGAATATATGGAGTTGAAAAAGTAACAAAACTTAATAAGTGTAAATTTGACCTCCTTAGTCAGAATCTCATGCAAAACAAGTGGCAAAAATTGTTACATCAAAGTATGACAATCATATAGCTTCATGCCAGTCAGCTTCAACTCTTTCACCAATACTAAGTTCTTGAAGTTAGATATATACCCTTTTGGGACTTTGACAGAAGCAAGTCATTCACATAATTTTTTCTTCTCTTGTCTCGATAATGTGTACTTAGCAGGAGGTAAGTAAGTGTGGGAGCCTATTTTTTCAGGAGCCAAGTCACCTCTAATGTTCAATTTCATGAGTTCCAACCGTGCATTGAGGTTGTCTTTAGTTTTACTAGGGATGTCAAGTAGTGTGTTAATTATGACTCACAAACATTCTTCTCAATGTGTATGACATCCAAGCAGTGGCAAATTAACAATGAACTCCAATATGGAAGATCGAAAAAATTGACTTTTTCTTCCAAAGTCTGATCATTGGCTCATTATTTGTTTATCTATCAAAGGTCTTTGTGGTGATCTTTCTTCTGTTTTACCATTAAAAGCTTTTCTTTGTTTACGGTATCGATGATTCATAGGCAGGAATCTCCTATGGCCATTGTGCACCGTCTTCTTTCCACGTTTCAACAGGATCGAAGATGTCTCTCTTATGCAAACAGGGCAACCTATGGAACTTTTAACTGAGTCCCCAGATAGGTTTCCATATGTAGGGAAGTCGTTAATGATCCACATCAACATTGCTAAGAGTATGAAGGAATCATCGCCGGAACGATCGTTAACTTCGATCCCACTTTCCCACAATCTCCTTAACTTGTCAATCAATAGTGCCAAGTAGAAATCAATGTCATTTCCCAATTGATTAGGTCCAAAAATCAACAAGGTCAACATTAGAAATTCCGCTTCATACACAAGTATGGCAAAAGATTATAGTTTACAAGGATGACTGGCTAAGTAATGTGTTTGCTACTAAAATTACTATGTGAATTCATCATGTCAGCCGACAATGCAAGGCAGACATTCCTAGGTTCTGCACTAAATTCAAGATTCTCTGCATCAAATGTCTTCCACTGTGGAGAATCGGCAGGGTGTCATAACATGCCATCATCAACCCTCTTATCATGATGCCAAGTTACATTTTTAGCGTGCTTCGGATTTCGATATAATCACTTCAATCTTGGTTCAATTAGAATATACCATAACACCTTCACTTGCACACCATTTCTCCCATTGGACGAATTTCCTATCCATTGCTACACAAAAAAAACAAACAATAAATATCTCACTTACCAAAACACTTAAATCATGCAATTATTCAAAACAATATATTAAAACCCAACACCCAACACTCATATTACTTAAAATCATAAAACATAAACAAAATTCATTATCTACATAATAAATTCAAGACAAACAAAAAAACCCAACACCCATATTATTCAAAACCATAAAATCAAAACAAATTTCATTATCTACACAACAAATTCAAGACAAAAATTAAAAACCCAAACACCCATATTATTCAAAATCACAAAGCTTAAACTAATTTCATCATCAACATAAACAAATTTTATTAAACAACAAACACCCAACATCTATAGTACTCAAACTCATAAAATCTAAGCTATTTTCTTCATTTTTTAATCAAATTTATACAAAAAAAAAAGAGAAAATTAATGAAATTTATTTGATGTTCTTTGCGGATTTGTGGTCCTTCCCGGATTTATGGAGAAAACGACGGCGAACGGAAGGAAGAATGGGGCCATTTGGGGTGGCGGTGCTGTCTGGGTGAAGAGATTGGCGGAATAACTCAAGGGGTGTTTTGATTTTTGAGTGAATTTTCACGCAATGAAGTTTTTTTAGGTTAAAAACTAGATTCAACGACGGTTTTATGAAAAACAGTAATTAAAGATACCATTATTAGATGATGTTTTTTCAAAAAATCGTCGTCTATAGTTGTTACATCAACAACCGTATTTTTAATGGTACGTTTTACGAAGGTTTCGTGTAAAACCATCGTTTAATTAGCGTCGTCAAATCCACAATTTTTTGTAGTGAAATTACAACTTATTAAGAGCTCGTGGGTCAGTTTTGTACTATTTAAAACTAGTAAAGTGAGATAACCTTTATTTTTTTAGGGTTATTTTAATCCTAAAACTTATACAAAAAGATAGGAATTCCACAACTTTTTTTAAAAGGTTAATTTCCACAAATGGTTCTTGAGGCTTACATTCAATCACACTTTAGTCTCTAACTTTTTAAACGTTACACAGATGGTCCCTGAGGTTTTATTTTGTTTTAGTTTTAATCCTTATATTAATTAGGCATTAAAATTTGATAGAATTTGTGTAATTTTAAATTTAAAATTAGTAACAGCTAAAATTTTAGGTCTACTTGTGAAAATTAACTTTTAATTTTTTGTATTGTTTCCAATTATACTCTATAATTTCTACAAATTTTGTTAAATATTTAACATTAAATTAATAAAAAAATAGAAACTAAAATATAAAACCTTAAAGATTAACCGTACAATATTTAAAAAATTAGAGATTAAAATGGGATTGAGCTAAACTTTATTACCATTTGTGCCATTAAAAAAAATCGTACAGCTGTTATCAGTATTTTTTGAATGTTATATTCATTGTTTTTAAATATTTATGGCATGTGAAAAATGCTTCGCATAACGAACCTGGACCCATTTCAAATAAGCGTACATACGATCATGAAGGGAACCGCCCAGATTCCAAAATCTACTTTTTAAAATTTAACACTTTAAAATGTTTTTTTTACTATTAATTATTAATTAGCACTTTAAAGTAAATTAACATCGTATATAGCTGTATCTTTCCTTTTAATTCACGGTATATATCCCATGAATCACTCAAATACAAACAACAACAAAACAAATTTTAAGCAGCATCATCGCATCTAAACCGTTAACCAATTCAATTATCACTTGTTCAACAGAACGACGGTCTAGATCCAAAATGGCGTATAACTAATTATACTTGGCTTAAAAAAAAAAATAGAGGCCCTATGTATAGTTGAGTATAGACTTCGTTGAAATTGAATGCTTAATCACTTCCACTCTCATTACTCTCCTTCTTCTCCGAGAACTTCTCACTCCTCATAACGGCCATGGCGGAAATACGGACGGCGGAAGAGGGCGTCCCATCGGGAAAGGCTCCGGCGAGGAGCTACTGGCGATTGAGCAAGGAGGACTTCTTCCCGGAGCCGTCGTTCGAGAATTTCACCGCGTACAGAGCCGCCGTCTCCGAGACCTGCTCGCGGCTGAAAGATCGGCTCCTCGACCGGTCGACCGACGAGACGGAGCTCCACGAGCTCCCCAAGCAGAGCGAGCACAAGATGAAGCGCTGCCTAACATGGTGGGACCTCATCTGGCTCAGCTTCGGCTCCGTCGTCGGCTCCGGCATCTTCACCATCACCGGTCAAGAAACTCGCGAAACCGCCGGTCCAGCCATTGTCGTCTCCTACGCCATCTCTGGTACGGACGGATCGCTTCTCAATTTTCTTTTTTTCTTTCTTTTTTTTAAAATTTTTAATTTTGAATTTGCATGGATGATTTTCAAATTTTGTGCATAATAAATTAATAATAATGCCTGTAAACCTTACCACTTCTCTAGGGTATTTCTTGATTAGTAACTGTTTTGTACTAAAATTAAGCGGAAACACTAGATTTGGAAGGAAAAGAAGTTTGAATAAACAACAGATTTTGCAGTCGAATCTGTGATTAGTGTGTTGAATTTGCATGTATACTTTTCAAAATTTTTTTAATGCCTGTGTATCTTACTACTCTCGATTATTTCTTTGATTAGTGTTTTCTAATATTCTTAATTAGGGCAGTTTAGCTCACTAATTCGAGTTGAAACGTGAGAATTTTTTATCATAATAAAAAAGTTAAATACGATTATTTTTAAAAGTTTTTTACTGTAATAAAATTTAAATTTTAAATTTAAATTCCGTAAAATAAACGGGATTTCAGTATTTTCTACTATTTCTCTTAATAGTTTCTCACAAAGTTTAAAATAAATAAATAAATAAATAAGCTGAAATACTAGATTTGAAAGGAAAATTAGGTTGAATTGGAAGTAGGTAAAACTTGTTATGCTAATGTGATTAGTGCATTGAATTTTAGTATTATTAATCTATACTCTGTAGTGTGTGATTTAAAACATCTGTCTTATTTGATTCGTCCAATGAATATTTTCTGGACTCGTCACTCGTCTCAGGTCTCTCGGCACTCCTATCGGTCTTTTGCTACACTGAATTCGCTGTTGAAATACCCTGTGCTGGAGGTTCCTTCTCGTACCTACGGATTGAATTGGGGGATTTTGTTGCGTTCATCGCAGCGGGGAACATTCTATTGGAGGCTGTGGTAGGAGCTGCCGGGCTAGGGAGGTCGTGGAGTTCATATTTGGTGAGTATTTTCTGGGACGACCCTGATTTTCTGAGAATCAAGGTAAATTCATTTGCGGAGGGCTTTAATCTTTTGGATCCGATTGCTGTTGTGGTTCTCTTAGTTGCGAATGGCATAGCTATGACAGGGACCAAGTTAACTTCTCGCTTGAATTGGATTAGTTCTATAATGAGTGCTATGATCATTGTGTTTATTATTGTGGTGGGGTTAGCTCGTGGTCATACTTCGAATTTGAGTCCATTTTTTCCATTTGGGGCAAAGGGTGTTTTCGAGGCTGCAGCGGTTGTGTACTGGTCTTATACTGGTTTTGACATGGTTGCCACTATGGCTGAGGAAACTAAGAAGCCATCTAGAGACATACCGATTGGTTTGCTTACTTCAATGAGTGCGATCACTGTGATTTATTGTCTGATGTCTTTTGCATTGTCCAAGTTACAGAAGTACAATGAAATAGATCCAAACGCTGCGTATTCTGTTGCTTTTGCAAAAATTGGGATGGATTGGGCTGGGTACTTGGTGAGTGTGTGTGCCCTCAAGGGAATGACTACTAGTTTGCTAGTTGGATCTATGGGGCAAGCTCGATACACCACGCAGATTGCCAGATCACATATGATTCCACCATGGTTTGCTCTTGTTCACCCGAAAACTGGAACTCCGATCTATGCTACTCTTTTGGTAACCATTAGTAGTGCCATAATCTCATTCTTTTCCAGTTTGGATGTGTTGTCAAGCATTTTCTCCTTCAGTACGCTCACGATTTTTATGCTTATGGCGGTGGCACTGCTCGTTCGACGGTATTATGTTAGGGAAGTGACCGAGAAGGTTGATTTGGTTAAGTTTCTTGTGTGTTTGTTTTTCGTCCTTGGTTCTTCCGTTGGTATTGCAGTGCTTTGGAACACAAATGTGGAAGGGTGGATTGGGTATTCAGTGGGTGCAGTTATTTGGTTTCTCGGGAATTTGGGGATGGCATTGCTTCCAAAACAGCGTCTTACACAGGTTTGGGGGGTTCCTCTTGTTCCATGGTTGCCCTCACTGTCCATAGGGATGAATATTCTTCTCATTGGTTCTCTGGGAACTGTTGCGTTTTGGAGGTTCTTTATTTGCAGTGCGCTAATGATTGGCTACTATTTGTTTATTGGTCTTCATGCAACTTATGATGTGGCTAATCCAGATGGACAGTATAATGTGGCCAATCCAATTATTGAACAGAAATGAAGAATTTAGGTAAAACAATATGGCACAGCCAAAGGGTGGTGCCTTAGAAGATAGTATTACCTTTATTATTGTTATTGTCATTTATTTTCTTTTTTGCTGCTGATAAATCTCGGTATATAGCTTATGATATCTAGTGTGGATAGTTCTAGTTAAATTTATTTGAATCTGTTATCTCCAAAGAAGATTACTTAAAACGAGAGACCTATTATAGTTTCTATCTTTCATTAGTTTCTTTCAAACAATTTTTAATTTGTTTGCCAGGATGTGACTCACCATTTCAGTTAAATACCGTTCCATTGAACATACTTTGCGAGGTCTCATCTCAGAGTAGGCGAACGGCCATAAGACAATTAATTAGAAATTGTTCAATATCTTTTGGTGAATCATATTGGTGACCCAAGTAATGTGAAAATCATTCATTTGAGCTGGTCGGCCAACTTTTATGAGATCAAAATAATTCATCCGTTTAACATGTCTTGTTATAGGTTATCCACTTGGCATTAATGCCATTGTGCTCTGAAAACAAAAATAAAAAAGAGAGGCAGTGGGGGAGGAGGATTGTTCAAAGCGGAAAAAGTAGTGGGCATGTTTGGTATTGTTTTGAAAATGATTTTATTTTTAGTATACTAGTAAAAATAAATTGGTCATCACTTAGCACATAAAAGTTAACATACTAGTAATAATATAATAATTGTTATAATATTGTTAATAAGCATACTAGTAATTTAATTATATATAATAATGAAATACTAAATAATTAAAAAATAGTAACTAATATGTTAGTAATGTGCTTATAATTATTAGTTTATTAGTATAAACTATTATATTAATAAAAAGTAGTATATTAATAATTTATTAGTACACTATTTACTAATTATATAATTAACTTTCAGTTAAATAATTGGTTAAGTAATTACTACTATACAACAACCTATTATTAGTGTATTACATGGTTACATTTTGGTAATTAATTTTAAATAATAATTAATTACTAATCATTACTGATTAGAATGTCAAAAAATTAATAATTTAGATTTTAATATTAATTATTGATTGAGTAATTAATATTTATTTATTAATTATTTATTGAATAATATTTATATGATTAATATATTAATTATTAAATTTATTTAATAAACTATTATTAATTATTCCAATCTTAATATATTACATAATCATTGTTTGGTAATTAATATTTATTGATTAGTAATCACTAATTATTATTTGTTTTTATTAATAAATATAAATTCCATATCAAAAATTAATATTTTAATTAATAATAAAGTATTTACTATCTATTTGTTTATTATTAATTATTTACTAATTAATAATTAGTTTATTATATAATAAATAATTAATCATTCAATATAACATTGTTGATAACTTTGAATCATTTTCTAATTCTTTCATAAAAATCATTCTCACTGTTTTTTATTTTCATTTTTATATTTAAAGTATTTTCAAAACAAATACAGTTTAAAGACCGTTTTAATTTTCGTACTTCAAAATACGTGTAAAAACGTTTTTAAAAATGCTCAGAAAACAATTCTAAATGCTAATGATATATATTTTTTAAGACATGTCAATTGTGAACCATTTTTAATAGCAATAAGCATAAGTAAATATAGCCAACTGCTAATATTTTTCAAACTAAAAAATGATATCAAATTTTTACAATAATAGTGTAAACTTATACGGAAGTTTTAAATTTTAACCTAATTAAAATGATATAGTTGTATGAAAAATCAACAATTTCATATTATGCATACTGATGATTGAAAAAAAAAAGTTGAAAAAATAGATCAATTTTCTCTACTATAAATAATATAGATGTATAGTAAAGAGTATAGAAAATCACAAGTTAAAATATTTAGGAAAATTAAAAAAAAAAGGATATTAAGTGAGGTGTTTAAATAGAAAATTAATGAAATACAGTCTTTTGATTCAAAACAATTAAAGTACAAGATTAAAAAAAAAGAAAAAAAAAAAAAAAAAACAAGCAAGTGCTAAAGCAAAAGCATGTAGCAAAATGTCTGAAGAAAAATTTCAAAGTGTGAAGGTAAGAAGTTGAAGAACAAAGAGTGCAACACTCATCTACACTTCTATATTACATATAGATAAAAAAATCTGACGAAAAAATATTTAAAATAAAATTAAAAAACAAAATGGAAAAAAAAAACCTTAAGATATAAAAAAACTTGATGACAAGAATTTAAAATAATTAAAAAACAAAAATGCAAAAAAAAGCTTAAAAATACAATTTAAAAAAAATAAAAAAAAAATCTAGAGAGCAAGCAAGCCAACATGTTAGTGCAAAAAATTTAAAATTAACATATAATTAAAAAACAGAAATGAAAAAAGTTTTAAAATACAATTTGAAAAAAATTAAGAAAAAAAGAAAAAAGCTTGAAAACAAAAAAAAAAAGCTTAAAATACAATTTAAAAAAAAAAAACTTGAAAGCAAGCAAGCTAATTGTTGAGGTACAACAATTTTCAAACCATCATGCACACTTCTATATAATAGAGTTTTAATGGAAAAAAATTTAGATAAAAATATTTAATAAGCAACATTTACATCAAAATGAAGGTTTCTCTTAAAGAAGCAATATATATATATATATATATATATATATATAAAATAAAATAAAATAAAATAAAAGACCAAGCACAGATGCAGTTGAAGTACGAAACTAAAAAGGGGGTGATCCACACTTCTATATATACTGGCATGAGAGACGTGCTCTAGGCACGTCCCTGCTAGTAACAATTTTTTCTTTTTTTACTTTGCTATTCCGTGTTTTTTGTTAAATTTATATTTGAAACTACTAAGTATGTTAAGTGATGTTTCAATAAAAAAAATTATTTTTTTAATTGTTTCTTTATGAAAATAAATAAATAAACACGCAAATAATTTAACTTATCACTTTAAACTTAAACACGAGATGCTAATAATGTTTTTTAAGGGATGCCTACAATGTTTTAATAACAATAAACATAAATAAATACAGTCAATTTATATTTATTTTCAAACTAAAAACTGATATCATACAAAATTTTCAATAACAGTGTAAACTAAAAGAAAACTGAAAACTTACTCAAAAAAATAAAAATAAAAATAAAAACTAATTCTACCTACAAGTTTAAAACCACATCCTGAAAACTTATTACGAAAAAGAAAAAGAAAGGAAAAATAGAAAAAAAAAAAGAAAGGAAAATACAAAGCTTGGAAGCAAGCAACAATACTGTTGAAGAACCAAAATTTGAAAACAACATACGTGCTTCTATATATAGTATATAATATAAGATAGATATAGAAACAAATCCTAGGTGTTCCTTGTGGAATCTTAAGTTAGGGTCCGTTTGAAGATTTGAGGGGTGAGGCAAAGGATCTCAATCATGTGATTCGAACTATTTTCGATTGACGTGTATTTTTTATGAAAGAAAATACTGTAACGAATCACGAATCATGATTCAAATCAGGGAACAAATCCCTCTACTAAATATTATATTTGTTCACAGAATAATGACTCATTATTTGAGGAATTATTTTCTCCAACAAAAGAATATTGTGACCACATTTCTCAGAACGTATATATTTTTTTTTTTTTTTTGAAAATGTAGAACTTATATACTCATCATATACTTTCAAATACATAACAGAACCTTAGAGTATGTTGTTCTATCTTTTATTTTATTATAACAGAACCTTAGAGTACGTTGTTCTATGTTTTTATTTTATTTTATTCTAACTTAAAGTGAGGGATTCAAACACGCCATCTTACGTTGTGTGTTCTATGCTAACTATTATTATATATGAAACCTTAACTATTGATAGATCTTTGCATTCAGATGCCTTGGGATATTCATTAAATATTGGTGCTCAAAGAACAACAATTTTTGTAGTTACCATTTTTTTATATGAAATTTGAACGAAGAAAGTGTTGTATCATCATATATAACCATTTGGAGATTTTTTTTTTTTTTTTTTTTTTTTTTTTCTAATAACGTATTTTAAAATCCTTAATGGTAAGCTACAATTCTCCACCTTCTGATTTTCATCCAATTTCATTAAATTATTATATTTTTTTAATGGGATATGATTCTATTTTTTTTCTTTAATAAAATTTGTCTAACCAATAGAATATTTTTATTGTCCTAATCATTAAATATATATATTTTTTTCAAGTGTAGCTGGCCCTAGTAAAGTAAAGTAAAGTAAAAAAAAAAAAAAAAAAAGAAGAGGGAGAGAGGAAAAAGAAAGGAACTTTCACCCCTGGAGGCTGGGTGTATCATCATACCTTGAGCCACCAAATTTTATCTGCAAGTTTGTCCCCGGATGCTAGTTCAAGGTGGAGTACTTCACGCCATTGGTAGAGGACGTAGTTGATCAAGTCAAAGGTAGGCTGGTCATTGAGAACACCAACGCTGTCGCTATGATAAAGTTAGCATCTTTAAGAGATTTTGACATACTAAGAATCGTTCCTATTGAAGAATTTGGACGGCCGACTAGACCGATGAGATTTGGATGACACTGTTTATCCAATATTTAACGGATACAAAGTTATCGAATCATAAAGATGAGACCAAACGAATAGGTATAGAGTCACTAAAGTATACTACATATGCAGTAGCAATTATTTTATTTACATAATTAATTTTTAACCGGTAACTTAATGAGATACCAAGAGATAATCTGGTATAATTTTATTGACAAAAATTAACCGTCAACAGTCATCATTGGTCATGAAACGTTTTTGAGCGAGTTGGTCTTATCTCAACCTATCATATCATGTAGAAATTTTAATAAATGTTTAATTCATAAATTTAAAATTATTTTTAATTTATATATATTTTTTTAAAATATTATAATAAATTATAAATTATGAATCAAACTATACTATTAATGTACTATGAAAGAGTTGTTGAGTCATCTTTAGGTGAAGCCGCCTTGCTTTTTAGCTGTCACACGGGCGTGTTTACCAACAACTATCTTTTCTGCCGTTTTGTTTAGCCAGTGTTGGAGGGGTCGGGTTTGCTATATTTGTGGCTCTCATTCTCCAGGATGGAATGAGCTTTGGCAGCGGTGGTCACGGGAAGAGAAAGAGAAAAATAACTTATATAATATATATATATATATATATATTCGAAAGAGGAAAATAGCAGTACACTCCTTTTTTTCTCTCAGTAGACGGCTATACTTTTTTGTATTTAGAGAATAGAAAAAAAAAAAATGACATGTACAGTACAGCTGTAGTAAACAACAGAAGAATATGGATACGTGTCGTTTTTAAGTAGAGGGTAAAAAAGAGGATTAAATAGCTTAAAATATATCCCTACAGTTTAAAACGAAGCCGAGAAGTACAAAGTCTGGCTTAGTTTATTTTATAAATTTAAATTTTTAATTTAAATTAAAATATAATATTTTATAATTTTTTTATTATAATAAAAAAAATTAAATATAATATTTTTAAAAATTTTTACAATAAAAATTTAAATTAAAAATTTAAATTAATAAAATAAACGAGACTTTTTAAAACAACTGATTGAAGTACCAAAGAAAACAAGAATCATCCCCGCTTCTGTAATACTTATAGGATTTACGTGCTCATTTATTAATTTTCAGTTGCAGGAAATGTATAAAAATTTTCTTTATATAAAAATTTCTCTTAAGAAAGGAAGTATATGAAATTCCAAAAAAAAAGTAGAGTACGCTTTCGTTAAGGGTAAATGGAAGCACCCTAATAATTTAATTTTACAAATATCTCTTAATTTAAATGTCACGAATAATTCATTCCTTTTTTATTTTAAATTTAATTAATTAAAATAAAAAATTTTAAAATTAATTTAGGTGTGCTTATGACTATTGTGACCAATTAATGTAAAGCATAACTGGAGAGAAATATAATTACTTAAAGTCTAAATATACACATCATCAAAATATTCATTTTTTATTAGTTACCATATAAATAAAATGATGTGGTACACCAAATTTACAAATAATGCATCAATTTAGAAATATGGTGTATAAAGATCTGTTTAGTTAACGCGTTTAAAATTATAATTCTGATTTGGTTAGAGTACTTTTCTTCACAAAAAAGTTTGAATAAAAAAAATTTCCTTCACTAGATTCTCTCATAAAATTTGAATTTAAAATTAAAATTATTAATTTAAATGCGTGAATCAAACGAAAACATGCCATAAGTTTAAAAAAATTGTGTTGTTTCATGTGTGAATCAAAATTGTGTTGTTTAAAAAAAAAAAAAAAAAAAAATCTCTTTTTATACATTTTGCTTCAAATTTTTTACTCCAATATCAGATTTGGAAAAAGCAAAATAGGGGAAGCTTTAGAGGTGGAAAAAGCAAAATAAGAAAGATGAAAAATATCAAAATCATGATATGAAAGCGGTAAGTTCCTATGATTTTACCAGAGTATATGACTTTAGTTATTTTTTTAATAATCAATCAGCAAAGAAAAAGCCATTAAAAGATAACAAAGAGGACTCTTTCACACACACACACTCTTAACCCAATAACAAAGAGGACTCTTTCAATAAGTGGTACATTCGCTTTCATAGAAAAGACTTAAAATGAGCTACATTCTAGTCCCAAAATAGATCCAAACCACACAATACAGGTTAAAAGCGGTTGAGAAGCCACTCTCTAATTGAGATAAAACATTAGTAGATGGAGAAACCATCACCGTTATTAAAGCACCAACATAAACACTGTAAAAAAATTTACAGAGATCCCAAAAAATCAACCTAACAAGATCAAATCTCTCAACAATAAAAATATGTGAAGGTGGGTAAGAGCGGCGCCAAAAAACAACACTTGAAACGGGGACGGAAACGTAAAAAATACGGCAACACATGGATCTCATACGCCATTGTTGACGGGCGGTAACTGCCACATGCGCCGGTCCACCTTCCTCACCTCCCTTCTTTGACATAGTTCCCGAAATTTCAATAGAATTCTGTGGTGAATGCGTCCTAAATTTATGGTAGAAGAACGACAACTTCTTCCCCTTGAACGGCTCCATTCCGGTGACTATCTATATTTCTGTTTGCACGAACTTGACGCTGGTGACCTCACAATCTTCCCAAAGAACTCTAGAGATCAGCCGCCCGCCTAAACGCCAAACTACTGGCCCTAAAATGCACTCTATGTGTGCATAATTATTTTATAATTATTATTTAAAAATTAAAATTAATTTACATAAGAGATTTAGATGGAGTATTTATAGAATTATGTCCATATAATTATTACAAAATACAGTAGGAGAGAGAAATATAGGGCCCGTTTAGTTCGCTGATTCGAGTTTTTAATTCGAGTTGAGATTTGATTGTATGTGAGAGCTTTTTACTGTAGCAAAAAAAGTTAGATGTGATTGTTTGTGAGAGCTTTTTATTGTAACAAAACTCGAATTCTAAACTCGAATCAACGAAATAAACGGGGCCATAATTATTTAAAATTATCATGAACGCATCATTAAACCATCTACTTTTTATTAATTAAGTGTATTATGTAAATAAAATGACGTGAAATACCCGACTATTGAATAATTCCTCTAAATTGACCTTTGTATGTAGACGCCTTTCTAATAAGAAAGAGAAGCTAGAAAATTTCTTACCATTTAACGGAAAAATTCATTGCCATATGAGCGGTGCATTTCTTATCATTTTAAAGCATGAAACTTTTTTTCTCATCTTTCTTGGAGTACATAAATATATGAGGGACTGATTTGATTGGCTTAAAAAAGTTATTTTTAATTTATTTAGTTTAAAAGTCACTTTTAAATCTATTCAGATAGTTAACTTAAAATGTTTTTGATTTTTTTAAACACTTTTAAAATAATTTATTTCTTTAGTGCTTATGAAAAGCTTTTTATATATATATATATATATATATTTGTAACTTTCTATTTGTAAACAGTAAATTAAATATCTCATCTATGTCTTTTTTATTACATTACTTGTTGGGTTATCATCAATGGTGCCATATGAACTTTAGAGTCATTTTCAGTTTATCTCTTAAATTTTAAAAACTTTTATTTTGTTCATTGAACTTTGAATTGTTCCCACTTAATTCTTTTTGTTATAATCTCTATTAAAAACTGATAAAAAAGAGAGTAATGCAATTGTGTGGTAGTTCTGTTTAAATTTCTATTAAAAACAAACATATAAGAACCGCATGACAACATTTAACCTCCTTTTTTTCTAAGAAACATATAAGAACAAAAATTCAAACATATAAGAACATAAATTGCAACATGAGAACAATTTAAAATTTAAAGGGTAAAATGAGAATGTTTAAAGTTCAGGAAATAACTGGGAATGACTCTAAAATTTAGAGGTACTAGTGATAATAATCCTTACTTTTTATAATAAGAAGTGTTTTTGATATTTTTACCTAAATAAATTTAAAAGTTTTTTTTAGATATAAAAACACTTTTTTAAAAACCATCTAAATACTAATTAAAAAGCCCTAACTCATTATTTATCTTCTTCCACTGCTTAAAAATATAAACACAATCTATTATAAACGAGCCTAACTTATTTGTTTGCCTTTGTTTGAACCATATATAAATTATGCTATCATCTCACAAGGTTGTGCTAATGTAATAATTATCATTCTATATTATTTTATAAATAAAAATCAAGATTAAAATTAGAGTGGGATATGATATGAGTATTATAAAAATAACAACTGCAAAACAGTTTCTTTAAATTTTATTACAAGTGTTAATATAGACGACATATAAATTTTAGGGTATTGTTTGTTTTATTAATTTAAATTTAAAATTTAAATTTTTTTACAATAAAATTTTTTAAAAATAATTATTCTAATTTTTTTTATAATAAAAAATTTTCATATAAAATCACATTTTAACTTAAATTATCAAACTTAAGGCCTCGTTCACTTCGCTTATTCGAGTTTAGAATTTGAGTTTTGCTACAGTAAAAAGCTCTCACAAACAATCACATCTAATTTTTTTACTACAGTAAAAAGCTCTCACATAAAATCAAATCTCAACTCGAATTAAAAACTCGAATCAGCGAAGTGAACGGACCCTAAATGTATTTAAAATGCGTAAATACGGCACTCTATTATCGTTATAGGAAAGTATTCATTTAAAACGTGTTGGATAAGATTGTGCACCAACGCCCAAGGAGATAGATATCAAAAAGAAGGATTTGTTCAAGAAAGGCGTCTTCAAAATGTCGGCTCACGCGGCCATCCCGTCATCATAATTCTTTTTGACTACCCTATGTTTCTACTTGTCTTGTCAAGCAACCAATATCAATCCTCCCCCTCCACACCCCCTTTTTTTTTTTTTTTTTTTTTTTTCCCGGCTTCCACACAAAATCCACGTCTATCTATATCAAATATCACATGTGACCATTTCAAATTTCATTATTTTCATGCTGATTTTTTGCTAGCAAAAACTTGCCTAGTACTGGTATTTCTATAGTACTGTAGATATACTCAGACGAAAGAATGTTTTATCAGAAGACAAAAGGTTATTTTTCAACCAAAAAAAAGAGTTTCTCTAGTGTTCTTTTTTATTTTTTTTAAGAACATTAATATTTATTATTTTTTTTAACATTAGTATGATATTTGCAGGAACATTAGTGTGATATTAGTGATGCCTTTGATCCAGTCACTTACGAGGAAGCCATTGCAGTTCTCAATCCTCATTCTTAATAGATGCCGTGAAAGATAAGATAAGTTATATGTCACAGAATGATGTGTGGGATTTAGTGGAATTACCATAGGGTTGTAAACCCATTAGGTGCAAGTGGGTATTCAAGACCAAGTGTGATTGTGAAGGACGAGTGGAAAGGTTTAAAGTTAGGTTAGTCAGAAAGAAGGTGTTGATTATAAAGAAACCTTCTCACCAATTTCCACTAAAGACTTATTCAAGATTATCATGGTGATTGTAGCTTATTTTGATTTAGAGCTTCATCAAATGGATGTGAGAACAGTGTTCTTGAATGGAGACTTGTATGAGGATGTTTACATGTCTCAACCTGTTGGTTTTGAAGCTTCTGGTAAGGAACATTTGGTTTGCAAGCTCAAGAAATTCATTTTTAGATTAAAGCAGGCATTAAGGCAGTGGTATTTAAAGTTTAATCATATAGTCACTGCCAATGGTTTCAAGGAGAATGTTGTTGATCAATGCATATATATGAAGGTCAATGGGAGTAGTTACATATTTCTGGTCTTGTATGTTGATGATATTTTGCTCGCTTCTAATAACATCGACATGTCGTTTGAGACAAAGCAAATGCTATTTAGCCATTTTGATATGAAGGATCTTGGCGAAGCCTCTTATGTTTTTAAAATACAGATCCTTCGAGACAGGGCTAATGGTATACTTAGATTGTCTCAGAGAACCTACATTGATCGTGTTCTAAAGAGGTTCAACATGCACTTTTGTTCTTCTGGTAAGGCGCCAATTGTTAAGGGTGATAAGTTCTCCAAGGCCCAATGCCACAGAATGATAAAGAAAGAGATCAGATGAAAGTTGTCCCGTATGCATCAGTTCTTAGTAGCCTTATGTATGCTCAGGTATACACGCGACATGATATTGCATTTGCTGTGGGCGTGCTCGGTAGATACTTGAGTGATCCTAGACTAAGCCATTGGAAAGCGGCTAAGAAAGTCATGAGGTACCTTCAGGGTACCAAGGATCATATGTTGACATATCGGCGTGCCGACACTATTGATATTGTTGGCTTTTGTGACGTCGATTATGCAGGCTGCGTGGATGACAAGAGATCAACTTTTGGATATATTTTTATGATAGCGGGAGGAACTGTCTTGTGGAAAAGTGTTAAACACACTTACAGCTTCCTCGACCATAGAGGTAGAGTATTTGGCGTGTTATGAGACTACTTGTCATGCAATATGGCTACGGAATTTCGTTTTAGCTTTGGGAGTTGTTGACTCAATTCATAGACCGCTGAAACTTTTTTGTGACAATTCTGCAGCTGTATCTTTCTCTCACAATGCTAGGAGCACTTATCGCTCCAAGCACATTGATGTCAAGTATTATTTTGTTAAAGAGAAAGTTGCAGAACACCTCATCGATGTTGTATACACGCCGACCAATAACATGTTGGCGAACTCACAAACCAAAGGCTTACCTATATGTGTGTTTCAGGAGCACGTCTCTAATATGGGATTGTTAGGAGCCTAGAGTTGTATTGATTTAGTAGGAGTCCACCATGTGATGTATGAATGACATGTTATTTTGTGAGGACTGCTTATGTGTTACACATAATACATGCATTATGGATCATTGTCACTTTGTTGTATGTTATGCACACATGTTTATATGCAATGTGACACGTTGGTTGGAGACATTTAGTTTTAGTCTCGTTTTGTTATTGGATCCAGATAATTGTCATTGTGATGCTTTACGAATCTCGAAAGAATGATTGTGTATAATATTTGCATCCTATCGATGCATTGTCATGCATAATTGTTTTGTGCATTTGGCTCTTCTGTGAGATCTTTGTTTGTGGACATTTTGTATTGAGTGAATGTATGTTTGTCGTTTGATTTGTACTATCCAAGTGGGAGAATGATGGAATATTTATATGGACTAGCACAAATCATTGTTAATTCACTTAAATATGTCACAAATTAGAGCATGACTTTATAGACAATTATATTGTAAAATGGTTTATGCATGGTATTATAACAAGAGCCATAATGGGATGAACAATTTTATCGCTAATCTGCTTGGGGCTCTTGGACTTACTCTCTCTAAATATTTAGCCAACTTATTGGGCCAAATTTCCTCTCTTTTTATCTCAACCTTCTTGTTAAGGCCCAACAAGGCCCATGTTTTGATCAAGTGGCAGACAAAAGAAATAAACAAAAAGGGCATTTTGGTTTTAACCCCTGTGGTGTGTGTGCATGTGTGTGTGGGGTCTGCGTGAGTGTGGAAAGAGGACAAAAAGAGAAGAGTTCAAAGACCCATCCAAGCTCCTTTTGGTTTTCTCAGCTTGCTGATCGAATTTCGGCCAAAATGACCGACGTCGTTCCGTTGTAGACAGCAGGAAGTAAATAAAAAACCATCAATTTTTCTATATGCTTCAAGGTCCGATAGTGTTTTTGTGTTCAATAGTTCAATTGGTTTTTAATCTCATTTACAAGTATTAAGAACCTATTATTTATAGCAGCAAAATCATCCCTTTCAGCTACTAAACTTTGGTACCTGTAAGTTGACGCGTTTCTGCAACCAAATTTGTTAGCCAAAAGTGACGACTCCACTACCAAAATTTTTTTGGTAGCAGAAATCTTGTCGCCAATATAAATTGGCTTCCAAAAAAATTTTGGTAACAAAAGTCAATGTTTCTGATTTTTTTTATATGCAGGTACTTGCATATTTGTGGTCATATTTTGAGGGTTCCGGTCTGAAAAGATGGAGAAGAACAAAGTAGAGGTATGAAACGCCCATTTGGGATGGCTTGTGCTTGTGCTTTTAAGTAATAGAAGATAATAAGCCTAAGTTGGGATTTTTTATGAGTGTTTAGATAGTGCTTCAAAAATGCTTTTATATTTAAAAAGAGTTTTTAAACCGGTTTGGATAAAGTCAAAAACACTTGTTATTATAAAAAGTAATGTGATAAAAGCATATTGATGTGATATTTAATTTCTTGTTCACAAGTAAAAGCTAAAAATGTAAATAATTTTTTTTTTTCATAAGCATTATGAAGATCGCTTGTTTTAAAAGTACTTAAAAAAGTCAAAACTATTTTCAAGTTGTCCGTCCAAATAGGTTTAAAATCAACTTTTAAACTAGTGAATATGCACTTTTATTAACATAATGATAATACCATCATGAAATATAACTTATAAAACATAAGAAACATAAATTTGTATTAAAGAATAAGCATTTCCACTATTTTAATAGAGATATCATTATAAAACAAACTAAATATAACAGTTTATAAAAAATCTAAAATAACAATAATACACAAAGCATAAACTCATAAAGAAAGATGTTTCATTACTGTAATGATGATATTACTACAAATAAGAATGAATATAACAGTTTGCAACAAAATAATAATCATCTTTAGTGAGTTCTTAAAATATAAAAGATCATAAATGTCGTACATTAATTATCGTTATTAAAATGAATATCACAAGTAAAAAAAAAAAAAAAACATGATAATGTATAAATAAATATGCATATTCATTAATATAATGATATTATCTCCATGAAATAGAACTTAATTGTAATATAATAAGAACCTGAAAATGTACTCAACAATAAGTATTTTTATTATTTTAATAAAGATATCATGACTAAACAGAATATAAAAATTGGCAAGAAATCTCAAACAACAAAGATGTACTGAGACATGAAATCATACAGAAAGCTATTTCATTATAGTAATGATGATATAATTATAGAAAAGAAATGTGATAAATTAATTATCATTATCAAAATGAATATCATAAATAAAATATAGAAAAAACACGATAATGTATAAATGATATGCATTTTCATTAACATAATGACAATACCATTTTAAAATAGAACTTATAATACATAAAAACAAGAAAATATAGTCAACAATAAAACATTTTTATTATTTTAATAGAGATATCATTACGAAACAAATTGACTATGAAAAGCTTGCAAGAATTTGAAACAATTAAAATATACGAGACATGAACTCATAGAAAAAGATGTTTCATTAGCTTAATAATTATAGACAAATGAATATACATTTTCATTAGCTTAATGATTATATCATTATGAAATAAAAGTTGTAATACAAAAGAAACATGAAAAATGTACTCAACAATAAGCCATTTCATTATTTTAATGTAGCTATCATTATCAAATAGACTGAACAAAAGAATTTTAAATGAATCCCAAATAATAAAAATGCACCAATATGAACTCATATAAAAAGTTGTTTCATTATTATAATGATGAAATCATTACCAACAAAAATGAATATAACAGTTTGCTAGTAAACATGATCAATAAGAACCCAGCGAAATTTTTAAAAATGAAAGATCAGAAATGTGGTTAACAAATTTATCAAATCCAAACAAACATAAAATGATAACAAATCCGTAATTCATGAACATCAAATGAATGAAAACATGTTAACAAAATATGTAAATTCATCAACAACCAGTGAATTAAGAACAAAAAGAATATCATATAAAAAACCACATACGAAATAAAAGGCAGAGACATTTATATCTATCGTTTTGTATTGAAGATAATAAAGCAGCAAAGAAACTACAATCCCAAGTCCCAACGTTGAAAATTTGAGGTAATGGAATGCAGTTGCTCTGTTCTTAACGCAACGCAGATGCTCTCTTCTCACGCATGGAAATGCAACATAAATTTGAGGCAGAAAAAAAAAAAAAAAAAAAAAAAAAAAGAAAGAAAGCGACGTTTAAAATTTGTTTGAAAAAAAGGAGAGGAAAACTACTAATTTAAAATACAATATCAAGAATAGATCAATGAATTAATTACAAAATATTAAATGGGATTAAAAGGAAAGTCAAAATATTAATATAATAAAAAATATATCTTCATATTATCAGAACGAAAAATGCCCACTAAATAAAAATATTCTACCATGTAGAGAACATACCCAAAATAATTTATAAGGGCAAATTCGATGTAATATATGCCATATAAAACACAAACAGATATTTTTATAATATTGTATAATAGTAGATATTTTTAGATTAGACCCTGTATAATAGACACTTTATGCAATTACTTCATAGAACTTCCTAATCACAATATAATATCAAACCGACACAAGGAGGATCGACATTCTCGTTTTATTTTTGGAAGAAAGATCTATCCAAGAGATGTTGATCGTTGATCGTTTGATTGTTTAGGAATGAGTAGTAATGCTTTAAACGAGACATAATAACAGTACTTTGTAAGTAATTAGTACCTTGAAATCTAATTTCTTTCTTAAAAAAAAAGAAAAGAAAAACGAATGAAACCTAATTTCCTAGCCTACTAGAAACTCTGGGGCCTAGGCAATATATATATATACATACATATATATATATATATTTATATAGCAGTCACACAAACTGAACATTGTTTTTTTTTTTTTTTTTTTTTTTTTTTTTTTTTTTTTTTCTTGAGGTTGGGGATTTAAATGATAGAGGACATGTTATTTTGTCCATAAAATTTAAAAAAAGATAACTCAAGTTTTAACTTTATTCAAATTTACGTTTTTTTAAGTTTCAACTTTATTCAATTTTACTCAACTTTATTCAAGTTCTAACTTCAACTCAAATTATAATTTAAATTTAACTCAAAAACTACACTCAAATTACACTCTAAAAGAACAATCCTAAAATAGTGCGTGAAATTATCGTTAAACTACTATGCCTTACTAATAAATGTAACTCAATTTAGATTTTATAATTATTAAATCTTAATGAAACCTATGGTTTTTATTTGTGGTGTATGTGATTACATTCTAGAAATTGGTGGGCTTCGCTTAAGGACTACTCACTATGTATGAATGAATGTTGATGCAACCATCTTTGCCTAAAAATTATTAAAATTAAGCATTCAATATCAATTTGAGGCTGTTGTAATAAGACAGTCTTCAATCATCTGTAATGTAAATATTAATATGAAACTTATATTTTAACACGAATAAAAAGATATTTAATACGCTATTTTTATTTTATTTCCCAATGCACGATATAATCTCTAATGTTTATATACTTTTTGTTATAGTTATTATAAATTTTTAAACTTGTAATTAAAATAAACTTTTAACTTTAAAGTAATTTAAAAATGATAATATTGTGATTAAATTAAAAAAATAAACACAATAACCAATAGTAATTAAACATTAAATTTGATATATTTATTAGGATGATTCTGTTCACACCCTTCATTTTACTTTCTACATCCCTTTCTAACTACACATCTCACATAAATTTTAAATAATTAAATTTTCTTTCTACACACCCCTATTATTAAAAAATTATCCCTAACTATTTTCATATAATTATTAAAAATGATTTTTTACATCCCTCTTTTCTCTCCACTACACACCCTAAATAAACTATTTTATTACTTTAGTATATTATCTTTTAATTTTTAATTTTTTGTTAAAACTTTAGGAATAGAGAGGGTTTTTATTTTTTTATTTTTTTTAAGTTCAATAGAGAAATAAAAAAAATGAAAAAGAAAATAAATGAAAAAACTGAAAAATCAATTGAGTTGAATTATATTCATTGAATATTGATAAGACGCGATAGCAGACAATAGTACGGTAAGATACTACCTCATGAGGACAAGTAACATTAAATAATAATTATAAAAAAAAGAGCTAAGGAAAAAACCTCGTAGTTTAGTATTATAAAAAATAGAAAAAAAGTGAAACGATTAGCTCAAAAAATTAATTAACAAGTAAATATGAACACAAAACGAAAAAAATAAAAAATAGTAAAGAAAATTGAACTATCTCCGTGTATTTTTTTTAGAATAGTCATTAAAAAGTAAATTATTTACCATGTATTTTTTAAATAGAAATAGTTTATAATTTAAGAATATAGTATGTGGGGTATGTGAAGAGAAAAGTGTCTCTATTAATAAAATTTAATAATATAATTAAGCCTTTTGTGCTTTTATATATTTTATTTAAGGGCCTTTTTGTAGTACAAATATTTTAATTTGAGGAGGTGTGAAGAGTAAAAAAAAAAAAATGTGAATAAAATCACTCTATATATTATTTGATGTCAACTTTAATATTAAGTATAGCTTATGATAAATTAACCACTAAAAATAACACTAAATTAAAGAACAATTATTTTTCCTATTTAAAGAATTTAAAAATTTAGCATTAATGCACTATTTTCTTTCAGTGAAAAAAAAAAAAAAAAAAAAAAAGCCAGAGCAAATTTTTGGGATCACACCAACGTGATGACGTAGGACTAGGATTTTATTGTACCTACCATGTACGGGAATCCAACACATCATCTATTGCCTATGATTTGTATTCAATGTATGTATTCATCATCCTGCTAAAATCAAAGGTAAGTAGTTGCTCAAATAAATGAACCATTCGTTATCACTACCAATAATAGTTGCTTAGAAACAGTAGGTTTAATTCGAGTCACCCAAACGACAACTAGACTACCATTCAGTTTTCAACCACAACATGCATGTGATCAGTCACAACATGGAAAAGTGACTAATGAAAAATCTACTAATTATTTATGTCTAGAAAATTGATCATTATGAGCCGGAGTACATTTCTTTCCAAAGGACACTTAATATGCGTGTGCTGTATATCTTAAGGTCACTCTTTATTTATTTATTTTTGAGTGTTTACGGTGGAGAAGGTTATTATTTTGTATTACTAATAAAATTGTTGTTTTTAATTATTAGATTGGTTTTTTAATCGATAAATTTGTATATTTCTGTATAAAAATTTATAGTGTACGATACAAAACTACACCTACTCCTGATCATCCAATTAAAAAAACTTATAATCTATTATACCAAGATCCTTAATAGCATCCCACGGGGCCGCTATGTCTGAAACTCAAGTTCAAGTTGAGTTCAATACCTTAAGCTTAGTACCTTCCTAAGCTCAATACCTTGTATTCGACACCTTGAGCTTGGTACGTTAAACGGGTACCCTGAGATGAGAAAGGTTAAACTAAGCCTGACCTTACTTTCTCACGTGGGATATTAGGAAACTCGCACCATTAACCACCCACACCATCAGGGTTATTAGTACCCGTCACGTCATGCCATTCATGTATAAAAAAAAAAAAAGTTACGTCTATAATTACGAGACGCAAAAGTGGTAAATGTTGGTAGGACAGTTACACCCACAATCGGCAGTTAATCAGGGAGAAGGAGCTCTATAATTACGAGATGAGAAAGTGGAGGGCTACAAATTTTTTTGATCTCGAGAGTTACTTTGCCAAATAAGTGAGCGTTTAGGTGTGTATTGAAAGTTCATCAATTCTGTTTATTTCATTAATTTGAGTTTATAATTTAAATTGAGATATAATTTTATACGAGAATTATTTATTATAATAAAAAAATTAAATGTGATTAATTTTAAAAATTTTTTATTATAATAAAATTTAAATTTAAATCAATAAAATAAACAAAAACCGATTCTCATTATCTATTACTTTCTTATTTACAATTTACTTTTTCTTGTTATTTCAACCAAATTAGTACTTGGAGTTTTGTTTTTTTTGATTGTTGGCTGAATTTTACCGTCAACATAATCCATCCAAACAGTTAAAAGCACCCCTATTTTTGTACAACATCTCGGTTTCTGATGTTAACGTCGACGTGACTTGATAATAGCCGGTAGGTTTTTCTTGCCCACAATATAGATTTTGGTGAATCGAGTACATAGATACCTATCTCAAGCCCTTGAAAACGATCGCATTTATTGGAGGAATCTCATCTTCCCCAACTCATCATTTGGCTATCTCTCATAATTATGAGAGATAAGACCTTTAACCCATGCTAGGATATCTTTCTTAATTATACAATCTACCTATTTCTGTTCTGTGGGACATTATTCCAAGTAGCTTTAAGACAAGACATTTAAGGGACTAGTACCAAGCACCTACTTCATGATTTTCCTAGTATAGACTTTTGATTATTAACCAAAACATTTCTTCTTGCAACTTCTCGCTGTACCAACATATCAATAATCCTATATAATGGCTATCTTAATTTAAGCAGTTCATTATTTTTTATACAAAAGATAACAGGATGTTAATTATTAGCCAAGTTATGGACTCTATTTAAATTTCGTTCATTTTATCGATTTGAGTTTAAAATTTAAGTTTTAATACAATAAAAAAACTCTCAGAAACAGTCACATTAATTTTTTTTTTACTATAATAAAAAATTCTCATATAAAGTTACATCTTAACTCAAATTAAATACTCAAATTAACAAGTTAAATAAACTCTTAAACACCGGGTTTAAACTTTTAAACTAGCCGTGAAATAATATCTTTGTTCAAAATTAATAAATTTTTTTGGTACGGTTTTTTAAGCCAACCCCAAAATGATTTGAGTTATCAAAGTAGGAGAATTGTATAGTAGAATATATACGAAGAAAAAAATATAATTATTATTTATACGATATGAACGGAAATCATGACTTTAAGGATTTTCCTCGGAAAAAATGGAGATGTGCTACTCGGACTAAAACTCTGGAAATTATAAATGCAAAAATAGTTGGTGGTTTCAGAGTCCCGTAGAAAATGCTTCTTTTATGTCCTTGTATTCATTCAGTAATTCTACGCCGATAAAGAGTAATGAAAGGAATTTAAATTTAACTTCGCATACATTATAACAAAAAGGATTATTAGTGACAACATTTATCGTTGTTAAAATTATAATATTAACGATTACATGTCGTCGTTAAAAAGAAAACAAAATTTTTGAACGACTTGTCGTCGCATTCACTATTTGTGACGACATGTCGTTGCACAAAATTTCACTATTTGCAACATGATATTGTCGCTAAAATTTGATAAATTATTAACGACGACATGTCATCGCTAATATTGTTGGTGCCAAAACCAATCTGGCGCCAAAAAGTTTGGCACCAGTTTGTCCCTTATTTGTGACATGTCGTCATAAATATTAATAGTTACAGCTGGCGGTAACGTGACGAAAAAAAGGCAAAAAATTTGACAGTGTCCCGCGAATAAGTTCTAGATATTTCTTTTTAGGACGACTGTTTTTGTGATGATAAGTGTCGTCACAAAAAAGGGTTTCAAAAAATTCTATCAAGAACGGTTGTTTTTTGCGATGACTTATTTAATAATGTCATCGCAAATAACTGAGAATACAAATTTCCCCCAAAAAAATGGCGGAAACTTTGGCGGTTTCCTTAAAATTATTTGCAATGACATTTTAACAAAATTGTCGCAAAAAAGTAGCACGAGTATATTCCTCAAGAATATTCTCAGAAATATTAATGAGGTGAAGAAGAACGACGTCGTTTTTATATTAATTGTGACGACTATTTAATATTTTGTGCGATGACATTATGTCGTCGTAAAAAGCGATTTGCACAAACACGATTGCATAACTCTTTTCTCCATTTTTTGTGGTGACCCTCTCAGTTTTCTCTCTCCTTCTCCATCCAAAACATCAAAAAACCGTCCAAAAACTCTAAAAAAGTGTAATTATATAATTTTGTCTTCAAATCCTTCATTTGTGAAGAAAAATATTCTGAAAAAGTAAAAAAAAAATAAATAGAGTTTTCACCTTGCCATCGCCGCCCGTTTTTCCGGCCGTCATCGTCGTTTCCAGTCGATGTCGCCCTCCCAGCCCTGTTGCCATACCGTTTTCCAACCCCCGGTGTTTGTGGGTTTGGATTTTGTGAGTTAATATTTTGGTATTTTATAAATTGGTTTTGGTATTTTGGTCGTGGTTTGTGGTTTTGTTTTGCCTATTGAATTTAGTTTGTGGTTTTGGATTTAGAATTGTGAATTATAAATTAGAATTGAAATTGAAATTTGTAGTAATTAGATTGAAATTTTTATGAAATTCGTTTGATGATGATTGAAAAATAGGCGACCTATGAAAATATTAAGAAGTTAAAAATAATGAATTATATATATGATGATTAAAAAATTTAGATAGAAATTTTAATTAGTATTATATTACTAATTAAAAAATTTAAAATAAATACTATAAAATAGTTAATAGAATGTTAAAGACATATTACAAAACAATTTGTGTTAATTTTCATAAAATTGGATAAAACATTATAACAGGCAATCATATCTTGCTCAGTCGCTACATATGCTGGCTCTTCAGGGGGAGCACAGCCTCTACCCTATTCTTATAGGTTGCCATCACACTATGAGTCTTGTAATGACTGAGAAAATCTCAAATTTTATATAATACAATATATGTATTTATGCCAAGAATTTTCTTGAAAAATATTATTCGATATTTTGTGATTAAAGAATTTGTGGAATTAATATCAATATTCCTAAATTATGTAGCAGATTTCATGCTAAGTTCATGTTTACGATCAAATAGATTCGATCGATAAATTCTCGCCGTAATTTAAGGCGGAAGAATTTTCAATACATATACAGTTTAAGAATCTTATTTCTAAGAATCTCCAAGAACAATACGATGTTAGCAGCGTACAAAAAAAAATCCTTAATTACCGAATAGTTAGGTTGAAGTCACGAGAAAAATACTTATAGTAGAAGGGTACAATATGAGCTCGGTAGTTGACACCGTCAGAAGCAATGTCACTCCTAGTATATAATGCAAAAAATTTAAGTTTAGAATTTGTGTAGTCTAGAATAAATTTAAAGACTTGAAACGGTTCGAAATATTACGCGAGTAAGAATTTAATGTGATGTCAAAGAAGTCGGGGATTAATATTAAACTGTAAATAAGCTGTAGAAAAAGAACCGTCGGAAACTGAAATTTCCTATTGGCTAAGTTACTTCCTTTACAGTCCGTATAATTTTTATTTATTTCAAGGGAAACTTAAGAGATGAGACAAAAGTATAATGGGTAGGTAAAAATTTGGTTGGATGATATGTGATTCGATGGGGTAAGTGAAGAGTAATCATGATAATTTTTTCTCTCCTTTCCTTCACTTGGCCGACCATGATTAATGAAATTTTAACCCAAATTTAGTTAACTAAGTTGATTAAGGAGTTAAACATGATTACCTAATTGTCTATAAATAGAACCATCTTAATCAAGGCCTCACTTTAGCTCTATTTCCCCTCTTTCTCTACACCACAATTGGCCATACCTCTCTCTCTCAAAATTTTTCACTCATCCTTCTAAACACAAAGCACTAGTTTAGGATCTCAAGAAGAAGAAAGGGACCAAGGTGTTCTAGAAGGTGTCTAGCAAAGAGTTTTCTTCAAGGGTAAAACTCTAAACCTCCTCTTTCTCATTTCTCGTTTCTTAAATTTTTCCACCCTTCTAATTCCAAGTCATTAGCAAAACTTAGAGGAAGAAAAAGGTGATCAAAGTGTTTTAGGAGGAACCTAACCAAGAATCTTCTTCAAGGGTAAAAACTCTAAACCCTTCCTCTATTTTCTACCAAAGTTTAAGTTGTAAATCATGGATGTAATTTGTGGTTCTTGAGGAAATAAGTTTGTAATAAGGGTGTGTGAGTTTTATGTTGGTTTTGTGAGTTTTAGGGTTAGTTTGATTAGTATTATGTGGTATGTTTATGCTTGGTTTAAGTTTACTTATTTTGTGTTAGAGGTAAAATTCTCCGGTTAATTTGAACGCAAAAATGAGGATTGTAAAGCGAGATTTTTTAGTTATTCTAAATTTAAACTTATAGTTCTCGATGTTTTGAATGTTTTTCTATGACTGTGACAAAACTCAATTTTAACTCTAAATGTAAGTTTATGCCATTTTCAAAAAAGTCTCAATGCTGCCCAAAACAACTTCGAAAAAAAAAAAAAAAAAACTGGCAACCACTATGGCAGCCAAACGGGTCCTTTGGAGGCCGAAACTCAGCTTTTTTGAAAATGATGATTTTAGATCCCAACAAGACAAAGAATTCCCGTAAATAACGTGTTTTTAAAAGTCCGCTCTAAGATATAGTAAAATGTAGATCTCCGAAATTGTATAGTTTCAATCAGATAAAACTGAAACAATTTTGGTTTTTAACAAAAGTTATCAAAGAACCCGAGATAGGATTTCAGTAAAATACTATGGTTTTAGATCTTGTTTTAACGGAAATATTCAAGAAGATAGATTTCAAGAAAAATGGTTTCTTTTAAAAACTTAATAGTTTTCGAGCAAAAACTTAACAATTTTCGAGCGAGAACATCTGAATGTTACACATGTGATAGGAATCTCGCCTATAGTATGATAGATTTTAAAGGAACAAGTTACACATGTGATATATGCATGTTTATGCTTTTTACGATGACATGCTATATTGCATACCCCTTAATAAGTAAAGTGGAACTTATAAGAATAATCTTAGTTGAGTGCCGTACCAGTCTCTGAGAGAGAGGTAACACAGACTCTGCAAGGAGATAGAAAAGAAAAGGAAGTATATAGTAAGCTAAATCACGGTGTCGTTGGGGACCTTGTAAACCCCCACGTCCCGATGATTGCGGGCACATGGTACGAGCACTCGGGCCCATCAGTAAGTAAGATAAGATCAGACAATAAGAATTTAATAAGACATTATTGTAATTAAGCATAATTGACTCATGCATATTTAGTCATGTGAACTTACAGTTATTTTGTGAGAGATAGTTCCTACTTGCTGAGCAAAAGCTCATTATAGAATATTTATATTGTAGGTAAGCAACCTGCACCTAATACTTGATGGACTGATGGCGAATGGATGAACGATGTGAAGATCGAGGAATGGATACCGCTCGTAATTATTTCTGCAATCAGTTTTACATTATAAATAGTTTTGCTAATTACGATTCTAAAACTATATGTTACATGGTTTTGGGGATTATGGGGCCGCTAAGATTTTAAGTTTGGTATCTTTTTTTAGGGTCGGAGTCGGGCACCGTCACTGGTAGGTTGCCAAACTCTAAGCCCTTGAGACGGTGTCATAGATCATATAGGTTTGATCTGTTGTTGATGGGTGTGGTTCGTTGGCAATAGAGGCATAGATCTAACAAGTTGGAGTTTGGTGGTGTCGTTGCTCTAAATGGCAGATTCCCCAGTGCGATGAGTGAGAGGTTTCTGATGAATCAATGGCGTAGGGGCTTCATTTAGGTTGTTTTCATGTTCTGTTTTGTCGTAACGATCACACTTCTTCTGTGACAACTCTTCTTTGGCTTGATTTATACCAAGATGACAGGCTTGTCGCCAACATTTCTTCTTGTGTAGCTAAGGTTCCTCGTGGGTTTTATGGTATTTTGTTAATTTTAATAAAGGCATTTTCACTTTGTTTATATGTCATAATAATTCCCCACACTCTGATTTTGAATGTATATCCACCCCTCTAAGATTGTAATCGATGGTGTGTCTCTTTGTTTATAGCTAGATTTATCTCTAAGTCGTGGTGCTTCCCTTGTATTTGGATTTGGCATCGGTAAATTAGTTTTATACCTTGACTGCAGTGGTTTTTTTTTTAACGAGTTTTGATCGCGCTCAATTTTACTTATGCTGAGGGAATCTTTCCGGCCCGTTGGGTCTCAGTAGTTGTTTTTATCCATGTATTTTGTCTGTCTTCACTTGTAGATCCAGTTAATATCTAAGATCGAATTCTCTTATAATAGATGGTCATTTGCGACTATTTTTTAGTATGTAATTTGTTATATTTGATATGGACTTTTCCCTTAAAAAAATTATTATTAAACATGAAATATGTAGAGACATGAAATATGTAATGCAGGGATAATATTTTTCAACTAAAGAGTATCAATAAGATCTGTGACACTTTTATATGCCCGTTTGTTGTGTTTTATTTTTTATTTTATCCTGGAATTTTGCTTTTTTATTTTTCTTTTTCAATTGTTTGTATAGGGAATAGTTGAATTCAAGATTACATTCTCCTGCATATTGTTTTCTATCAATTTTCGGTTTTAAGTCCTTCAAGAACGATAAAGAATGAAACACATACACAAGAAAAAAATAAGAAACTAAGAATAAAATTATGTACTGCTAAGTACTCTATGTGTGTGTTGAATAATTCCTCTAATTTCACTTAAAAATATTTAGGGCCCGTTTTTTTATAGTTTTTAAATAGTTTGATTTTTTTTTTGAGAGCTTTTTTTTTTTGTAGCAAAAAAGTTAGATGTGATTGTTTTGAGAGCTTTTTTTCGAACAGAATCTAGGCCTTAATTTTTTATATAAATATTGATTTTTTTTTTTTTTTTTAAGTTTTACAGACAGCGATATTGATATTACGTATATATCGATTAGGGATGGAGCCAATTAAGGTCTAAGGGGGATGAAGCCCCACTAGCCCCAACTGGCCAATTAATGTAATTTTTAATTATTATGATTTTTGCCTTTCTATTCTTACTAAGCCCCTCCTCAAATTTTTTTAAATTTCCATTTTGATACAAAATGTTTAAAAAATTTTATTTACACCTTTATTTTTTACTTTTAACTATATGCTATTACTTCATTCTTATTCTCGTATCCATTGTTAAAAAAAAAAAAAAAAAAAAAAAAAAAAAAAAAAAAAAAAAAAATTGCAATACAATATATTATATAAAAAAATGTATGATTTAAGTTCGGTTCATTTCATTGATTCGAGTTTAAAATTTGAGTTTTCTTAGTAAAAAGCTCTCACAATCAATTACATCTAATTTTTTTATTACAGTAAAAAACTCTCACAAAATTTTCACATAAAATCACATCTCAACTCAAATTAAAAATTTAAATCAACAAATTAAATGAGCCCTTATTATATATACTAATTTTAGTTTTAAATTTTGAGTCAACTCAATCCCCATCTAAAAAAATTTCAGGCTAATTCATCAAAGATATCAATATTTATTACCCTTACATCACGGTTTGCGTCTCTTTAGCTGGATCATCCATGACATGTACATCAAAAGGGCAAAAAAGAAATCCAATCTGTTTGAAATGTCACGTCATAGCTTACCCAATCTTGTACTGTAGACGTATAGATGAGCTGTTATGTGGCCAAATTATTATGAAGCTGATTCAGCAGAGAATTTTCCACAAAATATTATGAGGCTGTACCAGAAGTTGTTTTTATTCGCTACCCACAAACAATGACGCCTGGTATCAAGGGATATACATCATGAAATATATATATATATATATATATCGTACGGAGATATATCTCATTGCCCACATGAGTCATATTATTCACAAATATATGGCAATAATATTGGTGTAATAAATGGAATTGCCAGTTGCTTCTATATTTTTTGAATTTCTGGAGTTTTTTTTATGTGTGTGAGGTATATAACTCTCATTTTATTTAAAAAATAAAATTATTAAAATTTAATTTTTAGTGGACATACGAACACATTATACACACTCAACTACTTGAGCTAGTCACCCTCAAGTGACTCTTAGAGTATTTTAAAAGAAAACGCTACATATATATATATATATATATATATATATATATGAATATTATGTATGGCATGTCTATAGAAACAACACTGGTTTTATCCATTATAGAATATTGGTCATTGTATTATTATTCTCCACATGCTGCATGACTGGTGAGTATTTTCCAAATTTGTAGGATACAACTTTTTACAGAATAATTTAATAACATCACACAATGATCTAAAAATGAATTTAACTTGTAGCATTGAGATATAATAATTTTTTTCCATGAAAAGACGTAATTTTTAGTTGAACTATGAAAGCCAAATCAGCATTGACAAGGACTAAGCCACAATTAGGGCAAGAGATAACTCATCAGAATTACAACCATGTATGAACTGAAAGCCGTACGTAGCCAACTAAAACACGAGACAAACCATCAGCATTCCCAGATATTGCCCGACAACACCCGTAGAAAAATGAATTTTACTTCCCAAATTTTTTTTTTATATATATATATATATATATATATATCATTTAGGAGTTAGTTTTTGGTAATTTGGTCGGAAATACCATAGAAACATTATGAATATCTTTCTTTGAGCAAAACGTTAGTGAGGAACTTTGCATATGCGTCCTGATCAAAACAAACCAGAAAAGGGTTACTCTTTGTGAGTAAGATATTCTGGATTGCACTACTTTCATTTCACCCAAAAACAAAGGATAAAAAAATAAAGTCATAATTGTACGTGTTGTTATCAAGTATTTAACCCCTATATATATGTTCATTTTCATTTGCTTCATTATTTTTAGAATAGAAGAGAGCGGATCGACTTCATATTTAGTGTGATGTTATCCTTATTATTCATAAACCTTAAATATATATGTGACGATTATTGAGACTCGAGAGTTCAAAAGACTTTTAATTCATTGATTTAAATTTTTAATTTAAGTTAATATGTAAATTTATATAAGAATTTTTTATTATAATAAAAAAATTAAATGTGACTGTTTTTAAAATTTTTTATTATAATAAAATTTAAATTTTAAATTTAAATCAATAAAATAAATGAGATCTAAAACTAAAATATATGAGCAATTTATTTTGAGAGGGACTCATATATAACATAAAACCATAAAAGGAACTTTACCATTCCTTAATTAGTTGGATATAAATTGGCATACGCCATCACCTGCTCCTATCATTTTTCTTTTTTAGGGAATATACATATATATATATATATATATATATGACGTATAAATATTACAACGTTTTTATGAGGTCTGATCGGTTGATTTGTATTCTACACACAGCATTTGCATGCACGACACCTAATATATAGGTGTTGGGTTTTTGACTCCGCAAACAAATTGAATGCATTTATAGTCCAAATAATATATATTGACCATACCATTAATAATGCAAAAAGTAGTAGCTAGACCCGTTTTTTTTTTGCTATCAGTAGCTAGACCAAATTATTATTATTATTTTTTTGCTGGTTAAAAACAGTAGCTAGACAAATTTAGGGTATGGCGGCTATGGCCTAGTATTTAAAATTGATGCAGGAAATGTCTCTCAATGGGTCATGAGGCTTTTTATATGTGTGTCCAGTTCTGTCCACGCCTACTCAGGCTTTAGGCCTATAATCAGGTGCACGAGTTGTCTGGTGCACGAGTTGTCCCATTGCCAGGTTCGTGCACCTTTCTATTTGATTGGCTTGGAATAATTTCAGAGGTTCACGTAATTCCATCAAATATAACACTAATTAATTAATTGATTATTAAAATATAGTAGAATATATATAATACGGATCGATTTATTTTACTGATTTGAGTTTAGATTTTGAGTTTTATTAAAATAAAAATTTTTATAAACATTCACATTTAATTTTTTATTACAGTAAAAAACTCTCACATAAAATCACATCTCAAATCAACGAACTAATCGAACCTTTTTGTAAATTATAAGATTAAAGAGTAATTTTAATAAATATCTTTTAAAAGTATATGGATTATAAAATTTTTATTTTTTTACTTTTAATTTATAATTTTTTAAATTTAAAAATTACACTAATAAAAAGATATTTATTAAGAATAAAGAGTAAAAGTCTGGATTCATAATGTTAAAGATAAATTTTTTATTTTTTTAAAAGTTTTTTAAATAATTTCGCTGTTTCTTAATTTATTTTTAAATATTTTTAAATTTTCATTTTTAAATTTTGAATTTGTAAAATGTAATGGTGTAATTTTAAATTAATTAACACTAATTATTGAGGAAAAACGAAGAGGAGTTAAAAACATATTATATATATATATATGCATAATATATGTATATTTTGTAGAAGTATTATTACAATTGCACATGTAAATATAAAAGTATTATTTTTAAGTTAATTTAAGTATTTTTAACATATATAAAGATCTATTTTCAGAAAATAAGAAGTACTGAATATATATATATATATATATATATATATATATATCCATCTCGGACTTGGAAGACCCTTCCCCGCAGAGGCCCCGCTTTGAGCTATCGTCCCCCGTTTGGAGAGAGGGTCCTAGGTGAGTTGGGGAGGTAGCTCTGAGTTAGGGGAGTACAAGGGCTAAAGAAGGAAGTGACAATCAACAAATTTTGGGGTTGTTTTTAACTCACATATTAATGAATTACTTTTACTTGCACATTCGCCTTGATTGGGCTCCATTTTCTTTCCTTATAATTAATGTGTTTAGAAAAGAGATTCATATTATAATTTAAATTATGATTCGTAATTTATTACAATATATTTTCTCATAAAAAATACACATAAAATAAAAATAATTTTGAATTATAATTTTAAATTTATGAATTAAACTTCTTCTAAAGATTTGAACTCATACCCTATAAGAGAGAGTCAAACATGAAAGCAACCTCTTGACTTATCTCAGTTTTGATTTTACAAAAATTTGAACAAAACACAATAACAAAGATTGTGAAATGTTGTAAATAATAAAGAATTTTTACAATAAATACTGTACATTTTCCTTATCGGTAATATCATTATTTTAAATGTTTGATAAACTTTTAATGATTTAATTTATGATTAAAAATAATATTGTATTGTAAATTTTTAAGATAAATATTTATAAATTAAATTATTGAAAAATTAACTCATCTGTTTTTTTTTTTTCAAAAAATAAAGATAATAATTTAAAAAATTTATAAATTTATTAATTTAAATTAAGATGTAATTTTATATAAAATTTTTTTATTTTAATAAAAAATTAAATATAATTATTTTTAAAATTTTTTTATTATAATAAATTTTAAATTTTAAATTTAAATGAGTTAAATGAAACCGATAAAATTCACTTCATCTGGGTGTCACTCACCATATCCCATGAATTGAGTTCTATTTTAAAACGGAGAATTTTCTGTTGTGTATCAGAAAAAAGAAAAGAAATGGATCGAGGGACCCATGTTTGACTCGTCCAATGAATCAGTACTGAAGAAGGTCAGAAGGGAATATTGAAAAAGCTAGATTAACAAAAAGAAAAAAAGAAAAAAAGAAAAAAAAAAAAAAAAAAGATAAGAATGTTTGAGAAGGAGAGATACAAACAGGAGCAAAGAAAAGAAATGATGAGTCATAAACTGGGCGCCGTCTGTTGGCCAACCTGGCCTTGACCGGAAGAATTATTAAGGTCTCGTTTATTTTATAAATTTGAGTTTATGATTTAAGTTAAGATGTGATATTTTTTTAGAGTTTTTTATTATAATAAAAATTTTAATGTGATATTTTTTGAGAATTTTTTACTGTAAAAACTTAAAATTAAAAACTCAAATCGGTGAAGTGAAATAAACGGGGTCTAAGACTCCGTTCACTTTATTAATTTAAATTTTAAATTTTAAATTTTTATAGTAAAAATTTTTTAAAAAATATCACATTTATTTTTTTATTATAATAAAAAATTTTAAAAAATATCACATTTTAATTTAAATTAAAAATTTAAATTCATAAAATGAAGGAGGTTAAAATTCAGATCTCATACAATTTGTTGATTTAAAATTTAAGTTAAAAATATAATTTTATATGAATATTTTTTTATAATAAAAAATTAAATATAATTTTTTATAAAAAATTTTAATTATAATAAAATTAAAATTAAAAATTTAAATTAATAGAAGGAACATACTTCAATAATTTTAACACTTTTCTAGTACTCCCGTGGACCGACAAAGACAGCATCCAACAATATCAGGCCACGTCCACGACCCAATCTCTTTCAAGTATTTTGCACTTTTTGCCCTTACAATTTCATGCACGCCTAATATTATACTTTGTATAAACCAAGTCGGTTCTCAAAACTTTTAGCCGACTATTGAATTGGGGGCTGTTTTTTAAACACGTTTCCCTTTTTTGGGTTTTTCGTTTTGTCCCAAAAACAGATCATGATGCATGAATAATATTAATAAGATGCATTTGTGTGTTACTGGTGTCTCGTTCATTTTATAAATTTTATAAATTATTTTACTATATTTGTGTGTTACTAGGTGTCTCATTCATTTTACAGAGATATTTAGTTTTTAAATTTAAATTTTTGATTTAAATTATGATTCATGATTGTTATAATATTTTTTCTTATAAAAAATACACATAAATTAAAAATGATTTAAATCACATAATTTATATTTATGAACTAAACGGATTTTAATATTTTTTTTAAAAATTTATTATAATAAAAAAATTAAATGTAATATTTTTTTTAAAAATTTTGTTATAAAATTTTAAAATTAAAAAAATTTAAATAAGTAAAATAAATGAGACAATAATACTGAAAAGTTCTTCACTCCTTTCGTGTGTGGTTCATCTCTCAAGTATACCCACACCTTTTTCGTGACATGTGGGTGTCCCACAAGTGGGATTTCTTAAAAAAAAAAAAAAAAAAAAAAAACAAAAATCATTTCAGTACAGACTTCGGTTGGTCCATCTCGATATTATGTCAAATTCACAAAATATATATATATTATATATATATATATTCTCCTTGATCCAAAAAAATAGAGAAATTTGTGTTCATTAATGACGTGGGGCTTGAGTACTCGGAATACAGTGGGACATCTGTCACAAGCATAGAGTGTATAAGTGGCAGAAATGACAGGTGGAGGGAGAGTCCATATTGACTAGCTCGGCTGGTATCAAAGAATGAAAAAAAAAAAATATATATATATATATATATATATATATATATATATAGTTAAGAGAAATTACAGTTCACTGGAAAAATTACAAACATAAATGACAGGACTTTTTCCGGATAGAACCTCCGTACCATAGCTAGAGTCAAATGATTAGAATTAAATTAGATTAAAAAAGTATAAATTTTTTTTTATATAAATTTAACAATTTAAATTAAAAAATTATAGATAATTATTTTTTCTGATTCGATCAGAAAAACTCTTTAATAATATTTTAATGATAAAATTTATAAATGACAAGATATTCACTCTATAAATTTTGGTATTGGATACTAATATGAGCTAAGTATTTTTCTTTATAAAAGTGACCAGATCAACTTTTTTCCTACTGTAAAGCAGATAGTTATGGTAAAATATTTCTGGTGAAAAATCAATTACACACTTTCATAATTCAAACAAAAAAAAAAAGTACAATTCATTATACCATTCAAAGGGACTCTAAGATTTATCACTCTTCTTCTAATATTTGCGGTTAATTTGCGTTTAATTTGTCAATTTTAATTTTTAAGTTGAATTAAAATGTGATTTTATATAAAAGCGTTTTAATTTAATAAAAAAATTAAATATAATTATTTATAATAATTTTTTATTGTAATAAAATTTAAATTTTAAATTTAAATAAATGAAATAAACGGAACTTAAATATTCTGTTTATATTAAAACCATGAGGCAATTAACAAATTTTTTTTTTTTTTTCATTTTAAGAAAAGTTGAAAAGGACTAATAGGAAATCCAGCAGCCATCAAATATGACAACACTAATTAACCTTGTCATAGAATCCAAATTCAGATATAATGTGACACTCTCGTGCAAAAAGTGACAAAGATGCTACACATAGCTAGCCACAAAAAAAAAAAAAAAAAAAAAAAAAAAGCCAAATCGAAAAAAAAAAAAAAAAAAAAAAAGAAATTCATTCTCATCAACCACCGTGCAAGCTCTAAGACAAGTATTTCGTCAAATGTCATGTATGTGCTTGGAAAATCTTCTAATCTTTTAAAGACACTCATGACCCAATAATCTATCCAGATTTTGTGGCCATCCGTAACACTTCTTCACTTGAAACTATATTGTTAGTACATCTTCATAATTATATTGTGTTTGTTTTAAAAAAAAAAAATTAATGAAAAAAAACTTGGAGAACCACACACATAAGTACACACATAACACATTATATATATATATATGTGTGTGTGTGTGTGTATATATATATATATATATATATATATATATATATATATAACATACTAGGTTTGACATCACCCACCAAAACTGAGCATGTTCCACCACTTTCGTATCTATCTTTCCAGAGAGGTTGAGATAAGGATAAGGGCAATGTCAAAGAAACATAATATGGTACTGTACTCTTGCAGGCTCAATCTATCAAAACAATTAAGCTATTTTGAAGTGATGTCTGTAATATTTTACTAATATATGTTTCTTTTCCCTCAAAAAACAAATAATTATTGGTGTCATTTATCTCCCTTCTCTTTTGCAATTTTAATAATTCTTATACTGATTAATAAAACAGAAAGTATTTACCCAATTCTACTTGAAGAGTGATCCTAATTTTCACTCATAACACTACATTTATGACATTGCACAATACATTAATAGGATATGGGATTTTAAAATGAATTTGTGGAGTATCGAATCCTAAGTGTATAGAATAAAGAAAGTTATCATTATCATTAAACCAACTCATCGCTAATATTTTATTGGGAGAAAGAGGAAAATATGTCAAAATTTGAGATGAATTAAAATTAATAGACCAATAGTTTACATAAGTTAATAAATATGTTAAATTATTATTTTCGTCCATAATTTGTCTGGTTATGAACCATAATTTGACAAATTATTATTCATAATTGTTTATAATTTATCCGGTTATGAACCATAACTTGATAAGTTTGTCCATAATTTATCTAATTATGAACTATAACTTGACAAATTATGACTTATTAATTTCTATAACTAAAAATTGACTTATTTACTTTCTTAAACTTTTTATATTCGCATATTTTCTACTATTTTCCTATTTTATTTATATATGTAGAGTTGTAAGGCCAGTCTCAAACCCGTTGCCATTAGCACAATCCTGACTTAGTATGACTCGTTTTAGTTTCCATGTTTAAACTAGCTAGGTTGATAGCCTAGGCTCAAAAGTGTTTGTAGGGTGAGCCAGGCTAGCCCAAAATGCTCTTCAGGATTGATATTTACTAGAACACCTAAAACTGTTACATTTTATACCATGTGACACAACAAAATTTATAATAAGAAGTCTAAAATGCCCTCAAATAAATTAGGAAAAAGTCTAAAATTTTTTATTCTAATAAAATTCAAACTCTAAATTTAAATCAATAAAATAAATAAAACTTAATATTTTAAATATAATATGATAACGTGATTTAATATTTTCTGTAAAAATTTATATATCCTGACATATATCAATTTAAATTTAAAACTTGTGACAACTCTTTTTAAAGCTCAGTTTTTAGATTTAAATTACAAAAGTTCGTACCAAACCGGCCCGGCGCAATCAAAACCTGAAAATCTCGGTCAAACCGGGTCTGGTCTGGCGGCGCGTATATCTTACGCATGCAGCGTTGAATAATCATAAAGAGTATATAACGTATTCTTTTAGTATGCGCAATTGATATTTTTAGTAATGGATGGATAGAGACATGTCAAAGAAGCACGAAAGAAGGTGCTCTTCTCCTGCAGCCTTTTGTTCTATTCTCGAGCAAATACGTGACAACGAATTGGAGTTGTTTCGTGGCAAAATATTAGGCCATATGAACTCCATCGTCTGCATACGGTACCTACTACGTTAAGTGATGACTCAGATGGTCAAATATGTGTATGCATTCGGTACTGAATTCCAGTGTCACTCTTGCTCATTATTGTCAATTTTTTCCCTTTTTAGATTTTTATTTCTTAAATGATTGTTGGTCCCCCATCTTTTAATTTTTTCCCAGGTTCCCCCCCAAAGAAAGAAAAGAGAGAAAATCTTCTCTAGTTAAAAAATCATTCAATATGGTTGGTTGTGCTTTCGATGGCTATCTTTTTCAATCCAATCATCCACTTGACATTTTTTCTATAATAGTTCCTAAAACCTTCAAATTACTTGAAATCCATTCTCACAGAATTTTCTCACTCATAATGTGTTTTGTTGGTTGGTTGGTTGTTTGCTAATTATTAGCCAATCTTTCAGATATTATATAACAAATGAATCGATATTAAATATCGTTATCAACCTTTTCCTTTACATAGAGTGGGAACCATAGTTCTCACTTAAAAGACTTCAATTTGACATTCCTTCATTAAAATTAAAAATTGCCCTCAACACATACTAATAATAATAATAATAATAATAATAATAATAATAATAAAAGAAAATAGTAGAAAATATGTCAATATGAAAATTTTAAGAAAGTGTATAAGCCAATTTTTAGTTATAAAAGTAATAGGTCATAACTTATCAAACTATGGTTTATAACCAGATAAGTTATGAATAAACTTGTCAAGTTATGGTTCATAGTCAGATAAATTATAGATAATTATAGACAATAACTTATTAAGTTATAGTTCATAATCAGACAAGTTTTAAATGAAAATAGTAATTTGACTTATTTATTAATTTCTGTAAACTATTAATTTATTAATTTTAATTTATTTCAAATTTTAACTTATTTCTTTCTTTTTCCTTAATAATAATAATAATAATAACAACAATAGTGATGATAATAAACAAAAATAATAGCAGCAGCAACAACAACAATAATATAATAACAACAATTAATATAATATTTTTTTCCTTATTGTTGTTGTTATCCTTAGCTAGTTGTGATGTCACCAAGATATGAGAAGTTTCCTGTATTAGCAGATGATTTTGCAATTAATTATACACAAAAAAATATGTTTGTATTTCTTTATTTGCCAAGTAGAAAAGCATTAACTTATCGTCAGCCTTTTGTTTATAGGTGAGGCTTTCGTCTAGTTTTCATTTAATTTTAGAAAACTGATATATATATATATATATATATATATATATATATATATAATCCTCAACCGCAGTTGTAATTTGGTGAAAGATTTTGGGAACTAATTGTTCATACCAGAATTGCAAGATATCCTCTAAGATGATCATTGAAAGAAAAGAATTACAAAAGAAGAGAGATAAAAGCTTTAAAAAAGGCTTAGGAAAAATTTAATTCGTCCATATTGAGGAAATGTTTTTTAATCACGTCCTTTTCCACGTGTCACTCTCAACTACTATTCTTCAAATTTACATCATAATGAATTTTCAATTTGATATTCTTGCAAAAATATTTTTTACTTCTACTAGCTTAGAGATTTATAATTTTCAATCACAACACACGTCTTAATCGAAATGTGCATTTCAGCCTGTCTATTATTAAAATATAATATTTGAAATATGTCTTATTATCTTTTTTTTTTCTCATTGAAATATTTTGCCGTATATATATATATATATATATATATATATATATATCCTTAATATATTCTTTTTTAATAAACTAAACTCTTAAAAACAATAAATCGAGAAAAGAAATTAATGTTTTGAGAAAATTTTCATAAGGACGTATCAATGCACATGCATGGCTTTGTGCGCTTCATACTGGTATCACCAAGAAATGGAATAAGCATTCTGTGTTGGAAAATGTCAAGATATATTCTACAATTTATGACTTATTGAAAGGCCTTTCTATATGTAACTTATTATTAAAGAGATCATATGACTTTTAATTTGAAAAGTATACGTGCTTTAACTCTAATTTTAGGAAAAAAGTGTGAAAAGGCGGTGTAATGAGAGTGATTAACATTACATATACTGCATCAAGAAATGGAAAATATATATCCTGAAGACGATTTATCTGTGACACATTTGTGGTAAATCACTCAAACCATAATTTCTGGTTAATAGTCACTTACGCCTTGTTCGGCAGACTCATTTTTAAGTGAAAAACTCAAAAAAAAAAAAAATAACTCGAGTTATAACTTTATTCGAGTTCATGTTCTTTTAAGTTTGAACTCAAGTTCAAGTTTCTCCTTCAACTCGAGTTCAGAAACTCGAACTCAAGTTAATGAACAGTATTTTTTCTATTATTAAAAATGTTATAATTTTTTCGTTTTAATTCTGATTGAGATGATTTTTTTTCTATGCATTGACAATGAAAAGACGAATAAAACTAGACCTATATACCCTATTAAAATTTTTTCACCAACATTGACTTTTTATTAAAATACTATCTAAATGTAAATTCAAGTTTTGACTCACTTAAACACAAACTCAAAAAAGATTCTTATCTTAAACCATAACTCAAATGTACACAACTAAACACAAACTCAAGTTACAACTTCAACTCAAATTATAACTCAAACTCAACTCAAAATCTACATTCAAATTACCTAACTCAAAATGTATATATAATTTAAAAAATGGCGTAATACTTACAGAATTACACTCAAGTTACCTAACTCAGTAACAAACCCTTAAAGTCTTGAAGAGTCATCTAAGAAATATATATGTAATTATCTTCCACCTACAAGAATGATTTTATTTTATTTTTTTGCTAGTTGAATGATTTTAACTATGTTCTTTCTCACTCTCAAGCTTTTGGAATGTGGGAAAAATGATAAGAAAGAAAGAAAGTTGATCATGTTTTCGACTTATTGAAGGATGACGTAAGACTTGCAGAATTACATCGGGAATTAACTAAACACTTATCTGATCAATGACATTAGATTTCACACAGAAATCATGTTCAATATTATAATGCTTTGTGCACAACCCGAGTCTTGTGGAACGAATATAAATATATATATATATATTTTTTTATATTTTCACTATCATTCAAATGACTAGTTTCTTTAGAGTAAGAACAAAAAATCATTGGATAACTATCCAAGGAATGTTGTGGATGTGACCATTCTTACTCTATAGGAAAAAAAAAAAAAAATAAAAAAAAAGAAAGTTTTTGAGTGGATAAACTTTCCGTATCCAATGTTGTGGAAGAAAATCAGGAGTGGTTGTTTGTCCATCGCTCTCAGGAGGTGATGACTAGATTTTCACTACTTTTTTGAGCAAAGAGCATTATGGCCAATACTATTTTATAGACCTTGTAAGAGTAAACCAACAGTTAAATGCCCAACTTTCATTGTATTAAATTGAAAAACTTTGAGAAATAGTAAAAAATATATCAATATGAAAAGTTTAAGAAAATATATAAGTTAATTTTTAGTTTTAAAAATTAATAGACTATAACTTGTTAAGTTATGGTTCATAATTAAATAAATTATAGACAAACTTGTCAAGTTATGATTCTTAACCCGACAAATTATGAATAAAAATCGTAAATTATAGATAATAACTCGTCAAGTTATGGTTCATAACTAAATAAATTATAGACAAAAATACTAATTTAGTCTATTTATTTACTTATATAAACTATTGACCTATTAATTTTAATTCATCTCAAGTCTTAGTTTATTTTCTTTTTTCTCCCAAAAACTTTTAGGATATTTCTATAATAGGGTTTGAAAAATTATCAGTGTTTACGTTAAAAATTTGCTAACGACTACACAAAACTCTTTTCAAGTATATATCAGAATAGTCTGATTTGTGACTAAACAAAATAGCTCCTATTGAAATTAAATATATATATATATATATATAAAATTACCATATATACTACAAAGAAGTTCGTGTAGGGATATTTTTTATTTTTCCCCAGATATAATGTACTTTTAAAAAATACGACACCAATATAATACTTTACCCTATTCAAAATTACACCAAAATAATAATAAATAAATAAAACTAATAGAATATTTTGAAAACTATCGTACTCGTTAAGTACATACCATGACTAATAAGAATATAGTTCTCTGGGAGAGTATAAAAACTATATCTGTAAGACAATTTTTAACCAATCAAACCCTATCAGGTTGAGAATATATATTAAATTTATCAAATTTTTAGAAAATATTTAACAGTTAAAAACTATGTAATTTTTTAATTTAAAATTAGGATATTTGAAGTCTTCATTTTATAATAAAGTCAGTTGTGCAATTTTTTTTATCGTAAATTATAATTTACTCTTTTTTTTTCCTTTCCTTAAATTCTCCAAAAGAATTTTTTTTTTTTAAAAAAAAAGAGAGAGAATATAAAATAGATTCTCCAAAAGTTAAGAAAAAAAAAGAAAAAAGAAAAAGAAAAATATTGACATAAAAATAGGACACGTCAGACCTTAAGAAAAAAAACGTGTACACGTCTCACACACAGCTCCCCACAAACACGTTTTGTCGAATCATGATTTATTATTTATTATAATATATTTTTTTCATAAAAATTACACATAAATTAAAAATTATAATTTTAAATTATAGTTATTCAAAAACTCTCTTCCCACGCTCGTATAAATAGCCGACTAAGGACGACCCAAGAATTCACTCATCCCCATTTCCCTCCTCAAAACACTTTTATATTCCATTCAATAAACACTTTTTATCTAAATTTCCTCTCTTTTCCTTAATTTCTCTCTCTAACCACAATATAATGGTGGTCTTGTCCAAGCCCGAACACTTCCCTTTCCTTAAAAACTGCAATGCAAACAACTTACTCTACGAGATTCCTCTAATAGACCTGTCGAGGCCGGAGTCGAAGACCGAGATCGTCAAAGCCTGCGAGGACTTTGGCTTCTTCAAAGTCATCAACCATGGCGTTCCAATGGATTTCATCAGGAGATTGGAATCCGAAGCCGTGGAGTTCTTTTCCCTCCCGCTTTCTGAGAAAGAAAAGGCAGGGCCACCCAGCCCTTTTGGCTACGGAAACAAGCAGATTGGACGGAAAGGCGACATGGGTTGGGTCGAATACCTCCTCTTAACCACCAACCCGGACTTCATTTCCCAAAAACTCTCGTCCATTTTCGGAGAATCCGAAAACCCAGATAAGCTTCGGTAATACGAAAACCGAAACTTTTTATATATTTTTTTAGCACAATATTCTTTTCTATTGTAATAAATTTAAATTTATGTTCAAACCTAGAGTTAGATTATAAAAAAGAAAGCCGACGTAAAAGGACTCTGTTTCCTCTGTTTTCCTCTGTTTTCTCTGACTCTGGTTTTTTTTTTTTTTTCCTTTTTTGTCGGAATTTAACAGTGCTGCTTTGAACGAATACATATCGGCGGTGAGGAAAATGGCATGTGAGATTCTGGAACTGATGGCAGATGGGTTGAAGATTCAGCCGAGGAATGTGTTCAGTAAGCTTCTGATGGACGAGGAGAGTGATTCTGTTGTGAGGTTGAATCATTACCCGCCATGTCCAGAGTTGGAAAGAGTCGGGAGTGGGAATGGGAATGGGAATAGAAAAGTGATTGGGTTTGGAGAGCACACAGACCCACAGATCATATCGGTGCTGAGATCCAACAACACGAGTGGACTCCAGATTTCATTGAGAGATGGTAGTTGGGTTTCAGTCCCACCTGACCAAGACTCTTTTTTCATCAATGTCGGCGACTCTCTTCAGGTAAACAAACTTACAACTTCTACACTAATATTGTTATGTAGTAATAATTTCTCCAGGGATGAAAATGTAAGAAAAAAAACTTTTTCATTATTTTTAGAAATTTCCTCAAGGTTCCAAGTACTTTTTATTTTTTAGTAATTTATTTTTTTTTTTTTTTTATTTCAAAAATCCTGTTCCCATGGATAAGATGTGATTCTATTGGTATATGTACTCTTAGCATTTTTTTTCCCAGGAAAAGAAAAAAAAAAAAAAAAAAAAAGCTCTCACATTTTATAGTTCTCCGTACATACAATGCCATGAAAAGGGAGCTACTACGCTTATGGTGTTTTCCAAAATCGTGGTGTTTATTTGTCCGTGAGTTATATGCGTTTTTGTTTTTCTGTGTTTATTATCAGAAAAAAAAAAGTTAATAATATTTTTCAAAACTTAAAAAATACCCTATGCTTTTTTGTTTTGTTTTTGTTTTTGTTTTCTTAATAGATACTCGTTAGATTATGGGACATGGCAAAAAATAATAATTTGTCTGATGTACTAGTATATGTCTTTCTTTCTAATGTAGTTTAGTTTATAAATTAAAATTATTTTTAATTTATATGTATTTTTTATAAAAAAAATACCGTAATTAAATTATTAATTATGTTTTAAATTATAATATAAATTTTTTAATTAAACGTGTTCTTAACTATTGTTGTGTAGGTCAAAGTAAGAAAGGGGTGCTTTCAATACCCATTTCTCTATTTCTTTTTTCATATTCTACTTTTCTTAATTCACTGGGATTTTTTTTTTCTTTTTTTGTCCATCAAATTTTTTTTTAATGGTATTCTTGGTCTTATGGATTGCAGGTGATGACAAACCGCAGGTTCCAAAGTGTAAGGCACAGGGTTATAGCGAACGGCTTGAAATCTAGAGTGTCAATGATTTATTTTGGGGGACCACCACTGTGCGAGAAAATAGCTCCATTGCCTTGTCTCATGGATGGAGAGGAAAGCTTTTACAAAGAATTCACTTGGTTTGAGTTTAAAAAGTCGGTTTTCAACTCAAATTTGGCCGATAATAGGCTTGAACACTATGAGAAGTTTGCAGCCTCATAACGCAGCTACATAAATTAGAAAAATGCCTTAATTAAATACATTATAAAAAAAATAATAGTATAATCAAATTTCCTATAGATGGAGTAATTTGTGTTTTTTTTTTTTTTTTTTTTTTTTTTTTTTTTTTTTTTGGGGTCTACCTATTTTCTTCTCTCTAAGAAAAACTTGTGTAAAGTACCCTGTTGGTTTAGAACATATATAGAAGAGTTGTGTACAACAACTTTAATGAATGTTAATAGCAAAATAGCTTTTAATTATGAGTCTCAAATTTATTTTACACGTGTCACCAATGGACCCCACTAAGGCAAATTGGTTCAAAGTGTTCGACCAGACGAAATATCCAATTCTGATTTTTTTTTTTTTTTCCCCCGCTTCCTGATAAAACACCATTTAAAGGTGAAATTTTATTCTCCAATAAATGTAGAATATAAATAAGAAAATGAATAAATGTTCAAGTCTATTACAACAATGATATAAGTACTTGAGGTCCTTTTCAGCGTTAGTGTACGACCAAATACATTAAATGGAGAAGCATCCAGAGATATATATGTCTCGTTAGGATTCTTGAAGAAATAATTTAAAAAAATATATATCATGTGGGACATTGAATTATTTACTCTAACTTCGAATTAAATTAAGTTATCAAATATTATTCAAGTCAACCAATTATTAAGGGATAAGATTCCTTGTCTTTCTATTTTATTAATTTTATTTATTTTACATAATTGAGGCTATAATACATAAGCGTAGCAAAATTGACATCTTACTATTTTATTGTAAAAAAAAAAAAAAAAAAACCAATTTTTTGGTTATTTTCCCATTCTTAATTCAATTCTTGCTTTGGCAGTTGAAGAATGAAAAAGAAATAAAAAAAAAAAAAAAAAGGTCCACCATATGAACTATCACATAGTAAGCATTAAGATCTTGTGGGCTCATTGTCTTCTTGGGACCACCTTAACGGCAAACTCCCATGCATACATAAAGCTCAGAATTTTCGGCTTACGCCAAAGCCCAACAGAAAAACCGCGTTTTGCCTAAAAGATTGACTTCATAAAAATAAAAATAAAAATAAAAATAAAAATAAAAAGTCCAGCTTTCACGAGTCTATTTCATTACGCGCCGCCGTGTTGTGACTTGTGAGGTCTACAAAGAAAGGATCTAGAAATCTTACACATTTTTCATACTTCATTTTCTTCGGTTGACTGCGTCGCCAATCTGAAACCGACAATTTTTAGGACATATTACTAATTGATTCTGTCATTCTAATCTCACACCCATAGATCCAAAATATAGGCATCGTTCATTTCGTGAATTTGAATTTTTAATTCGAGTTGAGATGTGATATTTTTTGAGAATTTTTTACTGTAGCAAAAAAAGTTAAATGTGACATTTTCTGAGAGTTTTTTACTGTAAAAATCTAAAACTGAAAATTTGAATCGGTGAAATGAACGAGACCATAGTGTTAACTGAGTTGTTAATCAAAATTATCATAATTTAGTCTTATTTATTTTATCAATTTAAATTTTTAATTTTAATTTTATTATAGTTAAAAATTCTCATAAAAAATCACATTTAATTTTTTATTATAATTAAAAATTCTTATATAAAATTAAAAATTTAAATTAACGAATTAAAATTTAAATTATTTTTTTAATTTTATTACGTCAGATTAATGTATTAGTCTATTTATTGTCAGTTATGGTACAATATGTATGTAGAGCCTCGTCATATCCAAAAGGTCATACTCCATGAAAAATATCTACGGGCCTGTTTGGTGAACAGGTTCGAAATATAATAATTAGTTTGTAATGAAATGTTTTTAATGTGGTTTAAGTTTTGGATTGTTAGGTATATATGCCTCAAATTAATATTTTAAGTAAATTATTATTTTTTGCTTTGGATCAGGGGTTGTATAATGACGCATTGTTAATCTCAGTACTCCTTCATGCAAGGTTTTATGTGGTGAGAGTAAGAAGGAAAAAAAAAAAAAAAAAGTCTTTTTTTTTTTTTTTTTTTTGTTTTGAAAAAAGAGAAAAAAAAGTAAGAAGAGAGATAAATAAGTATTTTAGATTGTGAGAGATTGAGAAAGATTGTTCGGTGTGTAATTCTGAGATTATTGGTGGTTTTTTTCTCTCTCGTGGAGATAGAAAATTTTGACGAACCACATAAATCCTTATTTTTTTCTGTGTATTTTTTTTTTGTTATTTTATTTTGTTTATTTTTCTTTCTTTGGGTATAAGATGTCTTCATTTCCAATAGATTTGATCCAACTTTTTGATTCAAATAAGTTGAACTAGTTTACAAATAGGCCTCTTAACTTTTGTATTCTTGAATTATTATTACTGGTGTTCTTGAATTTTACAGTCATTTTCAATTTGTCTATCAAACTTGTAAAATTATCACTTTACTCTATTAATTAATTTTAAATTATTCTTACTCAATCTCTTATATTATAATTTTCATTAAAACAGATAAAAAAATAGAATAATACAATCACGTCTTTCAGTTTAAATTTCTAATAAAAACAAAAAGATAAAAACTAAATAGTCACACTTAATCATCTGCTTTTCTATTTAATTTTAGTAGAAATTTTTATAAAAGAGTTTAAATGAAAGAAATTCAAAATTTAGGAAGTTGAGAAAGAATTTTTGAAAGTTCTAAAAATTAAAGTAATAATGATTCAAAATTCAGGGACACTAGTATGATTGATTTCGTCGAATCGGTGAGAAAGTTTTGTGTAAGGGTGTCTAGTTTGTTATATTAAAATTTAAAAGATGTTTAATTAGAGAATTTATATTATGATTTGAATCATAATTCATGATTTATTATAATATTTTTTTATAAAAAATATATATAAATTAAAAATAATTTTAATTTTATAATTTTAATTTTTGAATTATACATTTACGTGTCTCGAATCATGAAAACCAGATTTCAATCTACATACCTAAAAGCCGACAAACACCTAAATATGGGCTTGTCATCTTGATCTTGGGCTGGAGTACTAGCGACTCTAGAAGGTGAAGTTGGTCACTTTACTAGAGTCCTTTAAGGTATCGTTTATTTTATTAATTTAAATTTTTAATTTTAAGTTTTTATAATAAAAAATTTTTAAAAAATATCACATTAAAATTTTTTATTACAATAAAAATTTTTTAAAAAATATCACATCTCAATTTAAATTAAAAATTTAAATTTATGAAGTGAACGGGCCTGAATATCTCAAAAGATCCACCACTCATTAATGGTTGATATTAGAGATGAACAGCTGTGAGCTATATAATCAAGATGGGAGTCCAAGCACTATTTACGTGGATAGAACCCCGAACCGACGTGCCCTACGCTACAGTTGGTCGTGACAAGCTTATAGTGAGGAATTTCGATTTCACCGATAAAGTTACTAACAGTAACATATATTTTCTGAGTACAGCTAAAAGTAGTTGACACGCATTACTTCCTTTTTGTACGAGATTTATAAAGGAAGATGACTCATGTATTACTTCTCAAGAAGGAAGGACTCATCCCTATTTCTATTAGTGGTAGTGTGGTACCTTCTCAACAAACGGTTAGAATTGAGCCAACACACTTCTAATCTAATAGATACAAATGACTCTTTAAAATTCTCTTTCATCTTAAAGCTTATATGAAGCTATTAAAATTAGGAAAATAGTAAAAAATAAAACAATATAAAAAATTTAAGAAAATATATAAGTTAATTTTTAGTTATAAAAATTAATAGGTCATAACTTGTTAAATTATAGTTCAGAATCAGATAAATTATGGATAAATTTATCAAGTTATAGTTCATAGTCATAAAAATTATAGACACAAACTGTGAATAACTTATTAAGTTATCGTTCATAACCAAATAAGTTATAAACGAAAATAGTAATTTAACATATTTATTAACTTATATAAACTATTAATCTATTAATTTTAATTTATCAAATCTAAACTTATTTTCTTCTTTCTCCCTTAATATTATCAAGATTATTCCACACACTTCTTTAGAACTTAAGCACTGTGCGCTCTTATTTGGGCAACCAAACTCTAAGCCCAAAAACTAATTAACTATAAAACCAGCAAACATAAGCCTAAAAATCAAGTTTAACTTCCAACATATGCAACTAATTAGCATCAGTCTAAGCACTTTTTCGGATTAAAAATAAAATTAGCATCAGTCTGAAATAAAAATGTCACTACAAGGAAAACACAAGTTCTAAGCTGAAACTAACCACAAGTTGCAGAAACTGGTAAAAAAAAAAACAAAAGAGATATTCATTCTTATGATGCCAGCGACGCTCCATATGAAGGAAAAATTAGCTGAGCTGATCATCTATAGTCGCTAAACTCAGGGGCTAGCTGATCATCTATTGGGATGTAATTCTTCGTATCAACAATCTTCATTCCTGAACCCCTAATGTCTCCTAACCTGGGGTTACAAATTTTTTGCGCAATTTCTTGTTCAGAATGGCGGTAGCTTCGTGGAGAGTAAGTTCGGCCTTAAGTAGACTACTCCTTGATGTTTCCCGTGGTGATTCGTGCTTCTGAATGACAGCTTGATTATATACATTGATAGGGTTTGATAACGAGGCTATCATGCAACGATTTTAACAAATGAACCCATCGAGGACAATTGTAATATGTTATTAATTCAATGAATTTTTGTTGCTTTTTTTTTTTTTTTTAATAATTTTACTTTATAAAACGTTTTTATGTGTGCCCCCCACTCTATTGAATTCATGGATGGATCTGGATCTGTCACTGCTTCTAACCAACCATTGTTTCTTTCGATTAACTTTTTGAAGGATTAAAATGCATGTGAATTCTACAAAAATTAGAAAGCATGGAAGCATAGACATACAGTATACTCATATAATAATCCGCCTGTGCTAGAGGGCCATAACATTCTGTTTTCACCCAAGGCAAGGAGCTGTTGAAGTCAATAAAGGTTAAGGTGATGTTTGATTCACGGATTCAGAATCATAATTTATAATTTTAATTTTTAAAATTTAAATTTTTATAAGAGAAAAATACTGTAGTAAATTAATAATCATGATTCAAAATTAGGCCAGAATTCTCGAAACAAATGGAGCATAAGTCTTGCTTTTCAGCTTTGTGCGTTTATTTTACCTCTAGTTTTTGTTCCGTTCTCGTTTTCCATTAGTAGAAATATGAGTGATGAGTACGTAAAATTTATAATGTAAGAGAAATGTGAAAGTGTACGAGTTTTTGTTATAATTAAAAACTCACTACTATATATGCAGGGTGTGAACCAAGTCACAGAGTTAGTTGTAGTCATCCTTGTTTGAGAAATCAGGGTAGGTAGGGATGTCGTTTCCCTAAGGCAGTGTTAATATCCGACATCTCACTAGCAACTTCATGGAAGTGGTTGCAGAATTTATTTGAACGTCAATCAATTGACAAATCCCCCAGATTTTATTTGAGAATTCATCTGGGAGATGTGTCGATTGAATAAATATGATGAAGCTCAAAACAAAATCACGGAAAAAGCTGAGACTGAGAAGGAAGACTTGCGTATGAAATGGATTTAACGTCTAAAACACATCTCAAGGCGTAATCTGATTTTTCTATATAACTGCGGCAATGTGTTTGATTTACTATTCTTGAAAAAATGAAATATATATATATATATATATATAAATGAGAAAAAAAATAATTCTGATCTATATACTCATAGCTGAAAGTAATCAGTTTTTTGTAAATAATGCAATCTGATTTGTTTCTTCAAGGAGTTGGGCTGATTTGGCGGGCAGAGAAGATCTCATAAGAAATCAATTGAAAAAGGAAGCATCTAAATCTCGTAGTTTGGTGAAAATTGACAATATATCATGCAATTGTTCAAAAAGAAAGAGATAGTTGTCTCATGATCTTAGGATAAATTGCAAAAAATTCACTACAAGAAATAGTACATTCAAATACGTGGACACAACAACATGCTCAAATAAACGCTGTGAAAATTGGTTTCTACCAACATGCTCATTCAGCGTATGTTGTCATATGTAGTAGCGCTTTCAACAAATTTAACAACGCTCAGTCGAAATGCGTTGTCAAAAATCAATATAACACGGTCCAAATGTAGTGATTGATATTTTGCAAAAAGTATGTAACTTGAAAGAAAGAGACCTAATCTCCTTGTGCTTGAAGTGACAAAGGTTCGTGATGTATAAATAAGACTATATTGGATCATTTACTCCTTTTCCTTTTGTCAGGTTTTTTGCCCATGATTTTTTTCTATTTATTTATTTATTTATTTATTTGTAGAGGGTACTAACGAGGCATCTCTTAATTTTTTTATTTTTTTTTATTTTCCTAAGGAGAGTAGATCTTTTCTATCCCAATTATTGTCTTTCTTTGCCTTCTGTAGCAGGATTCTAATTTTTTTTTTTTTTTTTTTTTTTTTTTTTTTGTATTTTTCCTCTGTTTATCAATAACTTGTTCGTGATTGATTTGTGAAAGGATTTCTATATAGCACACACTTTGAAAATATGTTGGCAGGTCGTGACCACCTTGCTCAAATGAGGGATCACGCCTTTGACACTACGAAAGTGAGAAAGATATATAGGACATATAGAGCTTGAGGCGCTTAATTTGCAAGCTAAGCCAAATTTATTTAAATTTTCGCCTTGGAAAGAGCCATGATGAGGACATTATAAAGCCTCACCGTGAATATATGTTAAGATCCCACAATCCACAAGTAGCTTGCAGAATAGCTGGAAGCGAAACCTAAAATGACGCCAAGTACATATATATAGCAAGGATATAGAGGGTTCGAGTCACGCCTCAAGTGGTGACTATATTAAGATCAGTATGGCGTTTTGAGATAGGAGATACGTTTATTAAGATAAAGGAGAATTCAAGAACATAGATGCTTGATTCTCTCCTTTTTTTATTATTTTTTTAAATATTCCATTGAGAAAACATGATCGGCGACGTGGGTTGTCAGAAATTTTGGATCAAGGCTTAGTATCACTTTAGGATATCGATGGTCACCCAACTGGCTAATGCCTTTCGCCAAAATGTTTTTGTTTCACAGTGCAATACCTTCAAGTGTCAAGGTAGGATACTGGAGGTCAATGGTAGCTTCCACCGGTTCCTGAAAGTTTTTGTCATGTTAGGATATTATGATTATTACCGTTTGATAATATTGGCATCGTAGTATATATGATACTGTTAGGGATATATTTGGTATTAAAAATGTGAAAGTGTAACAATCTTTGCAAAAACCATTTTTTTTTTTTTTTTTTTTTTTTTTTCTGGTGATCAAAATTAACCCAAAGCTCGGTTTCGTGACACTTATTCATGGAAATAATTGAAAGACTGAGCTCGAGCGGAGTCTGTCTCACTCACACACAAGGTCGCATGAAATATAGATGGCCTCACCTGTACGTGGGCTACTTAATCAAACGGAGCTGAGTGGCATTGCTTCACAGAAAGAGGCGATTAATTAATTGAGGCTAATTAATATGATTCGCCATCAAGCACATTTTAGGAGTGTGTTCACTTATCAGACACGACATTCAGCTCAGTGTTTTATGCTGCTGCAACCTTTTTGCATCAATATATGGATCGGCCTCCTTCATTTTGATAATTTAAGTTGAGAATTCTTAAGTTAAAAAGTGAATTTTTGTAAGATAAAATACTGTAATAGAAAAAATTAAAATTAAATTTTTATGGTAGAAAACACTGTATTAAAACTTGAATTGTGATTCGAATTAGCGAAACGAACATGTCTAATAACTTTATATAAATGATAGGAAATTAACTTTATTATCTTATTCGAAAGACCCAGATTAGATCTTTAGTTATTGTTATTTTGACAACTCTTTTAGATCTGGTATTCGATCTCGATTTGTTAGACAAAAGCGAGGAAGAGAGATCACAGATAGAGATTCAATCTTATTATTCATAAATCTAGCTTTTATTTCTGTGAGTCTAATCCACTGGGTCTGACATGTAAAGAAAACATACGCGCAAAAGCCATAATACATAAGAAATGAAAGAATCTAAAATAATCAAACCAACCAAAGTATGTAACTCCGGCACATAAAACACATCGGCGATCAATCTAATCAACCCACAGCGCCTCATCGATTGGTGGCATCTCTCTAAGCAACCTTGCAAAGTCGTCTTTGAACGAAAAATCTCTCGTCAAAAATCTTGAAGACGGAAAAGCAGCACAACTAGGGCTACTCTCATGATTCGACTTTTTTGAGGACAATCTCTTAGGCGCTCTTTCATCGTCGTCTTTCACCACGGAATCCTTACCGGTCAGCTTCTGAACGACGTCTTTGAAGCTCCCGGAGTCGGTCTCTACGTACTGAGTGTTGATTATCACAACCCTTGGCGCGACTCTAGTTTTAAAATTGTCCCTTTGGCTATTTGACATGGAGGAAACTAAGTGGGGAAATGTATCGTGTGATTTTGAAGGGTTATTTTTAGTGATCAATCAGAGTTTCTTTTATAGTAAAAAAATGGAGGTATGGAGAGATATAGTATATAGGAAGGTGGATGGAAGTTTTGTAGGGCAATATAATGTAACAGTTTATAAGATTATGGGTAGTTACGAAAGAAGAGCAAGAAAAGATCAAAATTAGGAAGGATAATATAAATGAGAGAAGTTGACCGTTGTACCTTGTCTAGAAGGAGTTGGAGAGAGGTTGGTCAAAAGCATGCAGCTGACAGTTGAGAAAATCAATCACCCTCTCTTTTGTTGACAGTGACACGAAAAAAGACAAAAGATTATATATATTCAAATCGTTAGTCTACTTGTATGTTGTTTTACTTGATTTCTTTTTGATAATGAGGTAATTGTTAGAATTGGAAGATGGCCAACACAAGCACTAGTCAAATTACATGTATTTATTTATTTTTATCTTCTATGAAATTCGTATTCTAGAATCCTTCGAATTTGTGAACACAATTTTGAATTAAAAAGATTAATAAGCATTTTTTTTCCCTATTTACAAAAAGATCATTAAAAGTATGAGGAGTTTTCTTCAAGGCTTGCGGAAGAACAAATTTGCATGATCCAAGCCAAGAGACAGATTTCCACCGCATGAGGCATTAACTCATGATCAGAGGTATTAATTACTTTTTATTCTTGAGTAGTTGCAAATTAACTTCCATTGTGTTCAAGTTGGGTATTCCTCTGACGGAGATTAGGATAATTAAACGTCACTTAGGGGATGTTTGGTTGGGGGATTCGTCCCCCGATTCGAATCATGATTCGTGATTCGCTACAGTGGTTTCTCTCATAAAAAATACACGTAAATCGAAAATGGTTCAAATCACATGATTCGAATCCCTGAACCAAACGGACCCTTATATTTATCTTAGAATTAAGAATTTCATATTTTCATATTTTAAATTTATTCATGTTTATCTCTTTATTAGAATAGGATTAAGATTGCATTCTCTATAAGTTGCTTATAGTGATTGTTATTCTCTATTTTGTTGATGACTATAATGAATATTGATGGCATGTTTATCTATTGTACATGAGCATGAATGAGAGTGTATAATATTCAGAATGAGAAATTAGACTCAAAATAAGTTGTCTACTTAATTACAAAATTCAGACTCAAAATCGAAATCACTTCAGATTCCATTCATGAGTTTAATTACGCCCATAATCGGAACGAACTATTATAAAAGTATAAGCAACATACCCTTTAAGTGAATTTTGTATTTTTAATTTAAAAAATGAATTTTCTTCTTATTATATAAATATTAATAACAATTAAAATATTTGCTATAATAATAGAGTTATATAATAATAAATATAATTGATAATTATTTAGAATATAAATATAAATTAATTTGAATAAAATAAATAAATTAATAAAATGTTAAAAAGTAAAATATAATAATGGATTTTTATTAAAAAAATAACATATTTATTATATTAAAGTTAACAATATTTAAGCTAAATTTTAATATTAGGAAAATAAATAATAAATATATGCTTGCAATCATAATTTTTCTTTTTTTTATTTAATTTATATTTATATGTAAATTAGAGATAAGATAATAATTTAATATTAGTATCAGGATTAGACGTCCCAAGCTGGAGTAGGCATAGGATTACCAATTCCATTATTCAATCTTAAATTTGAGTCCCAATGGTACAAGATTTATAAGAATAAATAAATATGAAATTGACTCTCTTTAATTCTAACAAGTAAACATGTCATGAGATTATTGTTTTTCCTTCTCTTGAGTTAGCGTTCTTTTCTATTTCTTATTTTTGTGATTCTATTTCTCTCTCTTCTGGTTCTATTTCTTATCTTAATTTTATTTTTTATTTTATAAAATAATCTTTCTAATCCAAATTCTACCTTTCCTACATCATTTTGCTAGTTGTTGGTTTTGTGTTTTAGAGCAGTGTTAAATAGCTTATGTAAAAGCACAATCCAATTTTTTTTTTTTTTTTTTTTTACAAAAATAGTTGGAAATAGGCCAATATGAAAAGCTTAAAAAAGTATATAGGCTAATTTTTAGTTATAGAAATTAATAGGTCATAACTTGTTAAGTTATGGTTTATAACCAGATAAGTTATGGACAAACTTGTCAAGTTATGGTTCATAACCAGACAAGTTATAGAAAAAAATCGTGAATTATGGATAATAACTTGTCAAGTTATGGTTCATAATCAGACAAATAATAGACGAAAATAATAATTTAGCCTATTTATTAACTTATATAAACTATTGACCTATTAATTATAATTCATTTCAAATCTTAATCAATTTTTTTTATACGGCTATTAATTAGCAGGAATTATAAAAAGTACGTCCACATTTACTCTTGCGCAAATACAAACACAACTGACAACACTTCATTTGTGTGTTTAGGCCCATCGACCAGCCTGTTCATCTTTTTATATTTATCTTAAATCATTTTAAGGTTTTCTTATTCAAAAATAGTGATGACTCAATTTCAGATTCTAACCTTAAATGGATTTATTATTAGGTTATATCACTAGCATTTTCCTATACATAAGGAATTTTCTTTCGAAAAGCATTTCATTACCCTATCAGTTTTATTTAAAAAGCAAAATATTGATTTTTTTTTTATTTTTTATAAAGACTACAACTTCATTCAACTGAAACAAATATTAAATTTTAAATTTATAAATAAAAAAACAAAAATCGATAATAAATGATCCATTATAATAAATAAAACAGTTAAATCATGGTTTTTACTAAAGAACAACGGAGATTTTTTTTTTTTTTTTTTCCTTTTACATAACTTCACAATAGAGATAAAATCGAGTTTTACAAGAAATAAATCAGAATATTGTATGCCTTCAAGACAAACCCTTTTCTGATAGATAGAAGAACAAACAGGTTGTGATCACTGTCAATTTTCAGCTGTAAAAAATATTCATAATCTGATACTAAAAAGCTACAGATCTAATCAGAAACCGCACAAAAACACAGAAAAATAATAAATCCAAATAAGTCACCACAACTATATTTTATTCAGAGTTGAGTGTGTCAAACTTATCACCATATAGAATGAGATCCTAGTTGGAGACATATTCTTATTCAAAAATCCTAAAACTACAAAAGGTCCTTGGAAAAGATCCTAGTTGGAGACATATTTCTTATTCATATTTTGCTAGTTATTGGTTTTGTGTTTTAGAGCAGTGTTAAATAGCTTATGTAAAAGCACTATCCAATTGCATTTTTTTTTTTTATAAGGCTATTAATTAACACGAATTATAAAAAGTACGTCCACATTTACTCTTGCGCAAATACAAATACCAAAAAATAAAATAAAAAAATAAAAAATTTATGGGGTACTAAAAGATAATTTTGCTGTGGTATGACTTATGAGGTATTAAATTGAACTTATTTCTTTTTTTATGTTGAAAAAAAAAATAGAGAAAAAGTAAAAATGAAGACACACATCCATATAATAATCATCCGGAACCTTCGTTGACTTTGGTGGATATTCGCCGTTGAACGTAATGACTTTTCACGTTGACATCTGATAGATTCAAAATTAATGCAACAATTCAAACATTCTTCTGATAATTTGGTCGTCTTAAATATTGTAAGTTTTTCGAAGCTAAGGAAAATTTTATAGCGCCGCCGCTATTGTCATTTAACGCAGTCAGTTTTTTTTTTTTTTTTAATTTTTTTATTTTTATTTTTTAAGAAAGGGACCTTCTCTAGTATAACAACTTTTTAATTGGTCACGTTTTTTATTCGTTAAATTTCTATAAAATTACATAAATGTCAAAATATACGTAGATTTAATAATTAAAAACTTTGTCCTATTAGCATATTAAGTGTACCAGATAATCTCTTTTTAATAAAAAGGAATGAATTTGAATTTTTGGAACCTTAATTTTATACATTTGAGACTATTAGTGTTATTATCAAACAAGATCAAATTTTTTATTTGGTGGCACTGAGAGTTCGAGTAGAGTGGAACTTAGCGAAGATTATAGTTTCAATCCTCTAGAACCTGACTTTTATGCATACTAATTTTGTAACATCCTTTACACATATTATCATGTTAGAAATATGTGAAGAGTTTATTATTTACCGAATAATAAAAAACTCATTTATATAATTATTTAAGGATTTTTAAATTTATTTTGAAAAGAAATATGTGTTAAGACAACAATTGACAAAAAAAAATTAAGTAGGCCGGACAAATTTAAAGAGAGTTATTTTAACAAATTAAAAATAAAATAAGAACACATGTAAAAAATTGTTAAATTATTCTCATAAAAATAAAATGAGGAACAACGTTTTCTTTTTAAAACACACAAAAATTTTAAAATATAAAATATTCAAAAAAATAAAGATAAAAAATAAAAAAGATAAAAAGTTAGCTAAATAGAGGAATTGTCACGTAGAAAAGAGCCGAAGCTCTTTTATGTGTGCCTGTGTATGTATATACATGTATATATATGTGTGTCTATATATATGACTTTTTTTTATACAGAATTTGTGACTGCTATTTTGGTAAGATGTATTTTGAATACGAACCTTCATGGAACGTTCGAAATTCTAATAATAAACTAAATAAATAAAATAAGTGTATTTGTGGGTCAGTTAAATAGTAATAATTAGAAAGTTCGACACTTTCAACTTTTGTATAAGAAATATAGATGAGAATTTCAATCCTACTTTAATTGTTTCTTTGTCAACTTTTTTTTTTTTTTTTTCCTTGTCAACTAATTTGTCTTTTTTTGATAAGATTTTTATTTTTATAAAGTGCCAACTAATGAATATGTCTTGAAACCGTCAGTCTGTTTACTAATTATTATTAATTCCAAGTACAATGAACATTCAAATACTACGACATTTTTTTTTCTTTTTTGTCATAAGAAATTTTTTTTTTTTTTGACAATATGATACGTAACTAAACGATATATATGATTACACGACTCGTGGGGAAGAACAATTATACCCTTAGCTTGTTGTTTTAGCGGGACTGGTAGATTTCATTTCAAGATTATTTGTTTGCCTTGTTCTACTAGAGGAATATTCTCTCCTTAATTTCTTGCCTTATGTCTTGCATCGGACTCGTGAGGGATCGGCTCGTCCTCCGGTGAGTCAATCTTACTTTTCGGAGAGTCGTTCTGGCTTATAAGGTAGTCGATCTCTCGTTTTTTATATTTATATGTTGGAGTTATCACATATATGATAAGAAATAATTTCGTAACAAACAAATAGAAATAAATTATGTCTCAACTAAGCTCTCACAGGGACATGTTTAAGAATTAGAAAGAAAAAAAATCTCATCAAAGTATCATCAATGAATACCTTTTGATCCTATTTATGGGATATTACACAAAAGTTCCATTCTAAAAAGGGAAATTTCAAAACATTTTTTTTTTTTTTTTGCACTAGAACACATAAGAGATAAGACGACGGTTAAAAACTGTCGTCAAAAGATATAATGACGTTTAACCGTCATTGTGTTCAGAGTCGTTAAATATTTAAGAGATACAATGACAGTTATTAACCGTCATCTAATACGTGCGTAAAACACTAAGAGTTTCAAAAAAGACATATTAGACAACGTTTTTTTTTTTTTTTTTTTTTTTGGAAAAACCGTCGTCTAATGTGCCTCTTTCAACAGCGGTTTCCTCTAAAGCCGTCGTTAAAAGTCTTCAAAAAAAAAAATAAAAAAAGCAAAAAATCGAAGTTCTTTGTTCAGTCAACCATTTCTTCAAATATTCTGAACAAACTATAAAAACTGGAACAATATTTCATTAAACAACACATTGAACGATTTTAAAAAAATATGTTATAAATTCTCCTTCTCACTCATACGCAGGCAAAGCTTTTCAACAAAATAGAACAACAAAAAATACCTGAATTCAAAGAAAACTATAAATTCAAATAAAAAAAATCTAATTTCAAAGAGAAGTGCTCTAATTTCAATGCTTAAGACATGGTGGTGGATATGCTTACCTAGCGTATGTATGGGCATGGTGGCGGTTGTGACGAGCATGGAGGTGGCGGGTTAAGGGCATGAATGTACATTAGATGGAGTGACGAGTGTAGAAGAGAAGAGAAGAGATTAGGGAGAAAAAGTTTTAGGTGTCGGGAGGGACAATTCAAAAGAGAGAGAGAGAGAGAACTTGATGGGTAGATTTGAGAAAAAAAAATTAATTTTGTATATTAGAGAGAGAGAGATTGGAGAGAGTGTTCGAAGTTATACATAGATAATTAAACTTCAAAAAATTTTAGAAAAAGAATGAGTGGAAAAAGATTCTCTTCTTTTTTTTCTAAAATTTTTGACATTAGACGACAGTTTTTAAAAAATGGTCGTCTAATATACCACATTAGATGATGGTTTTTTGAAAATCGTCGTATAATAAAGATTTTTGAAATACAAAAAATCTCTACGTTTTTAATCACATTAAATGACAATTTTCTAGAAAACATCATTAATTAACAGTCGTCTAATCTACTATTTGTAGTAATGTTACTCTATTGTTGAGGTAAGATATCATACCACAACTCTCATTATACACGTATCAATTCGGACTGAGTCTAATCATTGAAATGAGTCGACAAGGCCCATGGATCGAGTAGAATCAACTAGAAGACGACTCGGCATTGACAGGTTAGCCGAATCGACTAGAGAACCCATATTGGCTGAGAGCTCAGATTGACAAGAGCACTTGGAGACCCACCTTGAACAAATAACGAGGTGAATCTTTTAAAAAGACGAAGACCAAATTCGTTAGATCATACAATAAGGATCATAACCGGACCAAACTTGGAGCAGAAGTTTTCCCAAATCAAATACCAAAAAAAATGAAGAAGTCAATTGAAGTCATATAAGGAAACTACCCATTTCTTATTCTCCATTGTAATTGTATTTTTTACTTCGTATAGTGAGAAACTGAGACTCTAAAATGGACTTAACTTTTTACATCGTGAACCACTATATCTTCTGGGTGTCTACTTCTCTCTATTTTTTACACCTCATTCTAACCTCAAATCAACCCTAGATAAATCAACCCGCCGTTCCAGTCGACGCACGGAAGTGACCATTGGTCTTCTAACCAAATTGAATTCTAGATTTTACCCTCTACAGTTTTGTGCCTACCGTGGAGCCTATGACTGAAATTTTGGACGTCGATGACCTTATATCATCGCCATCATGAATGAAAACAGCGATAAAACAACTACCGCCAACACCAGAGCAACTCCGAAGGCTAAAACCACTCCGCAATTGAATGATCGTACGATTACAAACATATTTTGACCACAAGATCTGGTAAAGCAATTGGAGAATTGCTCAGCCGATCTTGAAGAATGAAGGTTCAAAGTAGGCCTTTCGACACTAACTTTGCGTTTAAGACTCCACCAGCTATCACATCGACTAATGAAAAATTGTTCAAAGTAGCATACCTACCTCATCAATACTTAATTTATCACCCGATCCATTAGACACCTTAATTTACTTACCATGGTGATGATGACTTTCAAAGAAACTATTCTCGAGCCAACCCACTCTAGGCCATTCCCTTTCGAGTCGATTCCTTTCGAAACAATACCTCAAAGGCAAATTCCAACAGCTTCAACAATCACTGTGACCATTGCCACCATTGCCCTAACACATAGTAATATGACCACTTGCACTTTGGCGACCTGGTGCCCTGATGATTGGTGACCCGAAGATGACTTTTCAACTGATTGGAACTCCCCATGCAATAGTCATAGCCACTACAGTCATCATGACTGCCGTTTCAACACGGCCATTCAGTTAATCGCAATTGGCAAGAACACAACCATATCTAAGGAAGTATAGGGTCTAAAGAAAGCTATCTCAGATAAAGCAAAGACCATACAATGGCACATACCTTAGACCATAATGGACATCCTACAGCATATGAAGGCTTGTTAGAAGAAGCTGATACCTTGCCACCAAAGGTCATCTCTATCCAACCTTTTATTCATTTAGCACTTCGAGATTTTTTATTGAATAATGATTTGCTTTTTGAATGATTTTATTTTATTTATTTATTTATTTATTTTGTTTTGCAGGACTCTTCTTGGGAGATCTAGCACTACAATGCCCCATGTGCTATCTACCTTCGCCCTTCAATCACAACAATGAGGAATCAAATTAGTTTATGCATGTGCATCCTCAACACTTCATACTCCTTAGATTTACCAGACCCAATAATGAAAATGAAAATTCTAAATGATTAGGTGCAAAATGAAAATTTTGCCCAATGTCTTTTCTGCGACCAAGTTTTGGTCGTAAAAAAGTAGTTATCCATGATCAAATTTGATTTGGTCGTAAAATATTCATTATTTGAGATCAAAAATTTTTTGGTCGCTGATATTTCATCTCAGGTACTAATTCTTAGCGACCAAACTTTGGTCGCAGAGAACCACTTTCTGCGACCAAAAATATTTTGGTCTCAAATTTTGTAGTGAAATGAAGTTTTGGCTTCTACAAAAGTTTTGTAAAGATCTAGTCATAATTTGTGTGTATATAATAAAATAACATTAAATACCGCGACTTTTTTTTTTTTTTTTTGATAGCAAAGGGGCTGAGGCCTAAATACGTTTGAACAAATAGTTTTTTTTTTTTTTTTTTTTTTTTTTTTTTTTTTTTTTTTTTTGAGGGGATTGGACAGATAGATCTTCCAGCTCAATAAATTGTCAAATGTCAACACCCTCACATTCTGTATATGCTATTGATTTGCCGGGGTGAAGTTGAAAGCTCTACAGAGTTTAAAATGCACACTCAACTCCTTACACAATAATAGAAAATCAAGCAATATAAGGCTAACTCCAGAATTATCACAAAAATTACTTGTTTTGTTCTTAATTAAGTCTGTCTTTTAAATTTCTTCACTTTTCCCTTCTTGTTCTACCTATAAATCCAATATAATTATATCCTTGATTTGTTTCCTATAAAGCATTATAATTATAACTATATTAAAAAGTTTCTTTGCTTATATGATTCTCGTGATAACAATCATGATCACCGGAAAAGCTAAATTACATCTCAGCAAACTCCATCATGCCTTTTCTTCTACTCATTTGTACTTTCCTAATCAAATTACCTAGTTTTTAGTTTTTACTATTCATGGTAGGTCCGTCAATATATAATATACACATAAACCGTTAAAAGCACTATCTTTATATTATAACCTGTTCGTATATAGAACATTTATATGCTTTCTTGTTTCATCCCCTAAAAGCAGGAAAAAAAAAAAAAATTTATATGCTTTCTTGTTTCATCCCCTAAAAGCAGGAAAAAAAAAAAATTTCACTCGCTAACAATATCTGTCAAAACAGGCACAATATCATACACCAAGTCAGATATATTATACTAATAAAACAAACTTTTTAGCGGGTATCTGGAAGCAGATCTCTTACCCATTTTATCACATATCAAACTGATCAATTACAGTGTGTGTTTTCTGTATATAAGGGACTAAAGAGACCTAAATAAAACCATAACAGACCAATAAGAAGAAACAAAGAAAGAAAGAAAGAAAGAAAGAAAGAAAGAAAGAAAGAAAGAAAGAATCGAGATCAAGCAAGAAAGAAAGAATGGATCAAGGCAGCTTGTTATTTTCTTTCGGTAGAGCTTTCTTGCTGATCATTTTCTTGTCATACATGGTTTGCTCCATAGCCGAGTCTAGAGCTAAGCCCAAGGTTTTCAATGTGATGGACTATGGTGCCATTGCAAACGGAAAAACAGACAATAGCAAGGTAATTGTGTAGGCTCACATTATTTTTCTTTTTAAGATTTGGTTTTCTGTAATTTCTGTTTATTTTCCAATCACATAATAATGATATCGGAAAATTAGGTGAATCGCCAATTTTGTTAAGTACTCATTTTAAATTAACAGCCAAACTTTTTTTTTCTTTAGAAAAATACTGAACTTTTTTCTAAGAGAAATGATTTTTTTTTTTTTTTTTTTTTTTTATATAGTGGTCAATCACTAGATATACCATGGTTTATCACTGATGAATTGGTTTATATATCAATGATTTATTAATAGTTTGTTATATTATTGATCAAATTGATACGTCAGATTATCACCAATTGATTTTAGTCAATCAGTGATACACCACCAAACCAATTCAATTAGTGATAAATCAATTTAGTATCGATCCATCATATGCCTGGTTTATAACTGATATACAGCCAATTCTAGTTTTTATAAAATTTTGTCCTTTTAATTAAAAAAAAAGCCCTAAAAAAACTATCATTTCTGCACATATCTCTAATAATAATAATAATAATAATAATAATAATAATAATAATAATAATAATAATAATAATAATAATAATAATAATAGTAATAAATACATTTTTTGTGATGGTATAGTTTTTAACATCTTTTGTGGATTTCTTATGGGATTAATTTTTAGGCTTTTTTGAGAGCTTGGAGAGAGGCATGTGAATGGGAGGGAAAGGCTAGGGTTTTAATACCACAGGGAAAGTACATGTTGTACCCAGTGGAGTTCATAGGTCCTTGCGAAGGTCATATGGCCTTTGTTATTAGGGGCACTCTAAAGGCTCCAAGTGAAGCTGCACAAGCAGGCTTTTACAGTGCTGAGAAATGGATAAACTTCCGAAACGTCAAAGGATTGGGTGTCGGAGGAGGCGGCACCGTGGACGGCCAAGGAGCAGCATCCTGGCCGCTTAATGACTGTGGAACGAACGCCAATTGCCAAACTCTTCCCACTGTAAGTTATTATTCCTCGAATGAGTCTTTCTTTTTAATATAAATAAATAAACAAATACATAAATAAACTCACTTTTTATAGTTTTACCTTAAGCTTAAAATGTTCCATTAGGTAACAGATCTCCCTTCAATATAAAGTCATTTACGTACCTAAAGTTTCTGCTTAAAATTTCATAATCATAGTTCAAAACATATAAAATATCATAATTAATTGTTCATATATAAATATAACTAATCTTCCCAAAAAAAAAAAAAAAGACAAAATTTCAAAGAAACTAAGAATGTGTACATAATCAGTGGTTCAGACAAGGATTTTGTTTGCCGGTGGCTTATCTAAAAAATGTACAAAGTGCTTAAAAATCTAATAATATCAACTCTTAATATTATTAACTAGATAGTTAGAAGCATGTTCCACATGTGTATATTGATCAGTATATTGAATTTTTTGATAAGTGAAAATAACTTTTGCAGAAAGATTTGAGAAAAAGTATTTTAATGGGTCAAATATTTTTTTTTTTAATAAAAGTCACTTTTGATATAATAAATACTATATAAAAAAATATTTTATGAGGGACAAATTTAGAAAAGAAAAAATTAATGTTTTAATGAGAGTAATTTTGAGGAAAAATAACTCAATTAGGTATAAGATTTAATAAAAAGAGATCGAAAGAACAATCATAAAAATTAAAAAGTAAAAGAAAAATATTGAGTTTTGATTTAGTAGAGATATATTTGATTATTTTTTTTTAAATGAAGGGGGATATATGAAAAAAAAAAAAAAATGAAAATTTGATATAGTAAAAATTAAAAATTAAAAGTCGAGGGGCATCCCTTCCCCGGGGTCTCACTTACCTCTCCCAGTATACGTAATTACAATATATTTGCAAGATATAATCCGTATATGTATATATCGTTCCATACCTAGCCATTGAAGTATATGTTGTGAAAACAGCTCTAAAGACAATTTAAACTTTTGAGGTATTTTAAATTTTAGATGTTCTTAATGTTACGTTAGGATAATAACACTCTAAATGACAGAAATCCGTTGTGATTTTAAATTTTAAGTACGATTATGGGAAACGAGTGGTTTCTTTTTGGGATGTTCACCTTTTTATACGTTGTGTTTTTAAGTTTATTATGATAATTTAAAATTAATAACACAAAAAAAAAAAAAAAAAAACATTTGAATGATATTTTACATATTTTAGAGGTCAAAATTGTAAATTTAAAGTTTTTTTTTTGTTTTTTTCTTTTTATGTGGTTTCATTTAAGGATAGTTTACGTATTTTTAAGATTAAAATTGAGTACTGATTATGAAAAGGTATAAATTTAGATATTAAATTTAATTTGAATGTATAATTAAAAATTAAAAGTATAAATTTTAAATAAACTCAAAACACGGGCATAAAAATATACGTTTGGTTTATGAATTCAAATCATGTGATTATAATTATTTTTGATTTACATGTATTTTTTATGAGAGAAAATACTATAGCGAACTACGAATCATGATTCGAATCAGAGAGCGAATTTAGGTACCAAACGGACCCATAAATATCCCTTTCTTTTTCTTATTTTTGTTTTATTTTTTTTCCCGAGGTTACAAATTCATGTTCTGTGTCATGTCATGCATGTGTCACAACAAACTGATGAAAAAAATAAACTAAAACTTTGCAGACGATGAGATTCGACTTCGTGTCGAACGCGAGAATTCACCACCTGAAATCCATCGACAGCAAAAGCACTCACTTCACTATCTTCGGATGCGAAAACCTCAACATCACCAAGGTCCAGATCTCGGCCCCGTCCGACAGCCCCAACACGGACGGGATCAAGATCGGGACGTCTCGCCACGTGGGGATCTCACGTGCCACCATCGGGACCGGTGACGACTGCGTATCGGTCCTCCCCGGCAGCTCCGACATCCGAATATCGGAGGTCGTGTGCGGGCCCGGCCACGGGATCAGCGTGGGGAGCCTGGGAAAGTACGTGGACGAGAAGGACGTGAGGGGAGTGATAGTGAGGAATTCTAGTCTGAGGGAAACTAGCAATGGAGTTAGAATCAAGACTTGGGCTACTGATTATGCTAGTACGGCTTCTGGTTTTCTGTTTGAAGATATTGTGATGGACAATGTTCTTAATCCCATCACTATTGATCAGAATTATTGCCCCCACGGTGCTTGCAATCAGAAGGTAAGTTTCTAATTTCTTTAGCTTTTAATATTTTATATAGAAATACAATACATAGGCCAACATGTTAAAAGAGGATGATACTTTATAGCTAGCTTGAATGTAAGTTTTTAGAATATGAAAGGTACTAACCTTGGTTTTTTTTTTTTTTTTTTTTTTTTCTTAGCTAAATTACCAAAGTTACTTATTTGACTTAGTTTTGATTTACAACTAAGGCTTTTTTAATTATGTTGTTTTTTTTTTTTTTTTTTTTTGTTTTGTGTGTGTGTGTGTGTGTGTGTGTGTGTGTGTGTGTGTGTGTGTACATATATTTTTATATATATCTGAAAGCATAAAACTCTAATTTTTGAGTCAGTACTTGAGGAACATTCTGCTAATATGTAAAAGATCAATCCGCTTTTAACTAACTCAGTGAACTCTTCTACCAATCATCCAAACTCTTCTAAAAGTATCTTTTGAAACTTAAAAAGCCTTAACTGCTTTCTAAATGGCCATATTAATTAAGCACTCATATACTATTGTATTTTCAAAATACACTAGACTTGGATATTTCTACACTGTTCATGGTTATAGATAAATAACAAGTAATTAAACATGTATACATAAAGATTAGGCTTAGTCAATGGATCAGCAAATCGAGCTTACTCTGTGGTAAACATCAAAAGCTACTATGTTACTTTGGTTGGAGGATTCAAACCATGTGATTCGAACCATTTTCGATTTACGTGAATTTTTTGTGAGAGAAAATGTTGTAGCGAACTACGAATCATAAACGAATCCCTCTACCAAACATCCTTAGTCTTTTTCTTTTCTTGCTACAGAAGCTATTTTAGATATAATCACACTGTCACATAGTCTAAACTGTTGTGTAGACCACGCTAGAATTCTGGAAATGAATAAAAGTGATTACCATGGTGAAAATTGTTAAACTTCTCTTGCATTATTTCGATTTCATGTTTCTGAATATTGTTGTGAAAGTGAATTATTTCCCAACTCTTCTTAATAGTATTTTGGATGTTTCCAGTGCGAAATAAACTTGATTCCTAACTGGCATTTTTTTTTTTTTTTCTTTCTTTCTTTTTAAACTTCTCTACGTACAGGCTTCTTCTCATGTGCAAATCAGCAACGTGGTGTACAAGAACATCTGGGGAACTTCGAGTTCAGAGGTTGCCGTCACTCTGAGATGCAGCGATAGCGCGCCGTGCAATAACATAGTGCTGGGGAACATCAATTTGTCTTATCACGGTTCAGGAAGAGCTCCAAGCTCACATTGTTCTCATGTCAATGGCTTCTCTTTTGGCAAACAAAGCCCTCCTTCATGCTTGTAGCTCTGCTCTTTTTTTCAGAATCTATTATGGAACTCCTTGGAGACCTTTGATTCTAATCGGACTTGGATATATTATTGCATGTGAAAGAGAGCTTGATGTTTGGTTTTAAATCTTATCATCAGTAAATGGCTTTTTGTTCATGACCCAGTCCCTTAAGAGTGAGAGATGATTCCACTCGAGGCAAATGCATTTCTCATGCAAAACAAGGTTCTGACTTTTTTTTTTTTTTCTCCGCTAAATATTCTGACCAGGGATTGCTTCTTTAAAGTAGAATCTTGGATGAAAAGCGTCAGAAATACTTCCATGCTTGTTTTCTATAAGATTAGAAATGTATTGCCTTTGGGCAACTATTACGTTCCTTTTCCTACCTTGTTGTTACCCCACTGACAGAATTTAGTTCTCTAATCAAGTGTCCCGTTCATTTCACCGATTCGAGTTTAGAATTCAAATTTTGTTACAGTAAAAAACTCTCAGAAACAGTCACATTTAACTTTTTTACTACAGTAAAAGGTTCTCACATAAAATCACATCTCAACTTAAATTAACTTTTTTCCTACTTTTGTTTAGCTAATATTATCTTAAAATACCCGACGGTTTAGAATTATATTGTACATGTAAAGCATTTTCTTTCATATCCTATCACAGAAATCTCCTTTAGAGCAACAAAGTTAAACTGTTCGCCGGGTAATCTATATTAGATAAGACCGAATAAATGCCATAAAAGTGATTCTATATATATATATATATATATATATATATATATATATATTCTCTCTAAATGTGGTTCAGGCCGACTTTACAGGTTGGGACCGAGGGAGGAAAAGTAGTCACTACCATCCGAATCTTCAACCATATTGAACAAAGCTACAACTCAATGGTGCTAATTAAGCGCATCTTTATGCACCACCAAGCTAGATTCCTTATTTCCTCTCCACATTTGACATTAATCTCTATACTACTACATATCAATGTCAATCCCACAATTGCTTATGAAAACACACAGATATATAAAAGAGACTAATGCTATTAAAAATTGCACCTACAAACATGAAGGTGACAATATCTATTGCCATGTTGGGATTTCTAACACTACTCGTATAAAAAAGTAATAGCTTACTTGCGATCTTTTTCCTTCTTTTTCCCCTAAAAAGTTTAGCGTATGCTCCCCTAATATGGAAGAGGTATTCCTTTTGCTTTTTAGAGCTAATTAATGAATTCAGAAAGCTATATGCAAGTCAAAAGGCCTTAACAAAGCTAATATTAGCCTAAACAATCAGCAACATCGGAATGAAGTGACAAAAGACTTTTTTATGCCAAATATGAAGTGACAACAGATAACATGCATTAATTTGCACAAAAGCACTTGATAATAGGCAAGCGGCGAGTCACCAGATGCATAATGAGATACAAAAATCAAACAGAAAAGAGAACTTGAATGAAAAATTCTTAGAGCAAGGTCTATCCAATAACCATAATGGTAATTATGCTTTTCCAGTGTAACGTGCACTAGTGTGATAAATAATATTCTCAACATAACCCCTGTACCCAAACTAACATTATCCACTTGCATAAATGATATTGCCAAAACACAGCAGAAAATAGAGGTGAAATACTTAAAAGATCGAAACCATCCCGTAAAAACTTCAAATTGTGAAGCAGGTCCCGATGTGTAGAGTAACAGAACAGCAATTGTTGCTGAATAAAAAGATTGACATATTGAAAGAAAGAAAGGTGTTTCATCAACCACTAAAACCCAACAAATTTTCTCCAATGGGTAAGCGGGCGGGACTAATCCTTACATAGAGGACTCGTCAATGCAACAGTGGACGAGTAACTCGAGCCCGCACTGGTGTCTTTGAGGGACTTACCCTACAAAATTAAGAAATACAGATCAGATACAAACAATGTTGTGTTGTTGAAGATCTAGATGAAAAAACTTGTTCTGTCTGCACCTTATAGGTTGAGTCCCCAAAACCATTCCACTACAATTCAGTGCCATTATAGCGCTTTCTGCCTGATCATCAAAACAAAGACCCCGTAAGCCACAAAATTGCTTCACCAATAAGAATGGGACAGAAATACTAATGCAAATACTGGCATGGGACTGGAACACTCATGCTTTATCCCTTTAAAGAAACTGCTTCTATGCGCAGAATGAATGTGAAATTATGTCGTTCAATCGCAGAGAGTTCAGCAATGATGTAAATACGACAGAAGCTAAGAACAATGTATTTAATGCATCATAAACATGGCGTAATACTGTAATAGTGTTTTGACAATGCAATCTTCACTTCTTCAGTACCCACAATTACTGAGCATTGACTTACCATGGCAAATTCAACAAAAGCTATACGAGTTGAATGCACATGATCCCCCAAAAGCCTTATACGAGTAACCTGGAAAGAAAAGTAATTACTAAATCAGAAGACAACAAAATAAAATTCTTAAAAAATGCTTTCAGAGAGTCCCTACTTCCCCACAAGCGGATTCAAAGAAAGTCTTGACTTCAGTTTGAGACACCTGCAATTGGAGAAATAGTCTCAGTCTGAAGGTGGTTAACTGCAGTTATTCAATGTTGATTACAAATGCAATACATAACAGCCAGTCTCACGGGCTGCCACCTTAAGACTAATGCAATGAGAATGACACAAACAATTGTTGTGGTGAAAAAAGAAAAACTGATTGGCTACCTTCTTATCAATATTTGTACAGTACACAGTCCTTGAACACATTTCCCGTTCATCATCTGACTGCATTTTACCACAAACAGTAAAGCACCAAAACATCAGTTAGGCAAATTCTCTACAGAGTGAATCTTAAGGAAGTGTGGTCGCTGGGTTCAAACAGAATAAAGATGCAGTACAAGCACTGTGCAGAAATAAACAAAAGCAACCAAGTTACTAGATTTATACTCGAGGAAGGAATGTAGGATTCACGGGAAGGATTGCAGTTTTTGAAGGTAAGACCCTAACTGGATAGTATCCTAGCACTGTCCCACCAAGATTTAGAGCTGCTCTTGCACCGTCTGTTCACACATATTCAACATTAAAGAAAAGTTGAGAAAATCAACAGCTTTCACATGTTTCTTTAATTAATTGTTGGGAGACAGGAAAAATATGAACTTACGCTCATCAGCAAACTCCACAAATGCAAAACGGAGTACCGAATGCGGATCACCACAAATGCGACAATCAACAACCTTCAATTATGAGAATAGCAGCATAACTTTAATTAAACTTATGGCAGATATTAAGCCATATGAGTCTAAGAGAAGTTTCCAGATTACATGAGGCATAATCCAGGCATATCTACGTGAGCCAACAAAATATTCTTTGGACAGTCCGTTACAGATCAAATAACAGGAACATACAAGTCCTATTTCCAGATAAAAATGCTGGATGAGATATTGGCTTCAAAAGAGATGAACAGTATTTAGAGAAACTGAGACAGAACGTGCCACCAAGAAAAATCTTCATAAAGAACGTGCATAAAAGACAAATGTAGCATAAATTGAGCTTAAGCAGCTCGATTAGGTTGAGACATAAATGTACAGGAAGCAACACTATAACCGATACAAGCAAATAGCCACCTTGCCCCAAGGTAACCTCTAAAAATGAAAACTTCCAAGTAAAATATGCCAAGAATACAGAACTTGTATGAATATGGAACAGTTTTAGCAAGTTAGCATATTGCATAAGAATCTTTAAGGAAAGCAAATTCTACCAAGATGAAAACTACACCCCAGGCGACCCAAGTGGTGGAGGGGGGTCATGGTTTAGAGATCATATTGCATTGGGTTTGTGCATCCAAAAGCAAATCATTATCTTCGGATAGTTGCATTATTCCCAGCAATATTAATCAGAGTATCTATCCTACCAACTGATAGATTTTCAGGTTAAATTACTCTTACCAATGAGAAAGGACAGCATCTCCAAAGATAATATAAAGGGAATGGGACAAAAATTGAGCAGAAAGAGAAACAGGTTAACAAAATTGAGTTAATGTGTGAATAATCTTCACTCCCATATGAGATTAATAGAAAATATATGAAAGTTGACAATCAATTATATGGGTAAAAATGCTAGGCAGTGCTAACCTTTCTATGAATCTTAACCTCAAAAAATAGACCACCCGAACTTCACTAAGACCATTAAGATGTGCAGGCTAAACTCTCTAACATGCATAATCATGTTCAAGTAAATGTGGTCCTTAAGTCCTTAATGAATTATAAAGCACGATAGAAACTGAATCAAGAAACAGTATCTGGTGAATATGATATGAAAAATGAGATGAAGGAAAATGCAAATCCGCTCCAGGAAGCTGCACTATTGACCGGAAATCAGATGGAAGAAAATGCAATGGCCAAGCAGCTGCATCTTAGAGAGTGAACATAGTGGAATAAAGCATTTATAAGTATACTTCTCTTAATTGAGCCTATTATAGAATTAGACCATATTATACCGATATTGACAAGCCATCAAAGTTTTAAGAGAATATGCATTGCCAAGAAGTACCCCAATGAAGCAAACAAGTGTAAGAGCAATCTAATAAAGCAAAATCTTTTAAAGACGGGACATCGAGGGAAGTAAACACAGAATCTTTGACTCTGTACTAGTGTGCAATGTCATTCAAGTATGCACAAAATGCAGAAATCTAGTCTGGAATATCAATTCATTCGACTAACAGACAAACATAAAGATCCAAATAATCAGCTTCTTAAATTGAGCACAGCAAGTTGATAGTACTTTGCAGAATTTAACTTACTTGTCCACAACCGCTAAATAAGGCAGCAAGCCGCTCTTCAGTAACCTAAATACAGAACACAGTACCATTGAACTCTTAATTGTTTATTCACAATGCCTATGAATGAAGAAAAAGAAACCCCTATCAAACTCAATTACCTGCTGATCAATATCAGAAACATATACAGTTCGTCTAACACTATTTTCTCGCTGAGCTCTAAAGTTTCTTCCATTTAACCTTCTCCTCCCCTGATTATAATTGTTTCTCCTCTGGAAATAACACCAAAAAGAATCAGCACGTAAAATCAATATAGAAAATTAAAAAACAATGATATTTAAATCCTTTTCTGAAGCATTATCCTTATACTCAGAGAAGAAAAGGGAAAAGAATTTTGTCAATAGTTTTTCTCCAAGCAAAACTCAGCCTAACTATAACTTTCAACAATACTTTTTTTTTCTATTTCTCAACCAACTAGCAAGTTCATAGAAAATTATCGTCAATTGCCTTTAAAAATAATTCACAAAAAGAAAGACCCCGATCAAGCACTTCCTTATAGTTAAGCTATAAAATCTTGAAAGCCACAATTCTAGAATTTACACATAAAAAACCAAAAAGCAATCAAAAGGTAAAAATCAATACCCACATAGCCAATATGTTCACTGATCATGAAGTAAAGAAAAGAAAGTGAAAACAAAAAAAAAAAAAAAAAAAAAAAAAAAAAAAAAAAAAAAAGGCAGAGACCAATAGTTAACAACAATCAGAGCTAAAAAAGAAAAACAATGAAAAGGCAAAGCTAACATGCCTTCGATAAAGCAAATTACAATACCTTTTTTCCATTTAAACATTTTCTAATACAGAATCCAGTCACTTAACCAACAACGCACGGTGAATTAATGAACAAAAAGTGCAAAAGATACCCAATTTATTCTCAACAAACCCATCATAAATTCAATTCTCATTTCCTCAAAACAAATGAACAAGGACCCAATTTTCACTTTTGCCAAATTAAAAGGAAATTGAAAAAAAAATAAAATAAAATCTTTTTGTGCAAAAACAAAAACCCATTTCGTCATCACTCAAATTAAAAGAGGTGAACTGAAATAGAGATCAATCAAATTAGTACCCTTCTGTTATTGTCGTTCACCGACAGCTTGTAGTTGGCCTCGGAAGAATCGAATTGGTAAAAGGTATTGTTGTTATTGTCGTCGTTCAGGTCTCGGTTTTGCTTAGAAGAAGGGAAAAATTCTTTGGCTAAAGGGTTGAGTTTGGTGAACATCTCAACCAGTTTCTCCACATTGCAGAATTCCGATTCTTCCGATTTCTTCACTTCTTCCGATTTTGATTCGTTCTTCGCAGCTGCTGCCTCACCGGAAATCTCAGGACCCGCAGCCATAGAATCAAACCCCAACACCCCCACAAACACAGAGAAACAGAAGAGACAAATTTTTTTTTAGAGAGAAATACAAAACAAATTAAATTAACAACCTTCGAAAATGCAGGTTTTCGGATTGAGAATCTCAGGAAGCAGGAAAGAGAAAAACCCAGAAAGGAAAGGGAAAAGGAATTGTGGAGACTCAGAAATGGGATTTTGGTCCAATATGATCAGAGCTTTAGAGAGAGAGAGGGAGAGAGAGTTGAAAAGTGTGTTGAGTGAGAGGGGACGTTAGAATGGGAGAGGAAAGAGAAAGACGAGCTAACGTAAAGATGACTTATGCCCAAAACTTCTTGTTATGTGATGACTTAGTCTCTAATCATTTTACTAATTTGAGTTTTAAATTTAATTTTTATTATAGTAAAAAAATTTTTTAAAAATAATTATATTTATTTTTTTTTATTATAATAAAAAATTCTCATATAAAATTATATCTTAACTTAAATTAAAAATTCAAATTAGTAAATTAAACGGACTATTAATTTCTCTCAATATATGGCTCCATCTAAAGGTGTCTTACAACTTCAACTAATTTATTAAGGGACTCTTGTTAAATTTAATTAAAATTAAATGAGTTGAAAAATTATATAAAATAAATAGATAATTAAAAATGGTTAAAAAATAATACTATCAGTAATTTTATTTTTATGGTCCTATAGGAAAAACTCTCATTTATTAGTTTTAATTTATAAAATTCACAAATTATGTTATCTTAAAAATAAAAGGAGAGTTTCTTTGATAGGATTAAAAAATTTTTAGCCGTTAAATTTGTATCAAAAATGAATATTTCTACATATTTTTTTAATTTTCAATTTTATTTTGAGTAGATTTAACGGTCAAAAAATTAATCATACCAATTGGAAGTTGGTCTTACCAGTTGGAGGCACATAAAGATTGAGTGCAATCAAGACTTGTTAGAAAGACTCATTACAGTCGATGAATTAACTTAGTCGACTGAGACTAAATCTAAAATAATGAAAGACACAAGCAAATATAAAATCAAATTTAATCAGATACCAACACTAATTAATAAAATCAAAAAATAAAAAAACCACATTCGTTATTACAGAACTAACTAAATAATAAAACAACATAAAACAACACCAATAAAATAAAATACCTCCGTTATTTTTTTCAAATTTAGAAATCCATCAAAACTTATGTATTCCAACGTTTGAAATTTACAAAGTTGTAATGTAAAATTCACGTCAGACACGTTATCAGGAATTTTTCTTCCCCAAGTCCCACTATAACTCCATATATCTCTATATAAATACATACATACATACACACACTGGTTTCTCCGTATATATTTTTCTCCTGATTTCAATGCTTTTTTTTTTTTTTTTTTCCGTCTCTCTCTGCGTGTGCAGTGTGTAATATAACAATGGAGTGATGGTGGAGGGTTTTTGGATTCATTATAGATGTCATTTTCAACGGCCATTACTCTCATTGTGTGAGGGTTTGTTGGGATTCTATTTTTCTATTTTTAATTTTTCAATTTTTTATTTGTTTACATAAATGTCATTTTTCATATTATTGTCCTCGGATTTATATATTTACTTATTGAGAATTTTTTATAGTAAAAAAAAAAAAGCTATTAAAAAAACGTTGAGGTAAAGTGTGAAAGTTCCTTAGGTCCTATTTTAAATTATTAAAAATTTGCATTAGATTTTATCAATTTTGTGTCTTTTATGTTTAGTTTGAGGATTCAAACCATAATTTGAATCATAGTTCATAATTCGTTACAGTATTTTTTTTCAAAAAAATATACGTAAATTGAAAATAGATTTTAATCATATGATTCTAATTCATAAACTAAACGTAAATGAGTGGGATGCCCTAATAATTATTGTAAAAGATACAATTTTATTTAATATGATATGATATTAATTTAACAGTTGAATAATGTCATATCTTCTTGTTGAATTCTCCTTGTTTATTTTCTTTAATATCTTTTCTGGACCGGCTTGTTACATATATTAAATTGCGTGACTGTCTCATCTAAGCCTCTTAAAGAATTAGAAGGATACGTTGGTTTTCAACTGTAACATATGTTTAATCAGCTTATATTTTCATGGTAATGTGATAAATCTTTTTTTTTTTTTTTTTAGAATACATTTTCAAGGTAGTATGATAAATTTATGATAAATCAATTTTTAGTTATAGTTTTTCATGGTTTAAATTAAAAGTTTGGACAAAATGGTTTTGACAATAATTTCATGCCTCAATTCAAAATTTATTAACTTATGTAAACTATTGGCCTATTAATTTTCATCTTAAGTCAACTTTTTCCCAAATTAAAATTAAAAAAAAAATAAATAAATAAATAAAAATATCAGTAACAAAAAAATTCTAAAAAATTAAAAAATTCCTTTCCCAAAAAAAAATTAAAAATTAAAAATTAAAAATCTTCTGTTTCTATTTTTTAAAAAAACTTTAAAAAAAAAAACTCCCGTTTCAGTGTATATTATTGTTTCCCTGCATAAGGATAATATGGCGCACTTCCTACACTGATTGAAGGCCATTCTTAATGGTTGATCTGAGTGGACCCCCACAATTCAACGGCCTCACAAGTTGCATATTTTGCAGGACATGCATAAAATAGAGTTCCGCTTTTTTATGCATAACTAGTTTTATAATGTGCAGTGCGCGTATTACTATGTTAAAAACATCTAAAAAGTTAATTATTTATTGAATAATAAAAAATTATTTATACAATAATTTAAGATTTTTTAAATTTATTTAAAAAATATATATGTGAAAATAGCAATTGACAAAAAATTTAAATAAAGATACATTTGAATAAAATTATTTTAATTAATTAAAAATAAATAGGAATATAAAAAAAAAAAAAAAAAAAAGCTACTCTCACAAAAGTAAAAAATAAGGAACAATATATATTAAAAAATACATAAAAAATTAAAATGTAAAAAATATTCAAAAAAATAAAAAAATAAAAAAGTAAATGGAAGGGCTACCATAGGACAACCCTATTTTTTTAAGGAACTTTGGCTCTTTTATATATTGTTAGATTAGATAAAAAAAAAATAATGTGCATTTTTCTTGAAGTTATTGTATCTCTCCCCTTTTCTCGTTGTATATTCAGTGATAATAAAAAAGTTTTTTTTTTTTTTTTTTTTTTTTTTGAAAACTTTGATTTTATATTTCCCAAAAAAAAAGATAAATGTTAGCATAATTTTTTTTTTTTTTTTAAATGGACTCCACTAATATGATATTATTATTTTAAAAAGAGATTGTAGAGTCTACATATCATACAATGAATAGAGAGAGTTATAAATAAAGTGACAAAAAAGAATGATGCTAGCATTTTTGAAAAAAAAAAAAAAAATTAATATGTTGTTATAGATGTGGGCTTTAACTTCTCTTCAATAGCATCTAACATATGGACATGTGGTGTCTCAAATACTAGACGGCATTGATCAAAAGTTAAGAACCAAATAATATCATTATTTATTTTTATAGGTTAAAATCTCACTACTCATATGATGTAAGTCTTGTTAGTGAATAAGTGAGACCTAACCTAGTGGAATCTACTACTTTATATATGTGAGGTTTTATTTCCATAGGACGAATATCATTTTGTTAGCTTGCAGTAGCAAACGTATGTTTAGCACTAAGTCTATATTGTCATTAGCATGTCTTGTTTGGAGCTGGCAAATTATTATTAAACATCTTAATTTTGGTTTCTTAATCAATTCTTTCACAAAGTTTCAAGAGATTTTACATCGAGTCTTTGTTTTATACTTATAATGGTTGGTGACGTATCATTATACATTTGAATAAAAATGAACTATTACGTGACAAAAGTAGTTAGACATTTTTATCTTTCAATTATGTTAAGAGTTTTGATGTATTATGATACATCTGGTGCTTGCATTATATTAGTAGCATTTTTCTTTTATATTTAGTTTGTTATGGTCAACACCATGTTTGTAGAATATTAGCTCAAGACAATTTGGTTTGAATAGTAAAAGTACATTTTTTTCTCTAATCAAACTGTATCAAAGATAGATAAATATCTTCACTACAGTGGCTAAATAAAATTTGCCTATAAGAAAGTAATAGATAATTAAATTAATGTATTTAATTGTAATTATCTCTCCTAGAATTCTCCACTAAAATAAGATATTCTGTTAATATCTTCCCCAGGCTACTTACCTGATTTTGTTAGATTTGTTAATATTAGTTACCGGATTTTTGTAACTGATTGATTCTCTTATAATCCTACAAATACCTCATAACATCAATGAAAAGCATATAAAAAAATATACCATTATCACTTTCATCATCTTATATGGTATCACGCTGTCGATTCTAAACCTCCTCCCACCTCTCTTCCGCCAACCATAACCGCCGACATCACCATAGCCGCTGATCCTCAGATTATTGCCATCCCCAACCCAGGAAATCCAACCTAGAACCTTCAACTCATAACATCTCCCATCAATCCATTATCAAACTAATCTCCACGAATTATATCATTTGGAAACTCCAAATTGAGGCCATTCTCATTGGATTTAACCTCACACCTATCACCACCAACAAATATATTGATGGATCTCATGTTTCCTTGTGTGTTCCTCCTCACACCATCACCACCAACAACGTTGAAGCTCGTGGTCACTAGATAAAATGACCATATCAAGGGTCCAACTTTCGGACTACGCCTTAGAACATCCACAAAACAACCATGAGGACATTATTGAAAACTTAGAGCTTCATGAGAAAGGGCGGCAAAACCACCTCCTTCTGCATCCTACCACGGCAAGCCACCGTCGGCCCTCCTCCACCCACCTCAACAACAACTCTCTGCCTCACCCTCTCGAAACAACATCAAAGATGGCAAATGGCGACAAGCGATGTCCGAGGAGTTTTATGCCTTGGTTCATAATGGCACTTGGGAACTGGTACCTCCCAATGGTGTGCAAATATTGTGGGGTGCAAATGGATTTTTCGACTTAAGCATTTACCTGATGGCTCTGTAGATAGGTACAAGGCTCACTTAGTGGTAAAGGGGTTTCACCAATGACCAGGAGTGCACTACCATGAGACATTTAGTCCGATTGTAAAGCCGACCATAGTTTATCTCGTCCTCATCTTGTCCTCTGCTTGCCGTCAGCTGAGGTTGGGACCTTCGTCAGCTCGATGTCAACAATGTCTTTCTCCAAGTCACCCTTATTGAACATGTCTTCATGATTCAGCCTCAGGGTTTTGTTGATGCCGACAACCCACAACATGTATGCAGACTGCAGAAGGTGATATACGGTCTCAAGCAAGCTCCTCGAGCTTAGTACAATGAACTTCGCTAGTTCCTTCTCGCATCTCGCTTCTCAAACTCAGTTGCTAATACATCCTTGTTCATTCTTAATGACAAAGGTATAACTATCATGTTACTTGTCTATGTTGACGACATCATCATCACAGATAACAATGCGACATCAGTTCAGGTTTTCATCTAGGTCCTTGCTCGTCGTTTCTCGCTCAAAGACCTCGACACACTTCATTACTTTCTTGGTGTTAAAGTTGTTCCTAGCCCTCAAGGTCTTCTCCTCTCGCAATGATGATACATAGCCGACTTGCTGGCTCAAACAAAGATGACTGATGCTCGCCCTGTTGCAACTCCGCTTGCCACCTTGCCCATCCTTACACTTCAGTCTAGTACAACTCTTACTTACCCAACCAAGTTCCGAGCTGTGGTTGGGAGTCTTTAGTATCTTTCTCTCACTCGTCCAGATATTGCCTATGTGGTCAATAAGCTTTCATAATACATGCATTGTCCGACTACCGACCACTGGAACGCCACCAAGTGACTTCTCAGATATCTATACGGTACCATTGATTATGGCATCATGTTACATCGCCAATCGCCTCTCGCTCTCCACGCCTACTCAGATGCTGATTGGGCAGGTAACAAACACAACTTCACCTCCACAAGTGCTTACATTGTATATCTCGGGCGAAACCCGATATCCTGGAGCTCAAAGAAACAACGTATAGTAGCTCGCTCCTCGACCAAGGTTGAGTACCGGTCTGTTGCCTCGACGGCTGTTGAGGTGAGATGGATTACCTCTCTTCTCAGTGAACTTGGATTCACATTCTCACAACAGCCGGTAATCTACTATGACAATGTGGGCGCAATAAATCTCTACTCCAATCCAGTCTTCCATTCTCACATGAAGCATGTGGCTCTCGACTTTCACTTCATTCGTGAACAAGTTCAAGATGGCATCCTACGAGTCACTCATGTTTCTTCGACGGATCAACTAGCAGATGCACTCACCAAACCACTACCCCGCACACGATTTCTTGATTTGCTGATCAAGATTGGTCTCTCCTCACGGAGCTCCAACTTGTGGAGGAATAATAGAGAATTAAATTAATGTATTTAATTGTAATTATCTCTCCTAAGATTCTCCACTAAAATAGGATAGTCTATTAATATCTTCCCTAGGCTACTTACCCGATTTTGTTAGATTTGTTAATATTAGTTACCGGATTTTTGTAACTTATTGATTCTCTTGTAATCCTACAAATACCTCCTAACATCAATGAAAAGCATATAAAAAAAATATACCATTATCACTTTCATTATCTTATAGAAAGTTGGATGTTGTAATCGACAGAAACAACCGTCAAGAAAGTGAAGGAGGGTAACGATTCAGCTTTCTAAGCTGTTATTTACTATGGCTTGTACTTATTTTAACTGAAAAATCCTCTTAGTCATTTTGGGTTGCAAGCTTGGTTACTAAAATTTCAAGGAAATTTTTTTTTTTTTTAAAACTTAATTTTAGTATCTTCTTTGCGTTCAGTCGTGCAGATTTGTGAAACAAGACTTCATAAACTACGCGTGAAAACCTTACTATGATTCTAATCACTCTTAATAATAATATTACAGCCAAGTCCTAAATACTTAAGTCAGAATATTCTAATATAATAAAGTATAATAACAATAATTTGCATGCATAAAATATTTAAACTAGAAATATTAGAAAGTTTATTTCTCCAAAAGCATTTTTAAATTATATAAAATAATTGTTCATTCAATTAATTTGTTCTCATGTATTTGGAAATAAAACTCTATGTGATAAAGTTGTTGGTGTTAGATTGAAAATGATCTAAATATGATCTAAACAAGATCATAATTACTAATCTTGCTTAAAATCCGAAAATGCTATAAAAAATTCTTATTTGGGATTTAGGAACACCTCTATTCCGGTGAACAGCACACGGCTCGTCCACAGTCACTGGAATCCGCCAATGGGCAATCGGAGTGGGTGGAGGAGCTGCAAATGGAAGAAGAAAGGCAAGAGGAGCATGAACTACTCCCTATCTCCCCTTTCTCCACCATTCGGCCACACCCCCTAAAAACCCCACGCACCCTTTACAAAAACAAAGGGTGGCACCCAAAAAATAGAGGAAATGAGATGGGGTGGGGATATTGGCTTTAACCAATATTCAATTATAGATAGTATTTGGCCCAATGGGCTGACCAAATATTATGAGATAGAGATAGTTCATATGCCTCAAACAATTTAATAAAATAGGTGTTCATCCCATTATGGACCGATATTTAACATACATATATATATTAATTTATATTAACACAGTTGTCCATAAGATGCTTTAATTAATTGCAAAGTGAATTATTATGATTATGGAAGTCCACATAAAAATATTCCAATAGTTGGCCCAAGGTTTAATTAGTGTCAATTTTAACAATTATAAACACATGATTATGTAATTACTAACCAATTCATCTTGAGTGTGTTTAAGTGAATTAATTATCAATTATGATTAACTCAAGATGGATAAAGAAAAAATTGAAGTTTGATCAAGCTTATAGAATTGAATTGCTTGTAGATAGATCAAGAGCTTGAAGATGTGAAGATTAAATAAGGCTCTATTTTATAGGTTTATTTTATTTTAGTCATGTCAATACTATAGATTTGAGATAAGATGATGGTTAAAAACGTCGTTAAAAGATATGGTGACAGTTTGATAAATTGTCGTCGTATGTAAAGTCGTTAAATGTCAGGACATGTGACAACAATTTTTAGCTGTCATCTACTACTCACATGCAAGAATAAAAAATTAGAGGAAGGTTTTCAAACATTTTTAATTTTTAAATTATATTGTAAACTTGAATCTTATCCTTATTTTAATGGATTAACAGTTTTATAATTTTTGAATTATTAAAAAATTTTTTAGTTTTAAACTTAAACCGTCCAAACCAAACCACTCAAATGTTTATGAGTGATTTAGTTTAATTTAGTTTTTTTTAAAAATTTTTTTTTTTTTTTTATTTGATTGGTAGCTTTTATGAAAAAAGCCCAAACTGCCCGACACCCCTATAAAAAATTTTCCAAACCGAATCGTTTGTTAAGCGTATGATCTTCTTCCATATTTATTAAACTATTAATTTAGTTTAAAATTTTATTTAACTCAAGCACTTACTGAGCAAAATTCGAGCTTTGTCACTTAAAACAAACTTAAGTGTCACATCATTAAAATATAAAAGTGAACATAAATTGTTATAGGACAATTTTTAAAAATACTCCTTGTAACGGAGCTTCCTTTTATTAGAGAGTGAAGAAAATAGACCAAGTTCAGAGGAATTCTTTTTTTTCTTTAAATATTTAAAAAAAATCAATAGAAAAGAACTTTTCAAATTTTATATTTATATTTTTAAAAGAATATTTTATTAATTAAATATCCAGATTTTAAAATATTTAAATTTAAATTTCCAAAAAATATTTTTTAGTAAAGAAATAAATTTCATAGAATTTTAATATCTAACATAAGGGATTTATAGATTAATATAATTGTTTTTTCATTTTTTTCCACTAATAAATATTAAAATTAATAGGCCAATGTTTAAGAAAAGTTTTAGGCCAATGTGATATTTTCAACAGTTTTTCAAAAATACATTTTTAATAAATGAACTTTACAATTTAAATCTTGAATTTATTAGATTTTTTTTATATTTGTAATACGAACCATTCCGGGATTTTTCAACTTTTCCCTTAGTAAATCTTGAATTTATTTTATGTAATTACCATTAGAAACTTTTCCCCTATTAATATGAACTTTGTAAATCTAAAATTTACCATGTCTATGTGGGATTTACCATTACATTTTTACTTTTTTTGTACTAATAGGAACTTGATAAATCATGGATTTATCAAAAATATCTAGAATTTACTATTAGATTTTTCACTTTTTCCCTACTAGTATAGACTTGGTAAATCCTCAATTTACTATGCATATTTAGAATTTACTATTACAATTTGTACATTTTTTTCTCTAATAATATGAACTTAGTAAATCTTAGATTTATTAGGTATGCCTAGAATTTACAATTAGCATTTGTACTATTCTTTTTTAAGTGATTTTAACGTGAAAAATCCTGTAAATCCTGGGTATACTAGATTTACGAAAAGAAAGGAAAAAATAGCAAGAAAAGAGTAAAATTGGAAAATTAAAAATTAAAAATATGAAATGGTTTATTAATTTCTATAAATTGATAAATTGGCCATTTACTTCTATAAGTTTTAAATGTGGGTATATTTGCTACAATTTCTCTTTTTATTTCTACCCATTAATATTAGTCCACATATTTTTACCTTTTAGACTATAACTAATTAAGAGATATAATTTTTTAAAAAAGTATTTTTAATAAATTAAATACTTAAAGAAAAACTGTAACTTTTTCTAAAGGTTTTATAAGGATATTTTTCTACCTTACTGAATAGATTGACAGATTAGATGGAGCCCAAGCCCAATTTTTATAAGCAATATTTATGTAAATTTCTATATTCACCATTTGACATTATTTTAATAAAGTTCAACCGTTTTTATATGACTTATGTTGTGTTGAAAGGATTTTTATTGATTTGATATGAAACGTCGATTAATGATCCCTGCGGTAATAATGGAACTAGGAAGAAAGAAGAAAATAAGTCAAGATTTAAGATGAATTAAAATTAATAGATTAATAGTTTACATAATTAATGTTTCAAATTTCTATTTTTCTTTCATTTGTTTCTGGTTATAAACTATAATTTGTTCAATTATGATTCTTTATTTTTCTAATTTATTCTTTTATAATCGAAATGTTTGGATCCATGGGTCTATGTGAACTATATATAGACCGTTATGATATTAATTTTTGTAACAAAAAATTGTATTTGTGAGTTAAACTTTTTATATTGACTTATCAATACAAACTAATGTCTTTAAATATATGTATGAACGGTTCATATACATAAAATATAATCAAAAGACAGTATAAACAAAATAAAAAATAAAAAATAAATCACTTTATTTTTTTAAAGATTGTGGTGTCGTCTATTAGTTAATTGGAGGAGTGATCTTTTTTTTTTACTATTCATTTTTAAAATCTCAGAAATGTTTTTTTTATAGTTTTCTTCAAAAAATAAAGTTTGTCACTTTATTTTTTATAAGATTGTGGTGTCGTCTATTAGTTAATTGGAGGAGTGATCTTATTTTTTTACTATTGCATTTTTATTATCTTTTCTATTAATCAGAAATGTTTTTTATATACTTTCTTCAAATAAATAAAGTATTTTATTATATGTTCTATATTTGGCTTTCAATATTTGAAATTATAATGGATATAGGCAAAAAAAAAAAAAAATTGTAGGTTATTAGATATAATTAAGAGTGTAAATGAAAATTTTAAAACATTTGCATAAAATTTCAAATTATAAGAAATCGATGGAAAAATAGGAAAGAGTGGAAAGGAAATTAAAAATTTTAGAAAATATATAATTGAGGCACTCTGAAATTAAATTTTTAGAAGTTAAATAAAAGGATATTTTAATTAATTTATTTATTTTTGACAATCCCTTCTTTTTTATTATACTTGTAAAAAACACGTGCTAGAAGCATGTGATTCATTTAAAACAACGGTTATATAAATCACTGGAAAAACATAAAGGATAAAGAAATAAAAATAAAACTAGAAAAAAGATCTAAAGTAAAAGACATGAGGAAAAAAAGACAGAAAAAACGTTTTGCAATTGAAGTTAAAATTTATGAGGATCATATACGAAAAATGTTTACATAGAAATATTTGAGAATAAATTAATTTGGCAAGATAATTAGGAAAAACAATTATGTTTAGATAACCGTGAGAAAAGCATTTAAATGAGATATATTTGAAAATATATGAAAATCAAAGGTTAAAAGTTGCAATAAGATAAGATTAGGGTAAAAAAAAAAAAAAAAAAAAAAAAAGAGCTAAAAAGAGAGGGAGTTTCTTTGGTAGGACCAAAAAGTGAACTACCAATAATTTTTTATTCTTTTTAAATTTGTATAAAAAATTATCTATTTTATATATATTTTTTAACTTGATATGATTGTAATATAATTCAATAGTTAGAAATTGACACAATTAGTAAGACTTACTAGAAAAATTTTAAAAAAATAATAATAATAAAATAATAAAAAAAGAAAGGGGGCAACAAAACGCCAAAAAAAAGAAATATTTACCATTTTATATCCTATATTTTGAATTTATTAAAAAATTATACTTTTAATTTTTAATTTCATCAAATATATATTTTTAAATTAAATTCAATACAAAAATCTATACATTTCTACATTTAACCCGCCAGTTCAACCTTCAAAATACCTAAAAGATTCTTAATAAAAAATGGTAAATGAAAAAAAAAAAAACTAAAACAATAATTTAACCTTAAAAATACTTAAAATACTTAAAAATATGCACAATAACCTTGAAATGGATTTTTTTATTTATTTTTACTTTTTAAAATATTAGAAAGTTTTATTTTTTTTTACTTTTTTAAAAATAATTTAGTCATTTTAAAAATTAAAATTAATTGGTCACTTAGATAATGTATAAATTTATATATTAAAACTAATTAAAAATTATATATTTAATTAGATAAAAAACTGAATATATAATTTACAGTAAACCCAACAATACAGGTATAAAAATATAACAAGTCCCCCAAAAAAAAAAAAAAAAAAAAAATGTTCTTCTTAGGTATGTAGAATAGAATAGATTATATGGGCATTCAAACACCATCTCTGGCGTATAGACGGAACTACGAGTATGTAGAGATTCAGAAGAAAGTGTTGAGCTAGGTTTGGGCTTCAAGAAAAGGAATTTTTGAATTGAATTTCCAATGAAATGTCAATCAATATGTTTGAACTGAAGTGAACGCCTCGAGCAGACGATTTTTCATTTTTCTACTTCGATATGATCTTTCCAAATAATTTTTCATTGATGATAACTCGGAGAACACTTATTTCTGTCTTCTCAACTTGTACCAACCATACAAGAAAACACAACGTGATCAAAAGATCAGATTACATTGACAACTTCCACAAACTTGAAGAAAAAAGCACGGGATTTCGCTTTCAGGATTGTCTCTCACTTTTGCAGCATATGGTTGATGTTCGAGATGCAAACTATGGAAAGTATGTTCATTGCTTTTGCATAAAAACTGGGTTTAATTCAGATGTCTTTGTCCAGAACAATATGATAAAGTTTTATGCTAGGAATTGTGATTTAAACTATGCCCGCCAAATGTTTGAAGAAATTCCTGAACCAAATCTAGTTTCGTGGACGAGTATGATCTCTTCTTACGTGCATGATGGTCAATATGAAGTTGGTTTACGTATGTTTTGTCTCATGTGTCGATCCGCGTTGCGGCCAAATGAGTTTGGTTTTTCTTTGGCACTTAAGGCTTGTAGAGTTATGCATGAGTTTTTCACGGGTTTGGTTATCCACGGACGGATTTTGAAGTCTGGGTTTGAGTCGTATAGCTTTTGTAGTTCTTCAATTCTCGGGTTGTATGTTGAATGTGGCGATGTTGAGGACGCTTATAAGTTCTTTAGTGGGATTCCACAGGAGGAAAGGTCTGAAGCATCATGGAATACATTAATAGATAGTTATGTGGAAATGTCTAATGCAAATGAAGCTCTGAAGTTGTTCAATCAGATGATGCACCATGGCATGTCACCAAATTGTTTCACTTATTCGATTGTTCTTAAACTATGTACTAATATGTTGATTCCTCAGCTTGGAGGATTGATACATGGACAAACTATAAAGTTTGGATTTGAAGATGACGTAATGGTGGGTGGTGCTCTTGTTGACGCCTATGCAAAATTGGGAATCCTGGATTATGCATGTCAACTCTTTTGGAATCTCAAAGAGAAGGACAACATCGTATGGTGTTCCTTATTGTCTGGGTTTTATCAGATTGGAGATGCTGAACAAGGGTTGAATTTTTATTCCTTATTTCTTTCACAAGGGAATAAACCAGACACGTTTACCTTTTCCATTGTATTTAGTTTGTGTTCAAATTTAGTGGCTGCATCATTAGGTACACAGCTACATTGCAGTCTCGTGAAATATGGGTTCATGGTAGACTCATTTTTGGGAAGTTCCCTTATCAACATGTATGGCAGTCATGGAATGATTTCGGATGCTTATAGATGTTTCCATGAGATCAGGGTAAAGGATGATTTATGCTTCAGTGCAATAATCAGTAACTTAGTTCTGAACTCAAATGATGAAATGGCCCTAGAACTGTTTGTAAAGATGAGGGAACTAGGTCTCCAACCTAGCCAATCTACAATCAATTGCATTCTCCGGTTGTTGGCGGATCTAAATATGCTAAAGCAAGGAAAGACCCTTCATTCTCATGTGTTGAAATGTCTTGGTGATTCTGATTCTAAATTATCTACAGAAAATGCTCTGATTGAGATGTATGCTAAATGTGGGGCGGTTGATGATGCAAAAATGGTTTTCAAGGGAATGGAAATGCAAAATGAGTACTCATGGACAGCCATTATGACTAGCCTCAGTCAAGTTGGACAATTTGAGGGCGTTTTGAGGTTGTTTCAAGATTTGCTTGGTTCACGATCTACAAAACCAAGTGAATTCACCTTGGTTGCCGTTGTCCAGGCTTGTGCTAAGCTGGAAGCATTGAGTCGAGGAAAAGAAGTCCATGGTTATGTCGTAAAAGTAGGATTTGGTTCCTATCCCTTTGTTGAAAGCTCGCTGATTGCCATGTATTCAACGTTCAAAAGTGAAATTCAAAATGCCTTTTCAGTGTTCTTGTTGATGAAAGAGCTTGATCTTGTCTCATGGTCCACCATGTTAACTGCATGGGTGCAAAATGGATACTATGAGGAAGCTCTAAGGCATTTTGCAGAGTTCCATAGTTCTCTCGGTTTCTCAGTTGACGAATCCATCTTCTCCAGCTGCTTCTCAGCCTGTGCTGGCTTGGCAGCAATGGATATGGGAAAGTGCTTCCATGCATGTGTGATCAAGACTGGGTTCAAGTATCATTTACACGTCTCGTCTTCCATTATAGATATGTATAGCAAATGCGGAAGCATCAATGAAGCACGTCAGTTGTTTAATGAAATGGAAAACCACAATTTGGTGACCTGGACCGCTATGATTTCTGGATATGCTTACAATGGGCTTGGTAGGGAGTCTGTTCAACTTTTTAGCAAGATGAAAGAAGCTGGGTTGGAACCAGATAGTATTGCCTTCATTGGGGTTTTAACTGCATGTAGTCATGCAGGGCTTGTTACAGAAGGTTGGAACTTTTTTAAGTCTATGAGAAGTGACTACGACCTGGATGTGACCGTAAATCATTATGCTTGCATGGTTGATCTCCTAGCTAGAAATGAACAGGTGCAAGAGGCAGAGTCTTTTATAGAAGATGCGCCATTCCACTTACAATCAAAATATCTTTTGTGGAAGACATTGCTTGGTGCCTGCAATACACATGGGAATATTGAAATAGGGAACCGGATTGCACAGAAAATGATGGACTTAAAACCAAAAGAACCCTCAAGTTATGTTTTATTGTGTAACATCTATGCATCGGCCTCAATGTGGGATAACTCCATTGAGGTGAGAAGCAAAATGAAAGAAGAGAATATTTCTAAACAACCTGGAAGTAGTTGGATCCAGTTAGCCACTTGAATGCTTACAAGGAAAGGAAATGCTCAATGGTTTGAAATTAGTTCAACTGATGGTTTGCAGTGTTAGTCCATGGGACATGGATTACTTTGGCGAGATAGAAACTATGCTGTTTATGATCTGGTTTCTAGCTCATAACATCCCTTCCCTCCCCTGCGCTGCTGCGCAATCTAGTGAGGATTTGAATTAGTCATCACAAGGGAAAACAAAAAAAATCGTAAATCATACCTAGTAAGTTTGGTAGCAACCTTAATCTCTGTGTTTTATTTTTCAGTCTATAGATTCCTAGTCGCTTTGTTTGCCCTTACTCTGCTATCTCTGATTAATGTGATGGAGCATTTTAATGCAGATGGTTGATTGGCAAAAATGTCAAAGACTTGGTGAAACAGAGATGTTATTAAGGAAAGACATGCGTTTTGGATACGTGGCAGGTCTTGATTGCAGATCTTTTGTATTCTGTGGCTGCGGAAGTTGGATAATAATTGCTGAAATGTCTGGCTTCTCGGTATGAACTTACTTTCACTTTTCTGAATTTGACCTCTCCTTAGAATAGGACATGCTCTAATGCAAATCTAATTTTGCAGCGCCTGCATTTGTTCACAAGTCATCATTTTTTTTTTTATTTATTTATTTAAAAATTTTTTTTATCTGTTGTTGGATTTGATGAGAAGACCATGAAGAAAGACAAAGCAGATCCTATGCTTTGATTGCCCAGCTCAATGCTGTTGGTAGTTAAATGACTGGACTTGATGATTTCCTTACTCATCTGAGTGTCTTCTCTATGGTTTATTTAATTTTTTTATTTTGTTCCAAGTTCGATTGAGTCGTGCTTGTAATGGGTTCAGAAGAAAAATGTGGATGCACTAGGGCACTGTATCAATTTAACTGTCGAGCATCAGATGCAAATTTATATCTGATCAGTTTCATCAATGTTTCAAACTTTTGGGTACTTTTGCTTGCATTGTTGCAGAAATGATGGCTACACACGGCAGACTTGAAGACTGACAATTAACAACAAAAAAATAGCTCATGAAAGAAAACGCTGAAATTAAGGAACACTTCTGCATGACCGCTGAGTTATATCCTTTTCCTTGTCCCCATCGAGAAATAGAACTGACTAATCCTAAGGCAAAGGGTTGAGAAACTCAACGCCACTATTCTTGAACAACTTGGAGTCGGGCCTTCTTTTCGCACTATTACGGATATGAAAATAATGGGAAAAATTGGATTCAATTGTCAACTGTTTCTATCGGAAATAGGATTGACTACGGATTCGAGCCATAGCACATGGTTTCATAAAACCGTACGATTTTCCCGACTATGCATTTACCTTTTATTTTATCTTCTGTTTACACCAATCCTTATAACCCTGGTTACTGGATTTTCTAGACCCCATTTTGGAAATCCTGATAGGAACTCTAACCTGAACGCTTCTTCTTTCTGTTTTGTTTTGTCATTGGATAATCTAATACACCAATTTTCAATTCATTTGGTCCAAACATCTCATATGCATCTAGAAATGTCTAATAATGCGTATTCGTGTTGGTTGCACGTGCTTGCTTATACACGAATTACACCAGTGTGAGCAAAATAAGCTTATCAAACTTTTTTTTTTTTTTTTTTATAATAAGAAACTTACAGTCTCTATTTGTGTCAAATATTCTAAAATGTCTTATTTTGATTGTGATCTTTATGTAGCGAGCTTCAATATAAATTTTTTTTTCCCCCTAATTTTGACAAGATAAATAAAAAATTTAGTTTTCAAGCTTTTTTAATACTTAAGTTGCGACAACATGAGGAAATATGTTCGGTTTGCTTTGCTTAACCAACAGTGACTATGATTACAATTTGTGGTCACCTATATAGAGCATATCCTCAAGAAGCACAAAAAATGTGCAAATTGTTGCAAAGATTTTAGGAGAGATGCGCTTTTGGGCCAACCATTGTTGAAAGTTTTTACATCTCTTGCGGTTGATCAAGATATATGAAAAGAAAAGTCTCTGGTAGAAGGTCAATAGTATTCTAACAAGACATGATCAAACAAGCCTATCAACTTAGCGAGTCATTCATTGAAGCAGAGCGTGTTAAACTTGAAAGACTGCTTTTTTGAAAATATTTTTAGTGATACTTGTAGAAGCTGGATGTTATATAGTTGCTTGATCAATCAATTTCTGGACAAGTCTACTATATTCTTGTCGCATATGCTTCTTTTATGAACGTGACATTTTTTACTTAGATTCATTATTGAAATAGTCCTCATATATCCTAAATATGCCATAAAAATTTACCAAATGGAAGACCTATACGATGTTTGGTACCTAAATTCGTTTCCTGATTCGAATCATGGTTTGTAGTTCGCTACAGTATTTTTTCTCAAAAAAATGCACGTAAATCGAAAATAATTCTAATTACATGGTTATAATTCATGAATCAAACGTCACTGTCTCCGGTCACTACTTGTCACATAGCACTTATTGTTATCGTCTCCAAATAACTTGCTTAAAATTCATAGCCAAAAAAAAAAAAAAAGATAACTCAAAAAAACTTAAAACATGGGATCAAGAAAAATATGGCGGGTGGTCCTTTCGAGCTACCCATTTTAAACTATGGTAAAATATTTTGTATATTGTGGAAATGACCTTTTTAAGTTTTTTTTTTTTTTTTTTTGAATTTCAATTTCCCTATCAAGGAATAAGCTATAAATTGTGTTGCTTTTATTTTTTTTGCAGTATCCTTTTTTTCTTTTATTGTTAATACACTCAAACAATCTCAACTGTAAGATGTTTTTTCCATTATTAAACAATTTCATATCTTCCTAATTGATGTTTTTTTTTTTTTTTTTTGGAAAAATTTCCTTCATTTTGAAAGCAAGGGACTGGAGAATCCCCTACAATACCATCCATTATAATCAAATAAATTGTTCACAACAAGCTTTACGTAAATATTGCTTGGCATTACTTCTGCCTTCATCGATCAACCAACTGCAGCAAGGATTGTTTCTCTCTTTTTAGAGGCTATCTATCACTGCTCATCTAGTGATTGTTGCTAATGGAAACTCATATAAGATGGACCATTTTGTTTCAGATAATACGCACTCGTTGCAAATTGAGTACTCAAATATTCTTCTTTTGATTGACGGGACATATACAATGTTGGTACTTGAGGAGCATTGGGTGCGGATAATACAGCCCTGTTCACTTCACCGATTCGAGTTTAGAATTTAAGTTTTGTTATAGTAAAAAGTTTTTAGAAACAATCACATTTAACTTTTTTGCTCAGTAAAAGGCTCTCACATAAAATCACATTTTAACTCAAATTACAAACTCAAATCAACGAAGTGAACGGGCATGAATCTGTTTGATTCTTTAAAGTGACACATATTAAGAAATGGATGATATACTAAATAAATAGAATGTTATATATATATATATATATATATATATATGTGTGTGTGTGTGTGTGTGTGTGTGTGTGTGTGTGTTTTTTTTTACTAGATGTAAAACTCGATATATAAAATTGAAATAGTCAAAATGTTAATCATGTATTTACAAAATAACAATACAATTACTCTAAAGAGATACAACAATTACATAATCTTCTGTTTGGTTCTTTGAATTCCCTATGCAATACAGGAAAAAAGATGAACGTGGCTGCTTCCAAAAGTTGGGTTGGTCAAGTTGATGGGGAAGGATTCACTCCAATTACTGAGTGTGTTTGGTTGGAGGGATGGAAAGGGCGGGGAGGGAAAGAGATAGAGGGAGATGACTAATCACTTGTTTGGTTAGAAAGAGAGGAGAGGTGGATTAATGTGTTCTCCATCATGGCCCACTAAATCATTTCATTGATGAAAAGATTCAAGCAATTTATTAAGTTTAATATTAAAAAGACTATTTACCCTCTAAATAAATTATTAATAAAAAGTTTAAATATATAATATATTAATTTAACAAGTAACTATCATCTATCATTTTAACTCTCTCTTTATTCTACCAAATAACGTAAAAGATTAATATAATTATCTTTATCCTTCTTACTCTCCATTCCTCTAACCTAATAATATACGGCCTCATAGTCTATTGCCTAAATTATACGTAACTCTTTCTATTTTGAGATATGGACATATATAGAAAGCTGCTTAGCTCTGAAACTAAACCTGGTGAGAAAAATTACAAATTAAAAAAAAAAAAGTGCAATTTATAGATGATTATTAGATTATGAACAATATTATAAGACATCAATAGTACTAAGAACTACATAAGTGAATAAAGAATTACTCGGTTAATAAATGATTTTCTCACTCAATTTGGAGTCGATTATTTTTTAAATTCTTAATTATTTTTGTGAATGTGGTAACTTTTTGCAGGTTTACGAAGATTAGAGATTGTTTTTTTATTGGTATAAAAAATAGTTACCTTGTAATCTTTTTTTTTTTTTTTTTTTTTTTTTTTTTTTTGCTGAATCTACCTAGTAATCTATTTACTAATAAATAAAGTGACAAATATTAAGAAAATGATGATTACTAGATAAATAGATTGTTGTATATGTGTTTACTAGATGTAAAACTCGATATATAAAATTGATAATAGTCAAAATGTTAATCATGTATTTACCAAACAACAATACAATTACTCCAAAGAAAAATAACAATACAATTATTTATTAGAATAATATTGAGGACACCAACTTAAATATCAATTCTTGTATATTAACTAAAATGTTATGTGACTGTGAGTGTTATTTGCATCTAATAAAAAAATGACAACTCAAATATTAAATTAGTTAATACACAAGAGTTTAGATTTAACTTGGTGTCCCTAAAATTACTCTATTTATTATAATGAATCTACAAATAATAGATGGAAATAAATAAATAAATATAAATTAGTTGTTTTAATGAAGAAAATTGTTTAGGGGTGCCACAGGTGTTAAGCACAATCGCTAATAAAAGGTGGATCCCACATTATGGGACTGTTGGTTTTGAAAACGATTTCAATACGGAAGCGTGTATCTAACGAATCATGTATAGCAAAAACTTTCACAAAATTTTAAGATACTCTATAGATTACATTAATTTATGCCTGAATTAATTAATCAAATTAATTTATTTACCTAGCGAACAATTAGGTTGATAACTTAAGTTCTTTGACTACGAACGTTCCTCACTCCAAGCTTGTTTATAATACTCAAATCTTCTTCGTCAATTTCTTGAATCTACGAAGATGTGTGTGTGGGCACACCTAAAACAAAATGGGATTAGCAAGAAAACACTCAAGTTTTTCACGAACGCTAACACATGCTCGACGTGAAATTTGGAAGAATTCCTTCCATCACTCTATAAAATTCAGCCACCTATGCTAAGGAGAGCAAAAATTGTGTTCTCTAATTTTTTGCAATCTCTTATTTATAGAGTAGTAGTCAGACTTCCAGAATAAGTCTAATATTTATCTTCAAGATAAAGTTTGATAATTATCTCTCACTTCTAATTGATTTTGGAAACAAAATCTACTCTCTCTCTCTTATCCCATATGGTTGGCCACCACAGGGAGATTCCTCCATGTGGTAGGAGCAAATAACAGTTAAGGAAGAAGGTAAAATTCTGTTTTTATCATGTAGTATAATTTTGACTCAAATTCAAATTTTGATTTAAGTCAACCTTAATTTAATTTGAATTTCAATTTAGACAACTTATTAAATAAGTCAATTTGATATATTAGAGAGCAAGCAACTGAATCTCAGAGAGATTCACACTGCATAGGTAGTGTACACCACATGGACACCTCCACATATGTGTTCTAAAATTTAAATTTAAATAATCACATTATTTAATTTATAATTAATTAATCTTGAGCGTTTCATTTAGAATTTCATAATTCTAAAATTCTTATTTTGCTCTTAGTGTCTTGTAAGATTACAAAGACGATGCGGAGACTCATGAATTTATAATTTTGAACTCCAATAAAATTAATGATTAATTAAAATTCTTTAATTAATTAATTAATCATGTTATATTAATTTCAAAAATTACTCCACTATAAATTTGAAATTGCACTCTTGTAATTATAAATATAAATTACTTCTCAATTGTGAAGTGTCAATTTGATATAGTCATTACATATAGATCAATCATCCATAAATAATTCATAATTAGAGCTAGGTGAAATCCATTAACCTCTCTAATTACATCTTTATCCTTGAGTAACATTCTCTAATTGATAGTGATTTATAAAATAAATTCATGAATCAAAGCTCTTACTAGTCCAAATACCGAATAACACTCAAGGGAGATATTTATCTACTTCTTTCTCAAGAAGGAATGGATTTCATCATGTCTTCAAGATACAAGGAATATGATTTAACAATCTCGAAACCCATACCGAGTAAGTCAAAAGACAAAAATTCACAAATAGGAGTATGCTAATAACTCATGATTAAGATCATTCTATATATAACCATCGGTAGACTCAATAAGAATTTCTATACTTAACGGAAGTTATTAGAAATTCATATTGTGTGTCCCTGTTCTACACAATCTCATTGTGTATAATAAACTCATTCAATATTTCACTATATTTATAGTGTGGGTAATACAATTCTATTATAAATGGGAATGACATGTATTAGTAAGTTTTAATTAAAGATTCTAAACTATAATTAAATTCATTGCAAACATTGTTTTAATTATTGTTCTTAAATATTATCTTCTTGTATATAACACTTATATACAATATTTAAGGTCACATAAATAATCATGAAATTTTCAGGGATATTCATAAAATATTCAATAATAGATACACATAAAATAATGAATAAACTATTACATCTCATGTTTCTAGGATACTATTCCCAACAAGGACCCACAATCTATTAGTGAATGGTGCTTAGCACGGTGCCGACTTAGAACATCTTCAATGCAATGCTATAATTGATGTGCTAATTGTAAATTTAGCATTTGAGTGTAAAAAATACTCTCCAATGCATGCTATATTTTATAGTAATTTTCTCACCAAATATAATATATAGAAAATTTGACATTTAATTGCTATTGGTTAAAATGTTTACCTTTTTTTATATAATCATTGTAATTTTTATATTTTTTAATTATTTTAAAAATAAAAATTTATTTTTACAACTTTTAAAGTTTAATGTTTATAAAAAAAATAAAATTAACATTTTAAATAGCATTGTGTATTAAAATAAAAATAAAAATAACATATTATATCATATTTTTTAATGTTAAATATATAATTGAGATTAATATTTATCTTATAAATGGTCTTATAACAACGCTCTTTAATGAATGCCGTGAGAAGTGTCCACACGCTTGCATAATGCCACACGCGTGTTTTCCCTTTTTTTTTTTTTTTAAATAAACAAAAAAATGTTTTTTTTTTAAATCATACCAATTAGGCCCTTAATTATTACTGTTTATTTTTTTTTGAAGGGAACAATCACTGTTATCCTTTTATTTATTTTTTTCCTTTTTACTTTTATTTACTCGTGTCGTGTAATGATTAATGAGTAAATAATATTTGCCATTATTTATTATTTTATTTTGGAGTTTTTAGAACAATTGTTTCTTAAATTTATAGTGATTTAATAAATTATCTTTTAAATTTTAAATTTTGATAAGTTATTTTCTGAATTTATAAATTTATTATAATATACTCTATTTAATTAAATTTACTTAAATTTTTATTAAATTTAAAAGATTAAAAGTTAAAATTTTAAAAAAATTTGTGTTATATTTAATTTAAAATGTTAAAATTTTTTACTAAACGTATTTTTTTAATACTAATTCATATAATTATTATTAAAATATAGTTTATTATAATAAATTTATAAATTTAGAGAAGAATTTATCAAAATTAAAATTTTAAAAAATAATTTGCTAACGACAAATTGAAGGAAAAAAAATGCGCTGAAACCCCTATTTTTCCTATAAAAAAACCCCGCTTCCCGTTAAGCCCTACCTACACAACCTGCAAACAAACACTTTCCCCATCGCCACTGACTCTATACATCCCTCCCGCCGTCAGTCACCGCGCAGCCGGCGAACACCAGTGCCAGAAGTCCGACCTTCAATGGCGGAAACAACGGAAAACCCAGAAAAACAGACTGAGCACAACCAAACAGAAGAAGAAGAAGAAGTAGAAGACCTGACCTTCGAAGAGCTCGGTCTGGACCCTCGTCTTACTCGCGCCCTCCTCAAGAAGCGAATCCTCAAACCCACTCCCATCCAGAGAGTTGCCATTCCGCTTGTTCTCGTAGGTTTCTTCCACCAACTTTCTGTTTCAATTGGGAGAACAAAATAAATCAAAACTTTGATTTTTCTGGTTTTGGATTTCAGGAAGGCAAGGACGTGGTTGCTAGGGCGAAGACTGGTTCAGGAAAGACCTTCGCGTACCTCGTTCCGCTGCTTCAGAAGCTCTTCGCGGCTGATTCTAGCTCCAGGAGTAAGCTAGCTCCAAGTGCGTTCGTTCTCGTCCCCACACGCGAACTCTGTCAACAAGTCTGTTCTTTTTCTATGTCCTAATCTTTTTTTTTTTCTCCTTTTCAATTGTAGTTGTCGAAAAGTTTGCTCATTTTCGTATTCGGTGAAATGCAAATTGTAGGTTTATGGGGAAGTCTTGTCGCTCATTGAATTGTGCAGAGTTCAACTGAAAGTTGCTCAATTGACGAGCAGTATGTCTGCTTCCGAATTGGTCTGTTCCTGTTCCTTATAAATTATTTCAAAGTATAATTTATTCGTGGTTATTTATTGTTTAATCATTAGAACATGGCAATGTTAGCGCTAATGCTATATTTGACGTGAAAAAGTGCAAACATGGATGTTTACCATGTTGTTCTATTTTGCAATCTAATGCTCGATGCTATTATAAATGCTATAAGTACTTTGTGTCATAAATTTTAAGTTTTGGAACTTGTAAGAGGAAAATTTTCAATTGTTCAATAATTTAAAAATGACTTTGTAAGTATTAAGTGAAAAAGCCTACGGAACTTAAGAGGAAAATTTTAGGCTATGTTTGTTTCACAACTCAAGTTGAGAACTTGAGTTGTGTATGTAGGAGAAAAACACCCTAACAAAAAAGTTGAATTTGAATTTTTGTGAGAGAAAACACTATAGCAATAGAACTTGAGCTGTGACTTGAGTTGTGAGTATTGAATAATATAAAAGTGTAGTGAAAAAGTCTACACATGAACCAGTAGCAACCAAATGGAAAAACTTAGTATATGCTATACTTAGTGTCAAATTTAACATCAAGTAAAGATGATGCCAAATTTGACGTTAAGTATGTTAGTGCATTGGAGAGTACTTTTTTTTCTTAAAAAAAAATTTCAATGCCAAATTTTAGCATTAGCATAAAAATTGGCATTGCATTGCGTTGGAAAAAATTTTAGTTGAAAAACCATTTTTCCAGGTCTTACTTTAATCTTGTTTATTGGTATTTGATTCAGAGGAATGCATTGGTCGGGCCACCTGATATTCTGATTTCGACCCCAGCTTGCATTCCGAAGTGCATGTCAGCTGGTGTTCTTCAATCAACTTCCGTTAGCAGTTCCCTTGAGATTCTTGTTCTTGATGAGGTGAGAACTCACTGCTCAATTGAGTGTTGGTCCTTGTTTGTTAAGCATGGGTGATATTGATGGCATCTATGAATTATTCGCGGTTGATGGCTTATTTTCCCTTGAATGAGTGACTATCTTGAGTTTGAATCTTAAGTTGTTATGAAATTGGTAACTTGACCTTCCGTAATAAAGCTCTACTTTAACAATGGCCGTGAAGATTCTCTGGGGAAGGAGAATCGTTGTGGTGTCAAGTGATAAAAGGAAATATGGATCAAGTTTTGGAGATTGGGAATCGGGGGCTAGTGTTAAAACGACTTTTAGAAGTCCTTGGAAGGTCATCTATGCTCTGCGGGTTAATTTTAAAGCCCATAAGCTGATTGTGGGGAATGTGAGGAGAGATAGATGTTGGGAGGATGGGTGGTGGGGAGGGGATCCTTTTTCTAATTGTTTTCCAAGCCTTTACAGGAGTTCTTCTCTTCACAATGCTGTAATTTCTTCATCCTTCATACCTGATCCTGTGGATAATCATTCTTGGAACTTCCATTTTAGGAGGGAACCTAGTGAGAGAGGGTCAAGTGAGTTGGCAGAGATATTGAGCTGTTTAGACGGGGTGAGATTAAGTGAGTTTAGGGCTGATAGTTGGTAGTGGGAGTTAGATGGGGTTTGTTCTCTTGCAAATCTTTTTTTTGAGTTATTGATAGGTGAGGAATAATACCTCACTTTTAACCTGTGCATTTCATTTGGAAGCCCTTGGTTCCCGCTTAAGTACAGATTTTTAATTGGCTGCTTGTGTCAAGTAAGCTTAACACGTAGAGTTTGTTGCAAAGGAGGGAGCCTTGCCTTTACCTATGGTGTGTTCTATGTAGAAATGCTAATGAGAGGAAGGTTCATCTTTCCTCCATTGCTCGTTTGCTTTGAGAATTTGGCATCGCATTTTGGGAGAGTTAGGGATTGTGTGGGTTATTCCAAACAACATGGAGGAACTTTTTGGTAGTGATATGATGATCGAAAGGGCTAAATGAAGAAAAGACTATGGAATGAATGTAGTCATCCTTACAGTCTGTGGACTTTGTGGCTTGAAAGAAACAATCAAAATTTTGAAGATACACAAGGAGATAGTGCTGATCTTTGGGATAAAATTGAATATTGGGTGCTTTATGGATTTCCCAATCTAAAGGATGTACTGAGTTTTCATTTTCAAATCTATTAAGGCGGTAGGATATTATTTTGCAATGAGTTTGTATTTTGGGGTCTGATTTAGACTTTTGGTTTTTGTTCTTTTTTTTCCCCCATGTTTCATGCTTACTTGCTTTGGTGGAACCCATGTTCCCTTTTGTCCTTTTGTAATTCTTTCTTTTTAATTAATAATATATGCTTCCTGTTTATTATCAAACAAAACAAAAAAAGTTATGCAATTGGAAAATGTAGTGTATCCTTCATTTTTCTTTTCTTCTTCTCATATGCAACTGTCAATTTATCTGTGGACTGCAGTTTTGTTATTTGGATAAGTGAATATACTTGGTCTTTTACCATTGATTTTTTTTTTTCCTTTTTGAAAAGAAACAGAGAATCTTATAAATGAAAATGGAAAAGAGAATCTTATAAATGAAAATGGAAAAGAGAATCTTGTCTTTCCCCTCCCCCCCTTTCCTTTTTCTTTTACCATTGAATTCTTGTTGTAGACATTTTTTTAAAACTTTTTTTTTTCTTTTTTTTCTTTTTTTGTTTGTAATTTTCTTGGCAGCATGATTGTTTTGTTTGAGGGGATCATTAACTAATATTCATTTTCAGGCGGATCTTCTTTTGTCATACGGCTATGAAGATGATATAAAAGCATTAGCACCTCATATTCCTAAGAATTGTCAGTGCCTGCTAATGTCTGCTACTTCAAGGTGTGTTGCTGAAATTGTTTATGTTGTTGTGGGCAGATTTTATTTTATTTTTTTTTTTTTTTTTTTGTATTTGTTCGTTTCCCCAACAGCTTATGTGGTGTTCTTTGGGGTTTCATTTTGCAACTTTATTTTGATTCCTAGGTCAATAATGTTTACTCGCTAGCCATTATTTTTCCATGCATTTCTCTAGATTTCTTTTCCCTATGGTATCTAAGGGTGTTGATCCGTACTGATATATGCATATTGGACCTACGATACTTTACAGCGCTGATGTTGAGAAACTGAAGAAGCTGATACTTCATAATCCTTTCATTTTGACTTTGCCTGAAGTGGGAGATGTCAAGGATGATATTATCCCAAAAAATGTTCAGCAATTTTGGGTAAGAATTCTGGTGTTCTCATTCTAAGTTCTCTAGGTTTATACTTTTGAAGTTAATTGCTCCATTGGAATTTTACGCTATACTTGTTTGATATTTCTTTTTAAGAAATAACTTTTTTAAAAAAAAAAAAAAAAATTACAATAAAAGAAGTAAAAATAAGTAGACACACTACTTGATTAATACTATTCTTTATTAGTCCTTTGCAAGATTGTTAGAACCTTCGACTACTCCTCATTCCCCCTTTCCTGTATATTGATAAAGAACTTGTGGCATCTCTAGTGTTAGTGTTCTTGTCATGCCCCCAAACACGGGTTAGTGACGTGGATACTTATTTAGAAATTTAAATTTGATTAAGAAAGTGATTAACAAATAACAGTGCAAAATTTAAAATTTAAATCTAAAATATCTAGGTATTTCCAAATAAGCCCCACTATTTAAGAGAAATTTAATTTCAAGAAAATTAGTGGAATTTTCAACTAAACCAGTTTAAAATCTCACCCTTAGTGTCATGTCAGGAATTCCCACAAGTTTAGCATACATGAATATAAACTAAAGTAAATGTTGTCATCAACTACAGTCTAGTAATATTTGAGTTTACAATCCATAATTTAATACATGCCTTGAGATAAAAGGAAAAAAAGTGCAATCTTCACTTCTCGAAGACAGATTCACCTCACCGGTAGAAGCTACCTATTCCGCACTACTCCGTGCGTTGGCTGGAGGGGTTTAATACATTTGAAACAAGAAAAGTGAGCGGAAGGCCCAATACGATATAATTTTGTAAAACATTGTAAATAAAGGTACTCATGATCTGAAGACGTACACTCGGAATTGATCATTTTTTTTTTTTTTTTTTGAAAATATGCAGAACCATAACACCACTGAGCAAGAAGTGGTAAAATGTCTGTATAATGAAAATGTGCAGAGCCATAGCACCACTAAGCAAGATGTGGATCCGTACGGGTTTAGGGTCTTGCCCCTAAGGATACGATTTCCATATCCCGATCTCTGAGGCCACGCTGCATTTTATCATTGCTTAAAATATTTCATTTTAAGAAATAATACTTTTAAAAATCTCATCTCTAAAAATCATTAGAAAGTCCATAGCATTATTCATGCTATTCCTTTAAAATCATTTTCTTTCAACATGTTTTGTTCTAAAACATTTTCATTGGCCAAAATCATTTAAAATAAGGCTAACAAGGATATGCACAAGAATATCCTACCTCTCGGATATCAAACCTGGGCTAGCCTTTCGTTCTCCTAGCCTCCGTTTTCTTTAAAGCTTTAATACTTGATCTTCTCCACTAGCTTCATTACAAAAAACAATATCTTTGGAATTATTTCTCATTCTTAAAACGAATTAAGCTCAATCATGTTTAATTATTTTCTATTAGTGTGCCTTGACTCAAATCTAAGTTTCACAAACGATTTTATAATCAGTTTGGGGATTCTTTAAAGATTGAAATCCAATTCATGGGTTTGGTTTTCTATTTAATTTCAGCTTAAAAACAACTTTTTAAAGAAATTTCGGCAGCATGTCGGCATAAATAGGAAAAATACCAAATTTGCAATTCAAGTTAAATTTCAAAATAAATTCTCTAGTATCCATCAAAACCAGTTTTCAATCAATTTAACAAGTCTAATGAAAACCCTCAAATTTCATTCAATTCTAACAACAATTATTCAAATTCAAACCCTAAATTAGAATTATTCAAATAACCAAAATTAAATTTTCTCAAGTTTAAAAGTCAAATCAAAGAGTGGGTTTCAAGGGGTTTTACCTCAAATTAGTTGGGAGAGGCCGAGAGAGAGAGAGTTTTTTTGTTTGTGTGTGTCTCGGCAGCAGGCCGAGAGAGACAACCGGAAAAAGGGAGAGAACCGGAAAGAGAGACAACTGGCGGGAGAGAGAGACAGCCTGGAAGTGGTTGGTTGGCGTGGAAGAAGAAAAGAGAGAGAGAGGTGGCTGGCAGTGGGAGAACCAGAGGAAAGAAAAAAGAAAAAGAAAGAAAGAGAGAGAGCGGGGGGTTTGTGGGGGCTGCATGGGAGGGAAAGAAGCAAGGGAAAAGAAGAAAAGAAAAAAAAAAGAACAAGGAAAAAGAAGAGAAAAGGAAAAAAAGGAAAATGCATTAAAATTTAAGTGTATTTTTAAAAACGTTTGGGGTGAAATCATAAATATTGAAAATAATTTAAAGTTTCTTGATTAATTGTGAAAACTAAATTAAACACACTAATAACTCACAATTTAGCATAATTAAACATGTTTAATTTTAGAGGGCGTTACAGCTTTACTCTCCTTAAGAAATTTTTTTCTCAAAATTAGAACTCATCTCACGATATGAACGGATGTGGATATCGTTCCTGCATCGTCGTTTTCAATTCCATGTTGCTTTCTCAACGCCATGGTGTTGCCACAACACCTTCACTAACGATATCTCACATTGACGTAGGCTTTTCATTTTCCGGTCAAGAATCTGTATTGGTGCTTACTCGTAAATCATGTAATACTGGATCGGTGTGTCATACCATTTCTGGATCAGGTTGACACTTCTGAAACATAGAAACATGGAACACGTTGTGCGCGTGAGACAATTCTAGAGGAAGATCAAGGCGGTAAGCAACGACACCGATACGTTGTGTGATTTGAAACGGTCTAACGTACCGTGGTGCAAGTTTTCCTTTTACACCAAAACGAGTGACCCTTTTGCGCGGAGAACTCTTAACAAGACAAAGTCACCTTTTTAGAACTCTAAGGGTCTATGCCTCCTGTCAGCATAACTTTTCTAACGACTTTGAACTGTTAGCAACCATTCCCGAATAACGACTATCTTCTCGTTGTTCTCCTGGATATCATTCGATCCAAGAGTGGGTCGATCTTATGGCTCGAGCCAACAAATTGGTGATCTGCAAGGTCTACCATACAATGCCTCGAATGGTGTCATTCTAATACTACTCTGATAACTGTTGTTGTTGGTGAACTCAGTTAAATGAAGATACTTCTTCCAATTTTCACCAAAATATAGAATGCAAACACGAAACATATCTCTCAGAATCAGAATAACTCTTTTAGATTGTCTGTCGGTCTGAGGATGAAATGCAGTGCTGAAATTTAATTTGGTTCCTATGGCTTTTTAGAAACTTCTCCAATACTTCGCATTGAAACGAGTATCACAGTTTGAGGTGATGGACAATGGAACTTCGTAAAGTCTAACAAAGTGCTCTAGATACAACTCTGTTAGAATTTTTCTGGAATACGTCGCACGAAATGGAATGAAGTACGTGGACTTTATCAACTTATCCACACCGACCCAGATTGCATCATGCTGCCATTCAGTCCTCGGCAATTCCATCAAAAAATCTATCGTAATGTGTTTCCACTTTCATTCAAGAACAAGAAGATGCTGCAGTTCTCTAGTAGGTTTCTGATGTTTAGCTTTGACTCGAAGACAAGTCACACATTCTGACATGTATTGGCAAACATCATTCTTCATACCCTTCCACCAATACTGTTTTTTGAGGTCCTGATACATCTTGGTACTCTCAAGATGAATAACAAACCTCAATTTGTGAGCCTCGTGAAGGATTGTCTTTTTTATCTCATCCACCTGAGGAACAACAAGATAGTTTTTAAAGTAGAACGTTCCATCTTCTTGAATATTCCAACTATCTAGTTTTTTTCCATTCCGAACTCCGAGTCTAAACTCCTTGAAGATGCGGATCATGCCGTTGGTTCTACTTGACTTGTGGCGTAGAAACCAAATTGTACACCATAACTTGGTTATAATCCTCATAATACCGAAGATCATAATTACCTACAGTTTCGCTCCGTTTCCAATCCTCCAAAGCCAATGATGGTAGGATTTCAAAAGTCTTCATGCTGAGAACATCTGCTACCACATTGGCTTTTTCAAGATGGTATTGAAGGGTGAAATCGTAGTCCTCCATATACTCCATCTATCTCCTTTTTCTTAAGTTCAGGTCTTTTTGAGTAAATAAATACTTTAAGCTCTTGTGATCAGAAAAGATATGAAATTTTGCTCCATAGAAGTAGCATCTCCATATCTTGAGAGCAAAGATCACTGCTGCTAACTCCAAATCGTGAGTTGAATAATTCTGCTCGTGAGGCTTCAATTGGCAAGATGCATAAGTTATAACATGTCCTCCTTGCATCAGAACGCACCCAAGTCCTCGTTGACGCGTCGGAATACACTTCGTACGGTTCCTCGCTATTTGGGATCGTCAAGATCGGCACGTTGGTCAGCCTAGTCTTCAGTTCTTAGAATGCATGTTCACAGTCGGCATCCCATTCAAATCTGATTTCTTTTTTCGTCAATCGTGTAATTGGAGCGGCAATGCTCGAGAAGTTCTTTATAAATCGTCGGTAATACCCCGCAAGTCCTAGGAAGCTTCAAACTTCAGCTGCGTTCTTCGGTTGTTCCCATTGCAGTACCGTTTCAATATTTGAAGGATTCACTGAGATTCCTTGTCCAGATATGACGTGTCCAAAGAACCTGTCTTCTGTCAACTAGAAATCACATTTCTCCTTCTTCGCATAAAGCTGGTGTTCTCGAAGAGTCTGGAGAGTGATCCTCAGATGTTGCTCATGCTCATCCCAAGTCTTCGAGTAAATCAGAGTGTCGTCAATGGAGACTATCACAAATTGGTCTAAATACGGGCGAAAGACTCTATTCAACAAATCCATAAAAGCAGCGGGAGCATTCGTTAATCCAAAAGGCATTACCAGGAATTCAAAGTGCTCATAGCGAGTTCTGAAAGCTGCTTTTGGAATATTCTCTTCCTTAATCTTCAACTAATGATATCCGGATCTTAAGTTGATCTTAAAGTAATACCGCGATCCTCCCAACTGATCGATTCTCGGCAATGTGTACTTATTCTTCACGGTAACTCTATTCAATTGTCGGTAGTCGATACACAACCGAAGGGATTTGTCGTGTTTTTTTGCAAACAAACACAGCGCACTCCACGGAGAAGTGCTGTTCCTGATAAATCCCTTTTCTGCTAACTTATTAAGTTGCTTCTTTTGCTCTTTCATCTCCGTGGGCGCCATTCAGCAAAATATCTGTATAATGAAAATATGCAGAATCATAACATCACTGAGCAAGAAGTGGTAAAATGTCTGTACAATGAAAATGTGCAGAGCCATAACACCATTGAGCAAGAAGTGGATCTGTATGGGTTTAAGTCCTGCCTCAAAGATACGATTCCCATATTTCGATCTCTGAGGCTACACTGCGCTTTATCATTTCTTAAAATATTTTATTTTAAGAAATGATTCTTTTAAAAATCTCATTTCCAAAAATCATCGGAAAGTCAATAGCATTATTCATGCTATTCCTTTAAAATCATTTTTTTTTCAACATGTTTTGTTCTAAAACATTTTCATTGGCCAAAATCATTTAAAGTAAGGCTAACAAGGATATGCACAAGAATATCCTACCTCTCGGATATCAAACCTGGGCTAGCCTTTCATTCTCCTAGCTTCCGTTTTCCTTGAAGCTTTAATACTTGATCTTCTCTATTAGCTTCATCACAAAAACAATATCTTAGGAAGTATTTTTCATTCCTAAAACGAATTAAGCTCAATCATTTTTAATTGTTTTCTATTAGTGTCTTGACTCAAATCCAAGTTTCACAAACAATTTATAATCAGTTTGGGGATTCTTTAAAGATTGAAATCTAATTCATAGGTTTAGTTTCTTATTTAATTTCAGCTTAAATTTCGGTAGCATGCCGGTATAAATAGAAAAAATGCCAAACTTGCAATTCAATAAGTCTAATAACTGAAAACTCCAAAAATTCATTCAATTTTAACAACAATTGTTCAAATTCAAACCTTAACTTAAAATTATTCAAATCTAACCAAAATTAAACTTTCTCAAGTTTAAAATTCAAATCAAAGAGTGGGTTTCAAGGGGATTTACCTCAAATTAGTTGGTGGAGTCTTGTTTCCCTCTGTTTCTATGTTTTCAATGTTTGTTTTTTTTTTTTTTTTTTTTTTTTTTTTTTTTTTTTTTTTTTTTTTTTTTTGTGTGTGTCTCGGCAGCAAGTCGAGAGAGAGAGGTGGAGCCTTGTTTCCCTTTATTTCTCCTGTTTTCTAATTTTTTTTTTTTTTTTTTTTTTTTTTTTTGCGTGTCTCGGCAGCAAGCCGAGAGAGAGACTGGAGAGAGAGAGGTGGAGCCTTGTTTTCCTTTGTTTCTCCCGTTTTCTATGTTTTGTTTTGTTTTATTTTTTTTTTGTGTCTCGGCAACAAGCCGAGTGAGAGAGAGAGAGAGAGAGAGAGAGAGAGAGAGAGAGAGAGAGAGAGAGAGAGAGAGAGAGAGAGAGAGAGAGAGACATTGGAGAGAGAGAGGTGGAGCCTTGTTTCCCTTTGTTTCTCCTGTTTTCTATGTTTTGTTTTGTTTTTTTTGTGTCTCGGTAGCAAGCCGAGAGAGAGAGAGCCCGAAGGTGGTTGGCCGGCGTGGAAGAAGAAAGGAGAGAGAGGTGGCTTGCGGTGGGAGAACCAGAGGAAAGAAAAAAAAAAATTGAGAGAGAGAGAGAGAGAGAGAGAGAGAGAGGTGGTTGGCTGGCGTGGAAGAAGAAAGGAGAGAGAGAGGTGGCTGGTTGTGGGAGAACCAGATGAAAGAAAAAGGAAATTGATAGAGAGTGGGGCTGCACGGGAGGGAAAAAAGGAAGGGAAAAGAAGAAAAATGAAAAAAAAAAAAAGAAAATGCATTAAAATTTAAGTGTATTTTCAAAAACTTTTAGGGTGAAATCATAAATACTGAAAATAATTTAAAGTTTCTTGATTAATTGTGAAAACCAAATTAGGCACATTAATAACTCACAATTTAGTATAATTAAATATGTTTAATTCTGGAGGGCGTTACAGTCCAAATATTACACAATTAGTGTGACATTGAGGAAACCCTTTCAGTGCCATTCTTTCTGCTTTATTTAACCGCAGGACGTTTATTAAAAATTATATTCAAGTAACAAGAATCAGAGGGTTATAGGTATTTTTTCCTAAGCAAGGTGAAAACGCACAAGTTTTTATTTTGCATTATGTGTAACATGGAATCTTACACCTTATAGGATTCTTTTAAGATACCACATTCTGTAAATGGATAACTTTTCAGTGTTTTGACTGTTTGTATGTTATGCTGTAGAACTGATGTGTTTCTTCTTTTCGGGGAGAAAAGGGGTGGATATAGTGTAATGTAGCTGAACCCAACCCCAGCGGTTGGGACTAAGACTGAGTTGAGTTATATTAAATGTCACTGCTCCCTTTTGTGTCATTGATCTTTTTGTTCTTTGATCTCTAGAGCTTTCAAAATTTACTTTCTTTGCGAGACTACCGATTGAACTATGCTTGAAATGAACAATTAAGAAGTGAACACATTTATCTTCTTTTCTGTCGTGGCCTAGATATCTTGCAGTGCTCGAGACAAGTTACTTTACGTCCTCTCCCTCTTGAAGTTGGAGTTGGTTCAGAAGAAGGTTTTGATATTTACTAATACAATCGACATGGGATTCAGATTGAGGTTGTTTTTAGAAAAGGTATGATTACTTCTTTTCATAGTAGTTTTATATGCATAGTGTGAATTCTTGTGTAAGTTCACCCCTTCAGGGGTTGTTTGGAAGCCATACTCAAACCCAAATCATGATTCTATCATAGTGTTTTTTATCTCACAAAGAGTTTGAATTCCAAAATTTCCTCTCACAAAGTTCCCGCCAATGAACCCAAATCATGATTTGAGCAGTATGCCTTCCAAACGGGCTTTCAAAGTATTTTATAATTTGGTAATAAATGTGTAGAACTAATTATGTCCAGACCAGATGGATAGAGGGATTTGGTCTTTGATAGTACATCTTTTTAATCAGCATCCTTTTCGCACATTGTTAAAGTCCCTTTTTTAGTCTTCTTTATTTGTTAATTGTTCTTCATTTGCAGTTTGGAATTAAATCTGCTGTCCTAAATGCCGAGCTGCCACAAAATTCTCGTCTTCATATTCTTGAGGTACACAACATAGTCCAATTTAATTTATAGTTTGGTTGTATTTTTTATCAGATCGTGTTATTGCATGCTGGTCAGCAGCTAGTCTACTGTCCTAAGACCGATCTTTACTTGGTTGTTTTTCACTTTATATGTGCTAATATAATATAGAACTGTCTATCATCTTTGAATTTCAACAGGAATTCAATGCTGGGCTTTTTGATTACTTGATTGCAACTGATGATAGTGAAGTAAAAGAGATGAAAGATGTCAATGGAGAGAGTAATACTAAACAAAAGAAGTCTAGAAAGCATGTCAAGCAAAAATTGGACTCTGAATTTGGTGTAGTGCGAGGACTTGACTTCAAAAATGTGTATACGGTATGTCAATGCTACGCAATATTGTCGTTTCTTGAACCAAGTAATATTCTTATCTTTTGCCGTATCATAAATGATAGGGAATCCGAAGACATGATTTCTCTTCCTCAGGTTTTGGAGTCTTTTACTCCTAGACCCTCCATTCCAGACAAAAGAATTTTGGTTGTGTGATCCCTTGGGTTTTTCTTGTAGCTCTTATTTTCTCAATATTGTTGATAGAAGAGTTGCCGATTCTTTTAGTTCGTTTAATTTTATTTGGAAATCCAGTGTTCCTCATAAGGTCAAGGTATTCATTTGGCTTGTTTTTCTTGGAAAACTTAGTACTTGTGATATGGTTCAAAGAAGGAAACCCCAAAGCCTTTGGGCCAAAGGGCTCTCTTTCCTTCTTGGTGTGTTATGTTCTAAAAAGTAGGGGAATCATTAGACCACATTCTTTTGCACTGTCCTGTGGCTAGGGACCTGTGGCAAACGACTAGTTATGGAGGCTAGGTTTACTTGGGTTTTTCCAGCCCATTGTAAATCCCTGATAGAGGAAGTGATGGTTGGTTTTGGTTCAAATAAGAAAGCAAAGGTCCTTCGGAGATGTATGCTAATTTATGTTATGAGAGTCCTGTGATGGGAGAGAAATGCACGCGTGTTCGAAGACAAAGAAATGGGAATTGAAGATCTGTTGAAAAGGCTAAATTTTCAGCTTTGCTTTGGGCAGTATCGGACAGAGAATTTAAAAGCTTTCCTTTCATGTTGATTATTCTAAATTGGGGGATGTAATTGATTGTTGATCTTTTGTGACTGTCCTTTGTTTTTCTTTTTTCGTCTTGTTTTGATTTGCTCTCATTTTTGTTTTGAGGACGCTTGTCCTCCTCCTTTGTATTGATTTTCTAATCAATATAAAGTTTTTTCTTATTAAAAAAAAATTGATATGCCATTTCCTTCTTTTTTTTTTATTTTTTTTTATTTTAAAGAAAATGTAGGGCGAATGATTTTATTTTTCTTTAATGACACCTGACTGGCTTGCCTCTTTTGTAGGTCATTAATTTTGAAATGCCTCGAAGCTCTGCAGGATATGTTCATCGTATTGGACGTACTGGAAGAGCATTCAATACCGGCACCTCTATCTCGCTTGTGAGTTTCTTTGCACTGACTTGAGATGATTTTGTGCAAGGGAAAACATTTACTTACAGAATGGGCTTGAATGGCCATCATTGTCAAATTTGTTATAACCATTAAATGTTATAACTTCATCAAATTGTCACACCCTCTATGTATATGTGAAGCAAAAGACATTAAGGGTCCATTTGGTTCACGCATTCAAGTCAGTGATTTTGATCAATTGGCGGGAACTTTGTGAGAGAAGAAATTTTTGGATTCAAATTCTTTGTGAGATGGAAAATACTTAAACAGAATCAGAATCATAGGTTCAAGCATAGGACACAAACGAGGCGTAAATTGAACTTAACACTCACACATGCTTACTCTGCCTGTTTCAAGATGATAGTAAGTGTACCCACCATCAGGCTTTAACAATGAACATCCGGGCATAATGGAATTATTTGTGGGAGAAAATTTCATGTTGCAATAGCTAATAAGCTGTAGGCCTTTCGAGTGTTAGGTCTCAAGTTCAAGATGCTCTTCTTCATTTTGTTTTTCTATAGGTTTTACATAGCCACTATTTGTTCGCTGGTTAAATAGGCTGGATTGTAGAAATGATGAATTTAAGTAGATTTGGCATTTTCGATGGTCATGCAATTTCCAATTTTCCTGACATTGTTCTAAATAACACTTGCTCTTTTGACAGGTTTCTCTAGAAGAGATGGAAATTCTTGACGAAATAAACTTCTTTTTAGGCGATGATGGAAACAAGGACGAAAACGTGATTGCCCCTTTTCCTTTACTTACAAAGAATGCTGTGGAGTCATTACGGTATAGAGCTGAGGTGGGTTTTCTGATTATGTCATAGAAAGCTATTGAAGCATATGCAGGGATTTGTGAGTGTTTATGTTACTGTGTTTTCTAAGATTGGCTTTTTCTATTTTATATATTAGAATTAGATACATTTTCTGCACCAACATTATTTTTTTCAACCAATTTTTGATCTGGGAGTTTGTTTCTCTATCATTCAAACATTCATTGGAAAGAAAAATAAAAAGGAGCTGGGTTTTCTTCTTCTGAATGTGTCGGCCAACAAATGTGCTATGAAGAGCTCTGAAGAAAACGTAATTTGAGTTCCTAGCAAGTAGAAATCTCAGGGTTAGCTCTATTTTCAACAGTTTGTTCTATAAAACATGCAGCTGCACGAATAAAAAGATGGATGGTTTTTCTTTGTTGATTTTGCATGCCATAGTCTGATATAGCTTCTTTGACTTTTCATTATTTGCTTTTGGCATGGAGTCATAGACCCTTTGTGACATAAAAGATATTAGTGCTGAATCTGTGTTTTCAGTTTAAGTACTAGTTGTTAATTTCTTTCTACCCTGTTACCCTATTTATTGAGATGACTGCCAAGGAAACTAATGCAAAGCAGCGACTCTTTACAGGATATTGGAAAGAGTGTCACAAAAATTGCCGTCCGAGAGTCACGAGCGCAGGATTTAAGAAATGAAATTCTCAACTCTGAAAAGTGAGTGTCAACTTGTCATGAGAGCTAAAAAAATTCCTTCATCCACTTAAAGCTGTTATCTTCTCATTTCTTAGTCAAAAATGTTTTATTCCGTCTTTCGTGGATTTCTTCTACCACATCTTGGGATTGTTGTTTTCCTGATCATTTGTATTTTCTGTATGTTTAGGTTGAAGGCTCATTTTGAATCTAATCCGGGGGATTTAGGTAAAGTAAATTTATTGCTCAGTTTGAACTTCTTTCCATATTAGATTTCCTTATGATAGAGTTGGAAGCAATGATTTTAACAGATTTGTTGAAGCACGATAAGGTCCTAAGCAAGAAGCCCCCCGCCCCTCACCTACGCAATGTTCCCGAGTACTTAGTGGACCCAACAACTCAAGAAGCAAGCAAGGTTGTTAAGCTTGCTAGAGCTGCCATGGGAAATACCAATGCTAATGGCCATCATAGATCCAAAAAAACATTCAGAAGAAATAAAGATCCTCTAAAGACTTTCTCTGCTGAGGTTATTCTAGATTTTCCCCCTCGTCTATTTTTGTTTAGCTATGGAAATTTCCCTGATAATTGTATGTGCGTTAATTAAATTACAAAAATGCTAAACTACCCGACTTGGGGAGTTGGATTGTGAGAAAGGGGGTGGCCCCACAGAACGTCCATCCTCTCTCAGAGCCCGACTCATCCTAGTCAATATAAGATTGCTCATTAAAATGTGTCAACAAATATCATGGAGATCGTTACTAAAGGATTCGTCTTCATTTGATGGCAGGGACCTAAAAAAGGTCATCGAGGGATGAAGAGAGGAAGAAGCGGCAATGACGTAAAAAAGGACAAAAAGAAGAGATCTATCTGATTTATTTATTCAGCCATTTCAATTCTGCTTTTTGTTTTTTTGGGGATCAGTATTGTTCCCTACAGTTTTGTATGAAATCAGTGTTTATAATTAGCATCACCAAAAGCATAAAACAAAGCTAAGAAGATAAATTGTCTCAAATTCATTGTTAATTACAAGAGCATGTTGTGATGTGTAGTCTACGACAACCAAGACAATTTCTTAGTATTCTTTTCCTGCAGGCACCTTTTTTATTTTTATTTTTATTATTTTTCTATTTTTCCCACGTTAAGAGCCATGAACACAATTTTTCCCATCATTTGTGGTGATTTTGTGTAGGCACGTACTAAAAGGTAGGTGTATTTTGTAACTACTCCATACAAGATATCCCATAATGTTTATGATTAATAATGCATTTTTTTTCTTATAAAAAAAATAAAGCATTAGTTTATCATATTTAATACTAATCGTTAAGGATAAGTACCGTAAGAAAAAGTTTCGTGCATTAATTAATCCATCCAGATGCCTACTCTCTGGTGGTTTATTTGAGCGTGATCTCTCATCATTATAGTCTAATATGTTCCTTTTTTTTTTTTTTTTTTTTTTTTTTTTGTTTTTTTGCTACAATAATATGCCTTGTGGTTGATGATGCTAAGGTGAAAGTCTCAAAACAGAATTATGAAATGGATAAAAGTAAATCAGCAAAAAAAGTGGATGAAAACTATAGAAAATGAATGAATTTGATTGCAAATGTCAGTCGTGAAGAAATCATTTTCATTTCAGGTATCAATTTGAAGGTTAGTCTTATTGGTTATTTCAATAGAGTTACAATTTATTTAGTAGAAGCTTTGTGAGAGATGAATGTGATGTAAGATAATCTTGCACATATATATAGAAAGATTCTTCTAAAGGTGGGAACCTTAACAGGGGGTTCGGGGGATGTGCCCTCTGAAACTTAAAAGAAAAGAATCAACTAGCAAGTGAAGTGATTCACGGGTGTGAAGCACGGACGAATAGGAGGGAGAGAGCTTAGCATCCTGACCATTCTGAGAATATGAATGAAGTAAAGGGATGACTTTATTATAATACAACATCCCGTCATTCCTTGATAGAAGAATGAAGTAAAAGGATGACCTTATTATAAGATGATGTCCCGATCATTCCTTGTAAAGGAATGGAGTAAAGGAACACCTTACTATACTATAGGAGAATGTCTGGCTATTCCATTCCAAGGGAAAGTGAATAATGTACTATTGATCGACAATCATATAATTACTCAAGGTATGAAAACTGTAACATTTCAATTTTGGTATAAATTAGTGGAACTTGATATTTTGTGAAAAAAGAAAAATTGGAGAAAGACAGTGGGAAAGGTTTGACATTAAAAAAAAGTAGTTTTCTTTTAAGGTGCTCATAACTTGCGTATTCTTTTTATTTTTCTTAGTTTCTGAGGTTGATTTCTTTGATTGTTTTTAAGTATTAAATAATGGCTTCAGTTTGTAAACCTTTTCTTCCATTTCTTTTCCGCTTTTAATAAATTATTTGCTTATACGTACAAGTCATTAATGGACAAGGACTGAAGGAGTCTTGATGGGGGTATTAAAAAAGACTTACAATTAATTAACAAAAGGGTATACTCGAGCAAAAAAAAAAAAAAAAAAAAAAAAGGTGTACCAACTGCTATTTTGTCCCAGTTCATCACTCGTGTGTATAACGCCCATGACTTCTTATGATCGCTATTTATAATATGCATGGAGTAGTTAGGAGCTTGTCCTGATGTGTTTAGGCAATCTTACCAAATCAATTACTATGCCGTCATATTCATTGTGTAGAGGCTAAAATATATTAATTTAATTTGTATGAGAACTATGCAGATCACTTGTGAAATTAGGAGAAAGATCTGCAAAATAAACGTTAGCGCTCAGCCCTGTAATGAGAAAGAATAATAACAAATGTTAGAGAGAGAAAAATATAGTGGAATATTATAAAGTATCATAGGTCTATCTTTAATCGCATACGTTTTTGAGGTCTGATCTCAATCCCACTTTGGTTCATGACTTTTAAAATATCCAATAGTTGGTCCTTGAAGTTATATTGTATCTCAGTTTCAGTTATTTTGTTGGCTAAGTGTTAAATATTTGACAAAATCTGTAAAAATTAGGGTTTAAAATTAAATAAATCTTCCCATAAAAAAAATTAGAAACATCTAGAGTTTAGAGACTAAAAAAATACCAAAACTAAAGCTTAAATTCCACATATTAGTCCATAAAATTTAGCTGTTTTCAATTTTGGTATCTATTTTACATAGATTTTGTCAAATATTTACCATTAAGTTAACAAAAGGACAAAAACTGAAACAGATAAAATCTAAAGGACTAACTGTGAGACGTTTAAAAAGTCATGAACTAAAATGGAGATTGAGAAACAAACCTTAATAACTATTTGTGAAATTAACCCAAATAAAGACCATTCGAGGGTATTTATTAATTGCTATAAATATAAGTATTAATTAATAATCTCAATAGATTCAGTTTCTTGATTCTTGATTGTAGTGTTTTTTTTTTTCTTTTTCTCTCTCTCTCTCTTTGTTTTTTGTTGAATTAGCTAGGGGTGGGGATTTTAAATAGTTAGATCTGAATTTTTTATTGGATTATATCTGCAACCACTCCTGAGTGTAGTGTTTATCTTCTTATCAAAGTAAGAAATCATGACATGAATAAAATCGAACCTCTTTAAATCATTGTCCATTTCTATATCAAATAAGTATTCTGATAGGGATGATACGTATCCAATAATAAATATATAATTTCAACAATCTTTGCAAATATATATATATATATATATATATATATATATATATGATCTTTGCTCTCTTGAAATCCACAACACAATTGGTCAGTAAACTGTAACTTATAAGTGAAACGTCTCATATTCTTCAATCAATACCATAATATCTTATTATCGCATATGATGGCTTCAACACGACTGCTGCGTATATTGTTCATGCCTAAGGCGATCTCCGACGTGCGTCCTCAAGTGCTGATTTGCAAGCCTTACTACCGCAACAAGTAATTAGTTTGAAGCATTACTTCTCATTTTCTTGTTGTTACTTATGATTAAAACTAAAGATGAGAGGGAGTATACATTTCCCTTTAAAATAAAAAAGTTTTGCTCGTCTTATGCTTTCCTTAGAGAAGCATAACAACTTTTTTTTCCTCTTAGTTTCGTCATGATGAATTATTTAGTACACTAAGTGTACCACATCATCATGCCTACGCGGTACACCCATCTAATAAAACTTTGACATTTGAATCATTTTTCAATGTTAAATTTACTTACTCATCTTTCTCTCATCATGAGGTATGATGTCGTGATACACTCGATATACTGAATAATTCTTCCCAATAAATTACCACGTAGGTATCATTGAATTTTGATGTTGTAGCTAATAAATTATGTACTCTAGTTCAACATGCTCTCTAATCTTTGAAAAAGGTTCATTTCTCCACGTACATAATGTTTCATGTTCAAAATACCTCTCCATCTACAATACTAACAAAATGATCATGACATGAACACTACTCATATAATTTTATAAATGCCTCTTGAATTATTCATTTTTAATTAACTTGCCCCCTGAACTATTGATTTGTCTCACTATATATAACTTGTGAACTCTTAAAGGATTAGGGGTCAAATTGACAAAAAATCAGTAGTGGGGGAATTTATGAAATTATATTTCATGAATTAAGCAGGTGTTTATAAATGCTTTTCAAAATTCTATGAGCATGTTATATAATGTTACATAGAGAGGAATATAGGGAGGATTTATGAAACTAATACTTTATTATTTCAAGTAAGAAAATTTTCAGAATAATATTGTTTCTGCACTACAGAATACGTGCTGCATCGTCTTCATCTAAAAGACCACCCATCAGAAAAGGCAGCGGTCAGAAAATTAACAGTACCGCGAGTGATAGTAAGGATTATTCCGCAAGCTCCATCTCTGACCAAAAAGATGGGAAGAAGAATGACGAAAAGGCCCCTGATGCTACTGCGGAGAAGACTTGTGAGGCTACTGAGAAATGATTAGTAGGAGTAGCAAGTTGTGTTGTGTATTTATAATAATGGATCATCATATATCCATAGTTGTGGCGAATGAATATATGATCAAAATATTGATGTTAGAGATGTTTCCGTGTGTGTCCCTATATTAGTTTCAGAGTAATTGCAATCTTTCATTACTTAGGCCTTGTTTATAACAGTTTCTAATTTAATTTCTATTAATTTAAAATAAAAGTATATTGATCTCTTTGTTTTGCCTTTTAGATTATGAATGAAAGAGTTTTTATATCACTGATTATTCGTTACTTGTTCTTAGATATAAAAGCAAATACAAAAATCTGAAGATTACAACCCGGGTACAAAACCAATAAACACCGAAACCAGGCAGCAGCCATCTATGACGAAACATAATTTAAACTTAAAAAAGAGAACATAATTCAAGAAAACATATCTAGGCATGGTTAGAATTAGTGTTTATAAAGCACGTTTTTATAATCTTTTTATGACATTACGAGAAATAACATATTGCATTTCATTAATAAATTATATAGGAAAATTAGGTTGGGTGGCTCACTTATAACTCTTATTTAAGTGGATCGATCATCTTTTTCAATACTACTCTAATGGCCTTTTTTTTTATTTAATTAGTTATGAATCGCGGTCAATTAATGATAGACCGAGATTAATAAGTGATAGACCGAGGTTAAAATAGTTCGTTAGTCGACTAATGATAGACGATGGTCAATCACTGATAGATTAAAGTCAATTAGTGATATATTACAGTTAATCAATTATAGACCTTAAACAAAAGAAAAAATCCAAAAGGCAAAATCAGTGATCAATCATTGATACACTGCTGTCAATCATGGAGAGATCCCAGTCAATTAGTGATAGACAACACTCAATTTATGATAGACTCTGAACAAAAATAGGAAAAAAAAGGACCCAAAAGTCGCAGTCATGTATCAATTGATCTCTTAAAGGGGCATATTTGTGATTATTCCCAATTATATATTTGTTGTCTCTATTATATTTATGAGAAATATCATAAGGATAACATACTAGCTACAAAATCTTTATATATAATATTAAAGGGCTAATATAAAAGATAAGTTCAAAATCTATAAATAAAACTGGACATGCTATTTTTATAAGATTGTGGTGTTGCTTATTTCAAAATTGGCAGAACGATCTTATCTGAATTATAGTAATTTTTATTATTGAATAAAGACACCAGTGTATTTAGAATACATTTAAAGGACCACAATATACAGAAAAGTAATACTTACGAAATGCTATAATATGAATTAAATTCTATACAGTTGACCATTAATAAATTTACAATAGTGATTAGTAGTCTCACATCCATTTGTGTATTTTCATTTACCAATGAGTAAGATCAATTTTCAATCAATCAATGAGATCAATTTGTCAATTAGAGGAAAAAAAAAAAAATCTCCCATGAGTATTAGTTCAGTACTTGAAGTGAGATCGCAAACGTCCTGTTTGATGTAAGATATCAAATAAACCCCTTATATTTATAATTGGATCATATATATATATATATCACCTATTAGGAAATTAATGGAACTTATGCATAAAGATGTAATTACAGAGTTTAAACGAAATATATAATTAACCTAATTCTAATTATGAATATTATCAAGAGGGTAGTAGACAACCTCAAAATCATCATTAATTTTTTTTAATTTTTTATTTTATAATTTACATATATATATATATATATATATATATATATCAAAACATCTTAACTAAGTTGTCACCCCGGCTAAGCACTTATCTCAAATTCTTATTAATGAAAAAAAAGGACAAAATACGTCATAAGTTCTAAAAGGGGAGAATACAACATGACAGCCAAAAGGAAAAAAATCCGAAACAGTAAGCTGACGCCAAAATGCTAGGCCGAGACTCTACCTTCGAAAATCAACTACTTGAATAGATCTCGATAAAAACCTTTCTAGTAAAAATCAAAAGGAAAACCCGAGAAAGGGAAAAAGAGCAGCTACACCTGAGATAATCACTAACAACTAAAGACCAATGAAAACTACTTAACAACTATCCCCAACAAAGAAGGCTACACTCAAGGAAATTTGTAACTTGACAATAGAAGTGTAAGTTTGGGGGCTCGATGAAAAATTTTAGATCGACCCGACCAGATCATAAAAGAGAGAGGATTGATCTATGCACAAATGTTTAGTGTATTTTCAAAAAAAATCTTTAATAATACGATGTTTGGGCCGGGCCAGACCAGCCCTAAGTCTGAAAAATTTAAGACCGGGCACTATTATCCCGGAGCCGACCCGTTTAGTCAGACCTAAACTTGCAGCTATACTCAGCAAACCACAAGCATCTCTATTAAAAAACTCCGTACAAAAATCAGGAATCGTGAAGGACCAAAGATCTGAATCAAGAGAAACAGCATAAGAAGAAAGCTTATACACGACTGTTCCCCTCCCTGTAATTATGAGGAAATCTAAACAAAATTAAATTTAAATATTCCAACGTGTTCAACCATTTAGCTTTAAACCTCGAAGTAAGTCTCTTCGATCTAGAAACCAAGAAAAGTCACCAAGAATCACATTCTATAACCGAAGAAAGTTCCAGCCAAATTGACTAGCATTTGAGACTGCCTTAATAAAATAAAATGTGATTAAAAAGAAGATAGTGACATGGTTATTTTTCTTTGAAATTTTTGTTCAACTCACGCCCCTGAAAAAATTTTGTGGCTCCACCACTAGTTTTTGCTGCATATATTTTATGTGTCATATTACAAATATACAAAAACTTCTCCTAATATATACACACAAAGTACTTAGTATTTATTTTGATTGTTAAAATAAAATAAATACAAGTCACATCTCAATGAAAATTGGATCTTTTATTAAATAAATGGATTTTTACGGGAGAAAAAATTGCACAATTAATTAGTCACATTTAGAGCTTATAATAAAGCCATAGCCAAGAGAGATTGGAATGAGAATTATTAAAGTCCAAGTGAATGAATCGGTGCTCACATATTAGTTAAATCAAGAGGAGAATAATGAAAAAGATGATAAGGATTTAGAACGCTTGATCATTTATAACCTTTGGTTATATGTGTTATTTGAACTCAATTAAACTTATAAAAATGAGATATGATGAAGAGATGATTTATCAAGAACAAGAATTAATTTTTGTTTCAATATTTTGGAAATAGGTATGATAGATAATTGGGAATTTATTTGGTGTTTATTGTTTTTTAAAAACACCGGTGTTCTCTTTTTATCAGCCGTCGAATCTGCATTATTTTTTCAATTTAATTTGATTTTTGACCAGATTTAATACATATCTGACAGTAATAAGTAAGGAACAGTGGTGTTTTCAAAAAAGAAGAAACACCAGAGAAAGTTCTTAGATAATTATGTAGATAAAGGATTTAAATTATAATGAGGAACCACTGTAAAGATCAACTTGCGAGAGGTTAGAAATAACAAACAGTATTATTTGATAAATTATTTATATAGCAACGTGAGATAGATCCTATGGTTTAAGGGAAAAACTTTAAAAAAACCCATTTCGTTGCGTTTTGAGTACGTAGCTTAATTATATCATTTCAATTTGACCTAAAGCTTGCTAGCTAATTAATTATGAATTGGTTCATTTGAGTACGTAGGAGCCTCCTTGCAAGAGACATTGATGGGGCAACCACTTTAATGAAGAAATAGTCAACTGTAGAAAATTCAACACTTTTTGGTCTAAGATATTTACCATTGGTTCGATGAAATTTATAAACACATGCACCGACTCCGTGTTTGCCCTAATTCGTTATTTACACATTGCTGATCATGACTTTAGCTTGACTTTAAAATCTTTATTATTTACAATGTGTGTGTAATTACGAGCTTGTCGTCATGTTTTCAGGCCATTTAAGTTTACCCATTCAATTTGTATGTCGTCATATTGATTCACTTCTTGCCTATATATGTTGCATCAATTTTCTCTTTGTGAGCACTTGAAATCTAGAGCCCAGTTGAGTAGCTAATATTCAAATATAGGAACAAAAAAAACTCTCATTTTTCATTCTTCAAATCAATACTGTAATGGCTTCAACAACAATGCTGCTGCGCACACTATTCATGCAAAAGACGATCTCCGGCGCAATTCGTACTCAACTTCCGATTCGCAAGCCTCATTACCGCCTCAATAACGCGATTAATACGTAATCAGGCTTGAACTGATTTACTTTTCCATTTTTGTTATAAATAAATATTAAAAGACGAGAGAAAAAAGTATTTGCTTCCTTAGTTTTTGAAACACTGTTTGTGTGCAATATTTAAACAAGCATAGCTATCTGTTAGATAAGTTTGATTTTGCACTATTTGAATTATAACATATAGATTTTTGTATTACAGAATGAGTTCTGCATCGTCTTCATCTAAAAGACCACCCATCACAAAAGGTGACGGTAAGGAAATTAACAGTACAAACACCACTGCTGATAATATTAAGGAGTCTTCGGGCAACTCTATCACTGACCAAAAAGATGGCAAGAAGGATGATGAAGGAACTGTCACTGACGCTACTTCTGAAAAGAAAAATGAGTCTACTGATCAGAAATGATTAATAGAACTAGAAATATATCAAGCAACGTAATTATAATAATGAATCATCAATATTATATAAATAGTCGTGATGAATAAATATATGATGAAAGTGATTTCAGAAGATGTATGTCCGTGTGAACCTGTATTGTTATTAATGTACCAATAAAACTATTACAAAGCATATTTTACCTTAAGTTTTTCCTTTTCTATCTTGAATAATATAACTTTAAAAACCACACCTTCGTTACTTGCTCTTAGAAACAAAAAAAAAAAAAACCATGATTAGTAAATAAGCCAAGATTGTATTTCAGCTGGAGCGTAAATTAAAAGCGTGAAAAATGTTAAAAATCCCTCAAAATATCAACTCCTAATACCATTACTGGTTGGTTAAGGATGAGTTACACATGTACATATTTAGTTTTTGAATTTCTTAATATTGAATATAAAATTTCCACAGATTATTTTTTTAATTCATCATTATGTTAAGTGTTTAGTTAGTAAAACAAATTCTAGTAGAATAGACTGAAATGAACATCTTCAATCAAAATGTGTTTTCAGTTCAATATTATATGTGTACAAACATGAGGAATATATTTGAGTAATAACGATTTCAGTGGGCAACTTAAATAGAAAATTATTTAGAAAGTATATATAAGGGACTAGCAGTTGAGACTAAAAAGAATGTTTTAAGTAGGGACATATTTGAAAATAAATATTAATTCAATAAAGACAAATTAGAGGAACAATTCGTATTTATGATGACAATTGAGATAGTTAAGTGACAGAGAATACATTTGAGAAAATAGTGGGTCATTTATAAAAACTTTTCTTGTTTGAGGTCACTTTTGATTTGGTAGACACTACATATATGAAATTATATTTACAAAGACATATTTGAACTTTGAAGAAACATATACATTTAAAAGAAAATATTAAAACTTTAGAAGGATTCAAAAAAATTCTCAAAAATCCAGGGCATATAGGCCTCACCTCCCTCTGCCCCTGAATTACTGTTATGTCATACTGTTGAGTTTTACCTTAATAACATCAAACAGGAAAAATAAAGGGGGTAGTTTTGGCTAAACGAGGAACCCACACAAGCTCTAGGAGAAGCCTACAAATGTGAAGCCCCTTATATCTTCTAATTAGAACGACTGCCAGTTCCAATGACGGAGCAGATTGGGGTCTTTGAAGCCTTTTGATCATGACAACGTGTGAAATTTAGTTTCAACGATAACCATTGCCCCGTTCAGCGCCTTAAGGTTTTCGGTAGTTCATGATGATGCCTTATCATCCGTTTTATAACAGCCCCGGCCGTCATTCATGGCTCTTCAGATGCCGTCTTTTAGCTTTTGTTAGATGACTCCATTCACCCTCTAGCTATGTCATCTACCACCATTGTAGCTTCTTCTTTAGCTGTTACCACTCATACCGATTCCAAGAATAAAGATCAAGCATTGTTCCACCCCTGCTGTTGCCCTTCCAACGTGTTGGGAAAATCACACTCAAAAACGACTTCACCGTGAATAGTATTTGTGAATAGTACTGTACATGTGAATAATGCCACATATGTTAATAGTCATATAGATAAATAATATTATACGCAACGAACAAACCCGACCAAATAACTATTGGATACTGAAAATAAATAAAAAAACACTAGAATTGATAATAGAGCTCAGTCAAATATTACTTATGTTTGTGAGCATGTAGACCACTCTATTTACTAAAGAGAAGAAATTTTACAAATTGGATAGAAATTACAAAATCCCATAAATTGAAAATCTAAAGAATTTCTTACAAATTTACAAAGGGGAGAAGCTCTCAATTTTTAAGATGCAAAATAAATGAGGAGAGTCCTGTATTTATAACCTCTATTTTCCCCTCTTCTACACATGAACCGGCTGTTATAGTTGGGTTCATTCCTAAAGTGAGCACTGTTTCGGTGCTCTCTTTCTCTTTTTCTTCTTTCTCTTTGACTTTCCATTTTAATTTTCAACATGAGTGTGCAGCTCATATTTTTTACAATGAGCCACCCATATTGACTAACACAACGGCTTTCACACTTGTATGTGAGTTGTTGCAACATTAATTCTGACTGATTCCTTGCCGGTGAAACAAGATGATGTTGTTCAAATTTTATAAACAAAGATTGGTTATTAACAAGTATTTTATTATGGTCATCTCATCATGTCAAAGAAGGATATACTGCATGAAAATTTCAGATTTGAAACTCGTCTTTGACAATTATGACAACCCTCAAATCCATGAAAGTTTATTTCATTTGGGAAAAAGGCTATTTTAACATACATTTTTCCAATCTGTGGATCGCAAAAAAGTTCGGTATATAGGTGCTGGTCTTGTCAAACCTTGACTCTTGTATCTCTAACTGTGGACAAAAAATTTTAAACCATACCTACACTACAAGAAAAAGGGCTATTAGCGATGACAAAAAGTCATTGTAAAAAATACAAATTCATTACAAAAAATACAAAGTCATCGCAAATGAATTTTTAGCGACCACTTGTCGTTGCAAACCTGTCGTTGCAGTTGAATAGTTGTAAAAATAATTTTTGCGACCACAGCTTGTCATCGCAATTATATTTGCGACAACAATCGTCGCAAATGAGTCGCTACAATTATTTCGTTGGGTACATCGTTAAGATGACATGTCATTTAAGTATTTGCGACAACATTTTTTGAATTAAGTCGTCACAAAAGATGGTAGTTGACGTGGCATATATGTTTTGTGACCACATTTGTCATCGCAAATAATATTTTAATTTTTTATTTATTTTTTCTCATTTTAATAGTTATAATAAATATAATTTATGATATTACATATAAATAAAAATTAAATAAAAGGAAATAAATAATAAAAAATATAACTAAAAATTATTATGGTAAAAAGTAATTAATAAAATAAAAATCTAATTATAGTAGAAATGTACGGAAGTACAAATTGTTATATTAATAAAACTCTAATCTCCTAAATTAGTAGCATCGCTAGAATTAGCGTTGTTATCATCAGAAGGATTCGGAGGCGGATGAGCTGGATGGACATACGGCTCGAGATGAGTAACCACTGGGAAAGTCATGTTGTGGTGCATTTGAGTGATAAAATCCTGCATCATTCTGATGCTCTCATATAGCTGGAGGTTTCGTTGGTAAGTTTGTTGCAAGTATTCTTCTATGCATGGGTCATAACGTGTCGTAGAAGATCTTGCCGAACGTAAGCTAGATGACAACACATCCCCTCGATCAAATTTTTGTGAGAGTGTGCGACCTACTCCAGTCTTGTGTCCTCTGCGGGTGCTCGAAAACTACTCCATAATATCCTTCTCATTAACTGTTCCTACTGCGGAGGATCCAGAAGTAACAGACTGGGTCTGGATCTGCATTTCTCTTTCTCCCTCCATCTGATGCTACAAATATTATAAGGAAAATAATTAAATACATAATACGATTTAAATAAAAAAATAAAATTAAACATTATGAGTATACTTACAAAATTCTGCTCAGCTTGGGGATTAACCCAAGTATCCCCCAACGATGCATCAACTGGATGATGCATTAAGTCTTCATCCCTCGAACACCCCCACACGTGCCACATCATTTCCTTAGCAGTGTGACAGGAAGCATATAGACGCTTCAACCGATCCTTCAAAGGGAAATATCAGAGTACTTTTCACGGAACTTTTTTTCCCTTTTTGCTCTTCCAACAACTTGTACTACATACTGGACAACACTACAAATCAGTATTCTACTTCCAAAATAAAGCGCAACCATACTTACACACATGAGTTGCCTCATAGCTCAGACCCAATTTACTCAATAACTTCTTCGCCTCATAATGCGATGTAGGTAACTTGTTCCCTTCAGGAAATGCATCTCTCAGTTTCTTCAACATTTCATTCATGCATTCATTAGGCCACTTGTACAACACATTTAGATGCATTAGTTTCACTAAAAAAATTCAACGATGAATACTTAGTGCAACCCAGATACAATCTGACTTGTAGCTCAGATAAGAGATCTCTAAATTCATCGTAATACGTATCTTCTATAACTGTTTATGTCTCACCCATTATCTCATGATCATCACTAATCCCAGCCACATTATTTAGCATTGCAAACATCTCATCAATAGATTCACTGACATGTTGTCATAATTATATGAATTTTGTGCAATGACATGTCGTTGCAAATATTGAATGCGACGACAAGTCGTTCAAAAATTTTGTTTTCTTTTAGGCGACGACATGACTATAATTTTAGCAATGACAAATGTCGCCGCTAATAACTCTTTTTGTTGTAGTGCTTTTAACCAATAGACATGATTTGTAGCTAGAGTATTGGGATTTAAGAATTATTTCCGCTATTGCTTATGAGTCTTTGCACACCACTTAAAATATAATTGATAAGAAGGACGTTTAGTTCATGGATTCATTAGATTTTGGGGCCATAAATAAGTTTTATCCAATGTGTCATTCATTTTTCTAAACCTGGTCTATATGGGATTAGAATTAATTTTGGAGAGCTTAACCCTGGTTGAACGTATTTACTACAATAAAACCAAGGCTCTATTTCTGGTTTAATTACAATTCTCACACTAACTAAACACCAGTTCAAATTTTAGTCCCTAATGTGATATTGTTTTATTCCTTGTTTAGACTTTAGACATCCAAACACTAGTTTGAACTTTTGGTTAAACCCAATCGAACTTTTGGTTCAGAACCACGCAATTGAACCTACGAAGTGAAGGGAGCGAAAGCTACTTTAGAAGGTGAAGTTGGTCACTTTGCCAGAGTCCTTTTTGATGTTGATCTTTCAAAGGATCCTCCGGATTCATTAATAGTGAAAAAAGATGGTTACTGCTTATTCACAAACGTTCACTATGAGAAATTACCAAACTTTCAAAACAATTGTTTTGTGGTTGTTCGCTCTCTTGCTAATTGTGTAAGAAATCATTACAGGGCAAGCAATGCTAATGCTTGTACAACTGCCCGAAGGAAGGTTACAGTACAAGATGAATTCATACCCAAGTCTACATCTGAAAGTGAGATTTGAAAGTTTGGTGCACTCAAACCAAGTTATAGCATCTGAAGTGAGACAAATTCCCCAAGACAAGATCACACAAACTTGAACCCGAGTTCCTTATTCAAAGCGGCCAACCAAGATCCTAGCCCTAGCACTCTCACACAGACAAAAGCTAGCCCTTACATGTCTACTGTGAGCAAGTCTCTGAGTGTTCCCCATAGTCCTTACTATGTCATGGACCCCCATTAGATTTTGTCATCGAATATTAGCCTTTCAATGCATGCCTAAAGTTGCCATGGTATTATTCTGGAGGTTAGTCTTACTGACGCTGCAGATGTCATTAAATTTTATCAATCGAATGCTCCACAGGAAATATATAGATAATATTGGGTGAATCTAGTGGATAATGGCTCTTTTGAAGCATAAAGTTTTGAAGGCGCGGATAATGAACTAGAAGTACATCAACAACCACATAATTTGTTTAGAAAGACGCGCGTGAAAATTGTTGCTTCAGGTTCTTAGAAAATATTTTTATATCTTGATATAATTTGGAGAAAAGTTTTAAACAACAATCCAAAAAAAAAAAAAAAAAAATCCCAACAACTTAGAACTCACAATGGAAAGAGTTTTTTTTTTTTCCTCATATAATGATTCGTTGTTGTTGTATTCTTCATTGTCCTTGTTTTTTTTTTTCCCCCTTCTAATTTATAATGGAAATTTTTTTTTTTTGGTTCTTGGCATTTTTAGTGTGTTTTTATTGTGTTTTATCTAACTTTTGCAGGTTTGAGTTAAAATGAATAAAATGGTATTGAAAAGACCGGAAATGGGAGCAAATTATCAAGACATGAAGCCGCTGCAGCGGAATTAAACTCATGCAGTGCTGCAGCGGAAAATTCATCCGTTGTAGTGCCTCCACGCATTCTGCAGTCATTTAAGGCTTCATTTGCACTAATTTCAAGGGGAGTATAAATATAAATGAGCTAAGAATCACAAGAGAGACTTTGGAGACAGAGAACCCAGACCTAGAAAAGGAAAATACAAGAATTTAAGAGCGGGATTGAAGATTCCAAGGAGGGATTTAAGATTTTGGAGCTCGATTGGCATCTAGTTCATCATTCTTTCTCCTTCTCTCTCATTTAGCTTTTGAGTTTGTGTTATTTTCTTTGATTTGAGATTGTATAATGGTTTGGATTCTTTGTTTGTTTATGGTTTATGCTATGGGATTATTGATGTATACTTCCAGCTAAACTCTTTAGAGTTAGAGGTTTGATGTAGTTTTACTGTTGCTATGTTATGAAGATTCTATATGCTTGTTAATGTATTTTCACTTCAATCCATTTGTGTTTCTCTATGCTTATTATCTAATTTGATTATCCATTGAATTAAAGATATAGATGTGTGGATTCAGGTTTGGGAGAGTTACTTTCACATGTTGAATTTGGGAAAGCACAACCTAGAGTTAGTTGACTTTGGAAGGCCAATTAATTTGGGTAATGAATATTATGTTACTTAATGGATGCTTGATTTGGTTAGGCTAATAGGGATATTGTTTAACTAAGCCTTGCATACTATTTTACTCGGCACTCGGGAGATGGAGTGAAATTACTTTTGAAAACCTAAGATTAAGGAATTGAATGAAATTAGTTGACAAGCTTAAGAACCAGATTAGCATAGCACGGTAGGATGAAATCAGACCCCTAGCCACCTTAATACCATCAGAGTTCTCTTCGATCCTTTGTTGTTTCCAAATTACTTTTTTACTTGCTTTGTTAGTTTAATTCTATTGTTTTAATTACTATAGTTATTCGAATTTAATTGCCTAGATAAAATTATAGTTATTGTAATTACGGCACTTAGTTTAACTTACAAAAACTCATTCACTTAGGACGATATGTCTGTATTGAGGTACACTATATTACTTTTACGAATTGTTGACTTGTGAGCGCGCACACTTCAATTGAATTCAAAAGTAATTTCGCAACAACAATAAATCCCTTCCTTGTTAAAGACATTAATGTATTTGTTTTTGTTAAGTGGTACTAGATCACTCATCTTATTATATGTTTCTCTAAGTTCATAACGCTCTCTTAGCCTGAAACTCCGGAATTCCCGGGCTCGTAAACTTTCAGTGTCTTTTTGCAAAAGACATGAACACAAATGAACAATACCTTTCATTATCCTTAAAAAAAAAAAAAAAAAAAAAAAAAAAAAAAAAAAAAAAAAAAAAAAGAAAAAGAGAATAAGACCTTACTTACCAAAAACATGACCAGTCATCATTGGTGAGATCTTGTCGCTTAACAGCATATATAAGCACTTAAGGCTGCTGTAGAAAACGACATCGCCGAGGTGGTAATGGTGGTGGCCACAGCTGGTGCGAATGGTGGCTAAAGAAGTGCTGATGGAAGTTTTTGTAGTGGACTGTCACTATTTGGATCTAGGATTTTACTTTCTGATTATGCCTTCTTTGGAAGACCATATATATATAACGATGTAAGATGAAATCATTAATGAACAAGTTTCATAAAATGTTGAATCTCGAAAATATGTTTTAATTAAATCAGATGTCTATTTTGTTATGCTAAAGAATCAATAGAGATTAAAATGCTAATCAATTATATATGTTAATTGCGAGGCTGTATATAAAGTAGCACATAATACGAAAAGCTGTGAAAATATATATATATATATATATATATATATATATATATATTCTGAAAGCACTTCTAACACAAAGCAGTACAACGAAAAGTGAAAGAAGGTGATCAAACGTGGTTATAAGCTTAACCGCCAAGCCTACCCCAATTTGAGTCTGATAAGGACCTTATAAACCACATTTTCCAACCTTCTGATCTCTTAGTAGAGACTTAGGTAAATTAAATGCTCACATAACATAACTAATGGAGGTACATAACATAAGAAAACGTTCACATGGCAGCATGTCCATTGCAAGAAAATTAAACAAAACTAATAGGAGTTGGGGCTTTGTTTTTAAGCATTTCGCTTATGTCAGCGGCAATATTAGTCGCATCGGCCGAAATCCCGGGAAGTCCTCTTCCCAACAGGCCGGCGCAGTAAAGGCCATTCTCTCCCTTCCAGTGGTCTGGATATCTCTTCTTTGGCATTCCCTCATCGTCAAGAACATATTGGTAATCCTGCAAAAGATTTTAATGTAATATGAAGCTTTTTATTAGAGCATCTTCAAGATAGCTCTATAAATTTTCACTAAAATGGCTAGAAAGCTATTTTAACTAGCAACTTTTTAATGAGTCACTTCAATTATACTCTCTATTTTAGCTAAGCAAAGATTATTTTAATATTTTTCGGAGTTTAAAATATAAATAACTTTTTTAACTTTTATTTTATGTTAAAAGAAAGAATAAAATAATAAAAAGAACAAATAGTTAGCTGCTTTTTGTTAGCTATATTTAACTAATAAAAAATGCTTTAACTAAAATAGATAACCAATTAGCTAATAGTTGGAGTGAAGAAAAAAAAAAAAAAAAAGCTAAATTGTTAGATATTTTGGTTAAAAATATGAAATGGCGAGCATGGTTTGAGTTGCTCTTACTGCTTATATTATATGTACGGCAAAACATAAATTATAAATTAATTAAACAAAGGAAGAGAGAAAATTGGGAGACAAATCAAAAAATATATATATATATATATATATATTTCATACATAGTATTTACCTTGAGCCATTTATTGGCTGCACTTTTGTAACCCGTTGCAAATATAATTGCATCAAATTTTTGCTCAGTGCCATCCGTAAATTGAGCATTAGTTTCATGGATCTTTAATACTTCAGGAACAACCTATATGTCAATCGACGGCTCATTATTATTATTAGAAAACCAAAATTATATGGTTGAACTTCCTAATTTGATAGAACAGATTACACAAGAATAAATTATACACACATAGACACACACACAAAGTTATGATAGTGCACATTATAAGTAAGCTTGTGTTTGCGTGGAAGAACTTTGTGTGTGTGTGTCTGCGTGTCTTTTTATAGTTATAAAAATATATTGACAACCACTAAGAGAATATATATATATATTACTTGCTTGTAATTAGGGTTTTCCGTACTTTGCATAGGATTTTTTATGATTTAGTTTGTAAGATTTTTTTCTTTTCTTTTTAAATAAAGATTTCTGCTTATTAAAAAAATTACGATAAAAAAAATAAATAAGCTAGAAAACAATATTTGGAACTAAAAATTTATATGTATGGACAAAGCATATATTAAGATTTTTTTATCGTTAATATATATATATGTTACTTTTATTTTGTTTGACTTGATCTTGTTGATGCTTCCTCCATCTATAATAGGAGTTTTTCCGTTGAGCGTTTTGAGCACAAAGGGGCCTTGAGCAGGGCGATGAATCCCATATTTGGACAAGTCTCCATACTTAATCTTTGCCGCAAATGATATCAAAGTGTCCACAAAACCGACCGGAAGATACTTTGTCATTAACATCCCCATATAAACCATCTTTTTTGTCAGCACATGAAACTGAAACAATAATGAACATACAAACAAGTAATTATATAAATTAATTAACAGGGTATCAAAAAGATATATGTTTCTGATAATAACAATTATAATAGGAATCTAAAGCCTTTTTCTGAACCAAAACTAGCCAATAGGAGCATCTATAAAGCGACAGTTACAAAGAAGATGAAACGGAAGATACTCTTTCTGATTCAAAGTAGAGTTTTATACTTGGATATAATTGTACTGCACTTTTGACCGTTTCGTGCAGAGGATAATGTGCATGCAAGTTAATAAAATTGGCGGGTTCCTCAAGCTTATCCAATTTGGGGGCATTTTTCTTTGTAAATCTCAGCCAGAGACGAGAAAAATTAGAACAAAGAGAAAAATATATATGATGCATAATTTGAGAACATATATCCAAGGAGTGTTGTCTATTTATTTATTTATTAATAAAAAGAAGTAACAACTTCCTTTGTTCCTTTCAGTAACAAGGGGAGAAAATTAGGAATCGCTATAAGTTTGAGCACACAATTAAAACTTCTACATATAATTATATCTATATGAGGCTTGAATGCAAGATTAATTAAAGAAATAGAAAATTAGGTTAATTTGGACAGACCAAGGAAAGCTGAAGCATTTTTGCTTGCACAACAACAAACACAGATAACAAGGTAGCAAGAAAACATTTGAAATATATAGCAAGAAAAATGGGTGAAACGTCAAAAATGTAGTCAAATATAGAGACAGAAATTAAAGAGAGAGATTAGCTTACGGGGCTTCTAATAACAATTGTTGTACGAGCTTCATAGTCTGTAAGATCATTGCTTATCTCCATACCTGAATTTCCACATCCAACAACTAAAACATCTTTACCTCTATAAGGCTCCCCGCACTTGTAGTCACTTGAGTGAATAACTTCTCCTTTGAAACTCTCCAACCCTTGAACCTTTGGAATGAAAGGCTCACTATTCTTTCCACTCGCAACCACAAGATAGTCCGAAGCATAGCTCTCCATCTCCCCAGAAGCCTCGTTCTTTGCTTCGATCCTCCATTTCTTTTTCGTTTCGTCAAACAGTGCCGACACAACACAACGAGAATAACGAGGGGTGATGTTGAGCTCGGATACATAAGAATCAACATAGGATATGAAAGTGTCTTTGGACATGAAAGTGGACGTTTTGGAAGAATGTTGTTTGTAGGGCAAAGAACAGAATTGTTTTGCTAAGTGAAGGCTCAAACGTTCATAGGCTCGTTTCTTCCAAAGAGAAGCAGAACAATCTTCTCTTTCGAGAACGACATTGGAAATTGATTGAATGTTGAGACAAGCTGAGGTAGCAAGACCAGAAGGCCCTGCTCCTACTATCACTACCGTTACTTCCTCCATTTTTGTTTGGATCCTTTTATTTTTTATTTTTCCCCCCTCTCTCTCTTAATTTCCTTAAGACCACTACAATGAAGAACCTTTGCTTCTCTGAGCTCCTAATAGAGCAAAGAAGCTTGACAGCTCAAAAGTTCATTATCAAAGTTACGTTACAAATGGCATTGAGCATTACCATTTCACCACCACCTCCACCCCCTCGCTTGCATGCATGCTATATATATTACTCTTATGATGCCGTGTACTTTGTTGTCTTGTTTGCTACATGGTTAACAGATCAACAAAGTTAATTAACTCAAGGAAAAACTCGCAAGAGTTTATATCTAAATCTTTGTTTTTATCTACTTAATTGGGGGTGAAACCCGTTATCTTTTCTGAATTCTGGCAATGAATTTCTTACTACTTAGTGAGATATATCATGGTTAGATATTATATTTTTTAAAGATTTTTATAACTCGGATGACATCGTTCATTATGTTTTAAAATATTCAACATTTATATCGTGATATGTTGTGGCTCATTGTGTCGTTGGTATAATATTGATGAATAAAAAAGACGTGATATCCAGTTGGGATGTGTTAAGTTTCTCTAATTTCACTCTCCATCTGCTTAAAAAAAAAAAAAAAAAAAAAAAAGAAGTTGTGATCTTAAACTTATTTTGGTATCAATAAATGTTAACTAATATAAAGATAGTAATATTTCATAAGTTCATTCAAATTTTGATTGGGAATAGTTATAAGAAAAGTGGAGAGCATATGTGTTAGTAATAATGTAAAAGTTTCTTAAAAGTTAATTGTACGTTAGTAAAATCTGAGACTTTGGCCTTGTAATGCAATCAATAATTGGATCATAATGGTAGTATATATTAGCCATTTATCTATATTACAAGTGAGTGTTATTTGAGTAAGAATCAATTAATTGAATCATTAGAAAGTTTATTAGATATCTCTTATGTGACAACAATATGTTCCCTTTTCTTTCCTCTGATTGAAAATAATAGAAATAAGGAAAGTGCATCATTAATATCACTGTCGTTTATATGATCTGCATTTGAATTTAATTAAATTAATTACGATTAAGTTCCTTAATTTGAAAACAATAATATGACATCAACAACTTTTTGTGTCGCGGAATGTACGTAAGTTGTTAAGATCGATTGACATACTAATGATGACAAATTTTGCTTTTTTGTCAATCCAAAGAAGCTACTTTTGATAATGACCTAACACGATAAAGATTGAGATTTAAGCACATTAACGGTTAGAACTTGGCAACCGGCGTCTAATATGTTTTTGTCTCGACTAGAATAAGAATGCCAACATTTCTTGTCGTTATTCGTTCTCAAACTTAATTATATGTTTAAGTTTGACCAATAGATTTTTAGGTTTTAAGTTGTCATCTTTAAACCCTAAACTCTATTATTGGTCATTAAGTTCCTTAACTTGGGAACTAACTTAATGGCGGAACTTTTTACATGAATTAATGTTCGTAGACAAGATCAAGTAACTAGCGATGGCGACAAATTATGTGTTTTAGTTTGCACAATAAATTTTGCTTTCTATTTATCATCCTTAATTGGACAGTAATTAAGTTTCTTAATTCGGGTCTAATATGTCGAATCTTTTTACATGAACATTAGTAAAGAAGATCAACAAACTAGTTATAAGATAATTTTTTTTTCTTTCATGTCAAACTTAAGATAGTACTGTTGACGATGACATGAAAATCAAGATTCAAGCATGTTAATGATTAGAATAATAGTGTTTTATGATTTCTAATAATATTTTTAATGTTAACGACAACGTTTCTTCTTGTTTTTTGTTATAAAGCCTAATTATGTGTTATATTTTGAAAAATGGATTTTTAGTTTTAGATATGTCATCTTTAATTTGACATTATGTTCCTTAAGTTTGGAAGTAAACGTCGGAAATTTCTACGTGAAGAATGTTAGTAGACAAGATCAACAGACTAGCTCTGACAAAATATTATTTTTGGCCTTTTATAAATAGGCTTTAGATAATAACTAGCCACGGACGTGCGCGTTTACGCATAGTAGAAGATAATTTTGTATGTTAGAAAGAGTGTATACAGAAATAGATTATTTATGTATATTTATACATAAAAATGTACATAGGACATTGTTATATGAAGTTATTTACGATAAATACATATATACATGTATATATACAATATATATTACATATTTTATATAAAGTTATTTACAATAAATAAATATATATAATTTTTTTTTTTTCTTTGCTGTTGTGACTCTGTTGTTTTTTTTTTCAACTGTAAAATATAAATTTTAAAAGACATTAGTATTAGTAATTGAAAAAATTGGAAATAGTAAGATTTAGAAGTAGTTATATTACCTAGTCCGTGACGTTTTTTTGGTTGTTCTATTCCTTTGCCTTTGGAACTGTAATAATAAAAAGTTAATGAATTATGTATTTAAAATTATAAGTGTTGCTTTTTATTTATAAATGATGTAAAATAGTAAATATGTATTACCTGGTGGTTGATTTTTTTGGGTCTGGTGTATGTGGATCTATTGATGTTGTTGTGCTTGAGCTGGAGTTAGGCCTGCAAAATATTGTTTAAATATGTATTTAAAGCAATAAATATGTTTGTTTATATATAATTAATAAAGATAAGTAAATATGTTTTACCTTGTAGTTGATATTGCACGTGCTGATATTTGTGGTGGTGCTATTATCAATTATGTTTCTTCAAATATTTTTGAGACAATTGTAGCAATTTGAGGTCATTTTCTTTGAAATTATAGTTGGAAGATCTTTGTTTCACCTCTTAGTTGGTTGATGACTGGTGGGATTGTGAATGGATCTGTAAATCCTTCATCAATTGTTTATGTTGAGCATGGCTTTTTTTATTTATTTATCAAAGCTTGTGCTACTTTGCCAAATATGGTGATATCCATGTTTCCAGTATGATCTTCAATAGATGTGCTTAGTCTATACCTGCGATTTATAAGATAATAGATAATTTAGGTTATAAAGTATTTATTTTTGCTAATCAAAGTAAATAAATTTTAATTATAGTATATTTATAGTTTTAATTACAATGGAGACGGTGTTGTCTTTATGTGTCCGTGGCTATTGCACCACCAATTGGTTCCTGCTTATTTGAGCTGTTGATAGCATCTAGGACAGGAGTTATAATACCAACCTTGATTTGTTGAGAATTTAGATATAGTAGCTTTTACTATGATTTTAGTTCCCTATATACATGTGAAAAGATTTTTAGATTAAATAATGTAATTAAAGGAAAGGAAATAGATAGACTATTATGATACTAACCTGGTTGTTTTCCTGATCCAATGTCTGTAGTTCATCAATTGTTCTCCTATTCAGTGTTTTTTGCTCTTTAATGGATTGTGTTGGTATTGTTGATGCTGTTTAGAACTCAATTTCTTAAGGTTGCTGAGAAAATATATATATATATAATTAATTATTGTTATGAAAAAATTTGCATAAAATTTGTTGTTTTTAAACTTTGGGGATTTGTTTCTTACCTTGTTTTTAATGTTTGTATTTCTGGTATGTCTGGAACAAGATAGAAGATTGTTGCTGCAATACTTGATACATATGCATTGCCTTAAACATAAATAATAAATTGGTTAATATTTTGGTTTATTAGATGTAAATATTTTATTTTATATGTTATTATTTTTATAAGTTGTTAAAAAAAATACCTAGATATTGTTTCACCAAGATTGCTGCAAAAACTGCAACCACTAGTCCTTTCATTGATTTAATGACATTTTCATCAAATTGTTCTACTTTATGTCCGCATAGTGTGCCTTGAAGTTGCTCGTTTCTGTTAGAAAAAAAGGGTAAAATAAAAAGTTAGAATGAAGAGTTTTAAATGATGTAAAAGTTTTATAATTTTATTAAATATAATTTTTTTTATATGATTGTGGTAATGACTGTGAAAACTTAATTTACCTTATATTTTGTATCATTATAGTCCGTCGAGATGTTTGTCTATCGTTGATATTTGTTTGTTCAATTGTTTGCACTCTTGTAAGAACACCGATGACATCTATTGGAAAATAAATAGTAAATGTTAAAGATATTAATTAAGATATTGATGATGTAATTTTTTTTTTTTTGGAAAAAGTAATTTTATCTTACCGCTTAGGATTTCAATCGACTGAATTCTGTGTTGAAGCTGATCGAATTTGATGAAGTAAAATCTATGAAATGGAATAGGTGGTGCTTCTTTTGTAACTGGAACGAACACTGTTGTGCGGGCAAACTGTAGCATTGCAATATGTGGCACAACTTTGTATGCTGATTTGTTCTCTGTGACGAAGAAGTTGCTAATGTCATATATATTGGCTAATTGAATTTTTTTGGTAAATAGTATCTGAATCTCATGCCCGAATTGATCCCTGAATTGCTTCATGCTGCAGATATAAAAAGTAGTATTGTTATTTGATTTATAATATTTGGTATCAAATGAAAAATAATAGAATATTGTATTTAGTAAAAAATATTACCTCTTCGTCGACTAAAACAAAGTTAAGACTGATCAAACGTCCAGTACTCAAATCATTATTTGTCCATATTCTGTAGATTCTAGCCCTGATAGTTTCATAAACTTCATTTGGTTTAAGTGCTTGAATTAATGTCATCATTTTGGCTAATTGTTGGCAAAAAAAAGGTAATTGTTTTAGTGTATAGAAATAGGAAGCTTTATTCGATATTTTTTGATAGATTAATAGTAAATAATTTTGATTGTAAAAAAAGATTATGAATCTAATATTTAATTTATTATAATATTTGTATTTATATGGTGTTTTATTTCTTTATTTGATATTATGTAGAATTTCTTTGTAAACAATATTGTGTATATAATTTGGATATTTATTAATTGAATCATGAATTAGTATATGCAATCCTTTTGGAGTTGTAGCTCTTGATAAAGCAACATATAGTTGTCCATGGGTAAAAATTTCGCTATCTAGATAGAATCCTATTTTATTCAAAGATTGTCCTTGGCTTTTATTTATTGTCATTGCATAGCAAATTTTAATAGGAAATTGCCGTCTTTTTAGTGTAAATGGCCATTTAGATTCATGTACAATAATTTCTATTCTTGAGATATAGACTTTTTCATTAACGTTGCTTGAGTTTATGATTTGTCCTTCTATAATTTTATTTGTTAATTGTGTAATAATAAGTCTTATTACATTGCATAATCCACTTGATTGATTTAGATTTCGTAATAACATTATAGGTGTTCCTAATTTAAGCTTTAATTCATGTGGTGGTATTTCATTAAAGTTAAGAGTGTGCAAAAATTCTTGAGGATATAAAAGATTAAGTTCGTTTATGTTTTCGGATGAGAATGCAATAGTGTCGTAACTATAAAAGATTTTTCTTGTCCAGGAATTAAGGATAATATGTAATTATTAATTTCATTGGCTGTTTTATTTTTTGGTGTTATTATTGCTCATTCTTTTAAGTATTCAATATTGCTAAAGTAAATATTTAAATTATTACATATTAAAGTTGAAATTTTTTCAATTGGATTTGAATTATAATGTAGTATGTATTTTTTCTGGTATTTTTACCCATGTAGCGTCTTCATTTTCTAAATCTTTTATTCCTTCAGCAGTACCATTTTCAACATTTAATATCCATTTCGAAAATGTTATAATTTCATTTTTTTTTCTTGTTATGTATGGTTGTGTTGTTTTAATCTCATATTTTTTGTTAATTTTAAAATTTTGAAATATGGCCATAAATAAGAGTTATTTATAATTGCATTTATTATATCTTCCTTTGTTCCTGTAGGAATAACTGGTAAAATTTGTCGGAAGTCACCTCCTAAGACAATTGTCATGCCACCAAATGGTTGATCAAAGTTATTTCTTAAATCTTGAAGTGTTTTATCTAATGCTTCAAAACAATATTTATTAGTCATAGGCGCTTCATCCCATAATATAAGTGATGTTTTATCAATTAATTTTGCCAATTGAGTTCCTTTTTTTAATATGACATGTAGAAAATTTATCTATGGACAATGGTATTTGAAATCTAGAATGTACAGTTCTTCCCTCAGGCAGGAGTAGTGATGCTATTTCGGAAGATGCAACAGCTAAAATTATTTCATTATTTGATCTTATTTTTGTGGTTATTACATTCCATAAATATGTTTTTCCGGTTCTGCCATGACCATAGATAAAAAAGATATTATTCTTTTCCTAATGGAGTGATTGTAAAATTTGTTGATAAATAAATTGTTGTTCATTATTTAAACTATTTACTAATCTAGTATTTTCTTCTTTTAATTTATATATATATATCGTAATTAAGTTCTTCTCTTAAAAGCTTATTATTTAAATCATCCATTAATGATCTAGTTAGAAGAGGTAAGTTAAAATGTGTTAAAGTTGATGAATTTGAATTTAATATTTTTTCTAGTTCATATAGTACAAAATTGTATAATTCTATTTTAGGTATTTAAAAATTTGAGTTATTAAATAAAGTTTTAATTTTATGTAATATATCATCTGTCATAAGTTTTCAATGTTTTTCAAGCAATTTTACTAGGTTATTTACATTGCAAAATAATAAAATTATGATGAATAATTGTTGTAGTTGAGTTGCTGTTGACCAAAATGAAGCTTCTAGTATAGATTCATCCTATTCTCGATCGTCTCCTAATAGGCCTAGTGTATAGTATGCTGCTTGGTTTGTTGCATATGTTATGTCATTAATTGTTCGAAGAGCTTCGTAACTTGTTGCGCCTTTTTGGTGATTTAATAATAATTTAAGATAGTATAATTCTCCAGAGCTTGGATGAACATGAAAAGTTCGTCCAATTGTATGTCCCATTTGTCGTGGAGACCAGTATTTATATTTACTATTCCAAATGTATCTAATTGGAAATTCTATGCAAGTTAATTCTCTTGCATAAGTATCATATTTGTTTGTTTTCATCCATTCAGTAAGAGTTCTTTTATCAATACCTAGTTGTCTTATTATGTTATTTAGATGTTGATTTGAATGGAATGTTATATTTTGCATTCTTGGTAAATGTATTGATAGTCTTTGAACAATTGGATTTCTATGATGTATTGAAAATTCAAACAGTCTCCACATTGCTTCATATGGTGTTATGTATATGCAATTAATATAGTTTTTTATTTCATCTATTTCTTGATAACTAGTTTCTCCAGTTATTTCTATATGTATATTATCTTCTATGACTTCTCTTATTCTATCTAGTCATTTTGTTAAATATTTAAGTAAATATTTTATAAGCATAGACTATGAACAAATTTCTACATTAATATGAGTATGAAATTTTAAGCATAAATTTTTATTATAGGGAACTACATATCTATTGTCTAATTTAATACCTTCTTTTTCAATATAAGAGGATGTCTTTCTTCGTTTATAGTTAATAAATCTATTTTCATCAATTGTCGTTTCAATGTTGAATTTTTTAGGAAATATTTTTGAACGCTTTGAATTTTTCATACATGGAGAATTTAGCTTAGCTATGCCACATGATTGATGCATCATAAATTCTACTACAATGCTATATTCTAGTGGATTATTATGAGGATTAGGTATTTCTGCAGAGATTAATATGTCTATTTGTAAGGGTTCATGTAATTTATCATCATGGTGGAGCCAGAAGAGGAAATGAGAATGTGGTAGTCCTCGTTTTTGAAACTCAACAACATATAAATGTGCAAGATTGAAAATATTTTATTGCAATTTTTTTGTAATATTAGGAAAAAGGAATGTTGTTTTTTTTTTTTTTTCCTTATTAAGAAACTGAGAAAAGTTTAGGAGAAGAAAACTACCTGCTATAATTATTCCAAATATTTTTTCATTTTTAATGATGGATAAAACATTATCTAATTTCATTTTAAAAATTCTAGTGATAATATTTGGTCTATCTTCTGGTTTTTGTCTAGGTATTTTTGCTAGAGCTCTAGTAATTTCAAGCCATTTTGGATTACATGTAAATGTTATGAATAAATTAAGATTTCCATGGCGTCTGCAAATTGCCATTGCATCTTGATAGTTTTGAATCATATATCTAGGGCTTCTAGTATGACTTGAATGAAGGATAATTCTTTTTCCTATTGTTCATGCATTTATATCTCCTCTTGTAATAGTGTCTTGAATTCCTTGATAAATCTCGGATCGCAAATTTTTTTGATTTTTTTGAATATAATTTAATCGATCTTCTTCTATAGAAGCATATGCATCAACTACATATTGTTGAAATAATCTATCTGCTCGGAAAAGTGTATTGCCTTGAATTTTACGTTCTTGTAATTAATAGCAATAGAATTCTCGCATAGAGATTCTTTTTTCTTATATATCTATTACTTAAGTTATTTATATTATGTTTTAAATTTGTTGTGTAACCATCTTCTCCATATGAAAATAATAAAGGATATTGAAGGGACATAAAACATGGGTGTAGTTTTGTAATTCTTTGTAAAGTATCTATTCTATCTTGGATAATAATGTCTATTCCTTGTTCATATTCGCCAATGTCTCCGACTATTAAACCAACTATATCGTCTAATGTGGGTAGGTCATATTGGTTACTATCTGTATTTCTTCGGCTTATAAGCCTTAGTTTCATGGATGGTATCTGATCTTGTTGATATCTATCTCTTATCATTCAAAAAAGTTTTACTAATTTATTTGTTTTATCATGCATTCTGATAAGATTTTCAACTATAAATTGTATTGTGTTTTTGGATTCACTATCAAATGAGAATGACGCAATTCGATTTCAGACTTCATTTTCTGTGTCATAGATATAGAGTTGTGTAAATTTTAGAGGATTATTATTAATTAGTAGTAAAGATCCCATAAGATGATGTACTTGTCCACTTATTTTAAAAATATTTGGGTTGTTTGGATTTTGTGTACTTGTGTCTATATTAGCTCCAAATGATGTAAATGCAAACATAGAATTGTATGTTTGAATCTTTCTTCAGAAATTTGTCTAATTAATCCTCCATGATAATCAAGCAATCTATCAAGTGTTTGAGGGGTTTTTTTGATTAAGGGCAAGGTTATTTTTTCATCTTTGCAGCAAAGATTTTACTTAGAAATAGTATTGTTGCTAATTTGTTCGTTAAGCGAAAAGAGAGCGCTGCAATGTTGACAGACATAGGAACAGTCTCCAAGATCGATATAGACATTAGCAATGACTATAAGAAAAGTTAAAAGAGAATAAAGACAATACGTAAAAAGTTAGTGTTTTCATTTTTTTTTTTTTTTTTAAAAAAAAATTTTTAAGAGAAAAATAGTTAGGATGAATGAGAGAATTACGTTCTCTATCGCGATTTCAAATGTTGGAGGGATGAATGATTCAAGAATCTTGTCTTGAGACTTTGTGAGTTGTAAGGTTGCTCCAAGATTGGATTGGGACGTTCTTGCTCGCAAAGATGCGATAATCTGATTTATTTCATTTGGCTGCTGTTCATTTACATCAAAACAACTTTGATTCATTTGTGAAATGATATGGTGCATACGTTTGTTCGATTGTGGTGTTTTTTCTTGGGTTTTTCTCTTATCCATTTGTTTCTGGGATACAAAATTATTTTGGTTAGAAAAGAGAATAAACCATGTTCGTGCAAATAATTTATATATAGTTAGTTTTATTATGGTAAAATCAGTCGTAAGAAATTAAATAAATAATTTTTTTTATAACAACATTTATAATGTCTTATGATTTTATTATGATTTATTGACAGAAGAATAATGTAGTAATATCAACAATGTTAAAATAATAATATTGATTATGCTAACTTTATGACAGTACTAATCTCAATTATAGGCAACACAAATTAATAGAATAAAAAACATGTATATTGAACACATTAGTATAATAAAATAATAAAATCATACCTTCAAAAAAAAGAATGGAAAACAAAAGGGAGGGAAAAAGAAGAATAAAATTTTCCCCTCTAAATTTCTTTTTGAAGCTCAATCTATGAAGATCAATTTACATCGCATTTCAACTGGTTGATAATATCGGCATTTCTAAAATTAAACTTTTTTCCAGTAAAAAAAAAAAAAAAAAAAGGAAAAAAAAATAGAGGAAGAATAAAAACAGAGAATACACATACATTAAAACTTGATAAAACTTTCTCATTTTGCTCCATTGCTTGGTGAACAGAAAATTTTTAGTGGAGTTTGGAAAAAAAAAAAAAAAAAAAAAAAAAAAAATTAGGGTAGATGGTTGTATAATATTCTTTAAAAATTGAAAAGATTCGACACCTTTTTGTTCTAAGTTCATACTTTAATTAAAGGAGAAATTGATCATTAACAATATGGCTCAAGTCATTCAAATTAACAATAAATGATTCAAATGGAAAGTGTTTTTGTTGCATACGTTCAAATAGAAAATTTAGCCAAAAATCATTAGTTGTCTTCAATCTTTCTTTGGCTGACTAATGAAAATTTTCTGGGACTCGTCCCACCACATAAATATCAGCCTTACAGCAACTTTGTTTATTTGTTTGATATTTTTTAATTGAAATTTAGATTGAGTTAAGATGTTTTTCTAAATTTTCTGCTTCGTTTGATGTAATCTCTTTTATGCCATTTGTATTATGTCTTATAATTTTAATTATGATTTATTGACAGAAAAATAATGTAATAATATCAACAGTATTAAAATAATAACATTGATGATACTAACTTTATGACATTATTAATCTTAATTATAGGCAAAATAAATTAATAGAATAGAAATAATTTGTTGATCGAATTAATAAATAAATCACATATTAGGAAATAGAGTGATATCTATATTTACATCGTTTGTAAATAAATAAGATAATACAAAGATATTTAGAAAGGCAGAGAGCAATAAATTTACAACATTAAGTATTATTGAGTGGAGAACAAATTAATTAAATATTAACACCAAATAAGATAAATTTATGGGTAAATACTAAATAGATAAATGAATCTATATAAATCATTAGTTGTCTTCAATGTCTTCTGTTACAGGTGAGGGAAAAAATTAAGTCTGAATATGATAAATGTTAATGACATAGAATTTGTACAAAAAAAGGAAAAGAAAAAAAAAAAAAAAGGGAAAAGAGATTAAGCGTTAAGATAATAACAAATTAATAATTAAGTTATGAAGAGAGGAAAATGATAACAAATAAATATGGTAAAGTTTTGGTATGCTATAATTGAGGCTCAAGTATATAATAGTAATTTGAATAATATGTAATAAGCAAGTTGGTTATAATAAAATCCAAAAGAACATAAAAATGAAAGGGCAATATAATGTGCAATGTAATGAACAAAAAGGTAGCCAAATTTAAGGGAAATAAAACAATAAAAGATAATGAGTAAAACAATGCAATAAAATTAGTGAGGATAAAAGATGGAAAAAGTATGATGAAAGAATTATCGAAATAAAATATCAGAAATACCTCAAGCGCTATAAATCCCATGTTAAATCCGGAATGTCAATGAACTGAAGGTCAAGAGCAATGACCAATACGAAAGCAGCAAAACAGGGCAATAGGCAATAATAGACCTTAGAAGATACAAATAATCAAGTAAACAAATGAGTGAATAAGTAAGCAGGGGAAATAAATTTAAAAAACCAACATATATAGGCATAATAATATTTTTACGTAATGGAAAATATCAATATGAAAAGTTTAAAAGTTGTGGGCAGAGTTGATACTAATAGGTGAGACACTCAGATTTTGGGTAAGTGGTGCATATGAGCATCAAATATCAACAATAGTCTTCGGTGAAGGCATAACATAATGAATAAAAAAAAAGTAAAAAACCTTTTGAAACAGAAACGTAACTAAATAAAGTAGGCAGGGCAAGGGAAAAAAAAAAAAAAGACTAAAAAATAAATAAACATAAATATAATAATATCTTTATATAAAAACGGGAACTCAGGTATTTAATCTTTTCAGCAATATGTGACAAATATATTGTGGCTACCTACTAAGGCAACCGCACAAAGGGATGACATATTGTATTTGTCACACAAATTATAATTTGGATGTGACACAAAATAGGTAACTTGAGTAAGATATAAAATTGTTCAAAGACTATCATGTGAATTAAATATAAAAAAAAAAAAAAAAAAAAAAATAGGAGAAAACAATATAAGAGGCATAGTGTAATATAAATTATATGATGAAATAAAATAAGAAAAGTAGAGAAAAAAGAGATAGTAAACAATAGGAAATAGAGGAATAAAAATGTGATGAATAGAATAAGGAGAAGAGAATGAAATAATAAAGCCTGTCTTTTGCTCTCTCTTTTTTCTCTGTAGGGAAGCTTTTATGTGTGAAATGATAAGAATGGAATAAGGAAGCCGAAGGTGACTAACAAAAAAGGAAACATATTGCATATACAAAGAGGTCCTGAATGAAACAGTCAAAAGCAAAAAAGATTGGACAGTTTGAAACCTTTTGTTTTCAAATGGTAAGAGCAAAATGGAAAAGCCAAGGCTCTGTAGTAGAAAAACAGAGGTAGTATATATATAAACAGTTTTTAAGATTGGACAATTTGATTTTTTTTTTTTTTTCAAATGGTAACAGCAAAATGGAAAAGCCAAGGCTCGGTAGTGAAAAAACAGAGGTAGTACGTATATAACCAGTTTTTTAATATAACAGTAAATAGCAAGAGGGAAAAATGTGCATAATAAGTTTTTCTGTTAAAGAGAAAGGTTGAAAAATCTAGAAAGCTTTGTAGAAAACAATAAATAAAAGCTGGATTTTAAGTAAAAAATAGATATTAACAGTAATCTTTGAACAAATTACATAGAACTCAATATGTAAATATTAATTATACTCATCATCGCCACCAAAAAGGACTTACCAAGAGTAAAATATGTTAATTAAATGTATGTATATATATATATATATATATATGAGTTTGTGAGAAACAAATAAAGAAAGAGTGAACATATCAGCATTATATAGTAAGGAGATATAAGGGGAAATAAATATAGCTAATAAAATGCAAAGGACAAAAATTAATGCCACCAGAGGAAAGCAATATATTTAATATCAACATGAGGAATTAAAAAGTTATGGATAGGGTTTATAGATAATACCTGGGACAGTGTTGTCTTAAGTCTAAGATATCAGCCAACCGGAAATAAACGGAAAGAGTAAAAAGGCACAGAGACAAACAAACAGGGCAATAAATGATGAATAATGAAACAAAGTAGTAAATGATGGAAAGTGAAATAGAGAGAGGAAGAGGTGAAATGCAAGGGAAAAATAAAACAGAGGCGTAGATGATGAGTCTGAAATGCAAGAAAAGAAGACAGAGGCATAGGTAATAAATTTAGGTGCAGAAGCATTTATAGATAAATAATAGAAAGAAGAAATATTAACAGTTCACAGCTCCTAATAACAGTAAATTGAAAGTCGGTGGATAGAAATAATAGGACGGAAATTTACCAATTTTAAGTAATAAAGGCTATGCTGAGAAATGCCAAGGCGAGTGCAGCGAGCAAACATGCACCAAAAAACTTTACCGACTCATCTTCAGTAAACGGGATAAGAATGATAAAAGACAGAAGGGACGCTGCCGAAGAGAACGAAGGCTGCAAAGATGAGAAGGCCGTTCTTCCATGGCTTCTCTACTGCTTTATCTGGCGGCGGCATTCCTTTGTCAGCCATCATCTTTTCATCCACTAAAATGTCCTCGTATTTGGAAAATATGCTCACAATCTACCATATTGGAGGCAAATTCTCAGTAATAACCAACTAAAATTAGTCGAAGGCATATTTAGTATTTGTACTGTTCTTTCATGAATACGACTGTTGTTTTTTGCTTGCTGAGCATGTTGTATATTCTTGGTCTGTTCGGGAAATTTATACCATCTTTTTTTTTTTTTTTTTTTTTTTTTTTTTTTTTTAGCTGAATAAATACCGTCTAGATTACCACACCAAACATATACCAGAACATTTAGCTATATATCAAATTCATGCCCCGGACTCAATTTTTACTAATGCAATCACAAAGATTTTTACTAATGCAATCACAAAGATGCCCTTAAAGAGAAAAAAGAAATAAAAATCCACAAGGAATAAAAGAAAAACAGCGTCCTAAGAGTGGAATTTTTGTAGGGATTATGGATGTATGTTGAGATTCTTTTAGGTGTACTTTTCTTTGAAAGATACTTTGGTATTTACAATAGTCAAATTTGAGTGAATCAAAGTACACATTTCATACTCATTCACTATACTTGATAATGTCCAAAATGAACGATGTACTTTCTGAATAAACTAAAAAATACGTGGTATATTTTAATAAATTTCCTCAATTGCAGAAACTCTAAAAAGCACTTACGCGTACTGTGTTAGCATCATCGAGATCAATCTCAAGGGCTTGATATTTATGGAGCAAGTCCATCTGCGCAGGACCACTATGATTAGTAACATCCCATTCAGTCACAGCCCTTTCTATGGCAGTGGCATCTCTCTCGGTGCTGCTAGACACAAAATCCCCAAAACCCATCGAAATCCCATCAGTGACCAAATTTGCAAACCCAAGCACCAACGTATCCACTATGCCAACCAATAAAAAGAATGTTATAAGAGTCTAAATCCAAAAGTTGCCCGACATTTTACACCGATAATATGTTGCATGATATTGCATATGTTCGTTTGTATGCAAGTCTTATTGAAAGCATATAACATGGATTCAAAATAATAAAATTGTTGCATCACTATGCCTCTTGTGGATCTAACATAGAATTGATGATCTCAACATGTGAAATCAAGTATGCCACGTCCAGCTCTAACATAGAACATTTCCTTAGAGAGTTTCACCTAATTAGGTCCGTTTGAATAACACATTCTTCCTCATTTTTATCATTTATATGTCACTATCAACAAATGTCTGAAATAAATGGCATGACATGTACTTAGATATACTTATAAAGGGTTACACTACAATAAACATCATTATTAATAGCTAACTAAAAACGTTATTAAGCACTAACAATAACGTTTTGTAGAGAGCTATGACATCAGACGCTATTAAAAGTCATACAAAAACATAGTGTTCTGAGAACGATATGAGAAACGCTACAGAATTGAAGTCTTATAGCATTTTAGACATGTTATTTTTAGCCTCTTACAGCTATTTGGCATTGTTATGGTACATATTAATAGCTTTTCTCCCTTGTTATGTTCATATTCCTATAACTTTTTAAAATTATTATTAAATATTTTACCAATAGTAAAAGTAATACATACTAACATCCTATCTACTTTTATTATGTTAGTGTACTTTCGAATTCATTTAAATAGATGGGGATTCCGAGCAACATCTTACATCCAAATAGGAACATTCAAATTAAAACATAAAAATATTCAATGTAATAATTGTTATCAATATCTACAAAGTTGGTAATAAGATGTTTACAACACAAGTCACACCATTTGTCCACAACTTTAACATTAAAAACAAGTAAAGAATACAGAGAAATAACTAGAGATATCAAAGTATTCAAAACATCTAGCTAAATGAAATGGTTAAGTAAATAATCCATCTTGACAAAATGCTCCAACAAAAAGTTCATCTCCTCCAGCAAAGCAATAATTGACCTGTCACAAAATTAGTTGTAACGCTTTTTAAAATTAAACATGTTTAATTATGCTAAATTGTGAGTTATTAGTGTGCCTAATTTGATTTTTACAATTTATCAAGGAACTTTAAATTATTTTCAATATTTATGATTTCACCCCAAAATTTTTTAGAAATACACTTAAATTTTAAGGCATTTTCATTTTTCCCATTTTTCCCTTTTTCCTTTTTTTTTTCTCATTTTCTTTTCCTTTTTTTCTTTTTCTTTTTTTTTCTTTTTTCTCTTTTCCTTCCCGTGCAGCCCAATTTATCAAGGAATTTTAATAATTTTTTTTGAAACGTTATGAAATGCAATCAAAAAATAAATTTTAATAGCAGTTTTTTTTTAAAAAAACGTTATAATTAAAAGTTATTAAAAGCACTTTTTTGTTGTAGTGTTATAAAAGTATGTTAACATACGTTATCGTGTATGTGCACTCATCATTTTATTTTGTCGTATCTTCTCAAAAAATTAAAACTATGCGACTCCGTGCCAATATCTACTATGTAATTGTTTAATTACATAGTTGAATATTATAATTAATTATGTAACTTCTTACAAGGTTCAGATTATATTGAAAATATGCCATAGAAAACTTTATAATGAAAATTTATGTGATGTCAACGACAAACAACTGGAATGTAGGAAGTGAGGAATCATATAATAAACATAAAAATCACAGAGCGAAAGCAAAATTTTCCTTTATTAGCAAAATTAGTGCGCCAGCTTCCAAAGTTTTGGTCTATTTAAACCAGCTGTACTATTCTTTTTCCTTTAATTTTAGAGCCTTACCCTTCCCCACCACCGGTTCATCACTTCGTCTCTATCTTGTCCTTTTATCCCCTTCTTTTTATAGATGATGAATTATAGAAGAAAACGACAAAAAGATCAACGTAGTTTCGTATTCATTGCTTTTATTAGTAATTTTGTTGCTTGCTGGTTCGTCTGTTTGTTTGTGTGTCTACACGTTTGTTTGCTTCGATAGAGATATAATTGTAAGTACCCAACTATATATTAGATCCATCAAGAATTTTAGCTCTCTCTCTCTCTCTCTCTCTCTCTCTCTCTCTCTCTCTCTCTCTCTCTCTCTCTCTCTCTAGCTTCTCAAAACATTCGTCACATTTTAAATATGGTCAAGTTTTAGAGTATCTAATTTGCAAAGATATTGTAAAAACGAAGACAATTTTTTCTTAAAAATATCCAACATATTACCTTTTTTTCGACTTTTCAAAATGAAAAATTATCTATTCGTGTTTTTCAAAAAAAAAAAATGAAATGAGAAACTCGAACTTCAAATAAAGGAAAAAAAAAAAAAAAGAAGTAAAGTATTGATTACTTTTTTATAATACATAAAAATAAAAATATTTTGAAGATAAGCACTGGTTTTGATTGACTTTTTTTTTTTTTTTTTTTTTTTTTTTTTTTTTTTTTTTTTTTTTACCATTACGACTTCACATTTTTTCAATTATGACGTGAGAAACTCAAACGGATATAAGAGAATAATACGCTCTTAAAAGATTAGCCCTAAAAAGAATAAGTTAATTGTAATTACAATATATATATATATATATATATAATGCAACTTGAATCAAAAAAAGAGAATTGAACCAAGAAAAAAAGTAAATACATATAATGCAACTTGAATCAAACAAAGAGAATTGAACCAAGAAAAAAAAGTAAAAAGTGATATATATATATATATATATATATAAACTATATACTTGTTGTTGTTGTGCCAAATCTGAAATTAAAAGGATTCAAAATAAAATATGAATAATAGAAATATTTAAGAGACAAAAGTAGTTTGATTTTTGGTATACGTTCACAAACAGAAACAGTGAAAAAATTTCATTATAACCAAAAGAGATTATAAAAGCTTATTAAAAATCTCTCACCACCCAATCCTGAATACACCTAAAATCTCTCGAGCTAAAAGCAAAAATACTAAATATCAAAGAGATAAATCTCTGACTAAATCTGGCTCAAAGAAGCAAAAGAGAGAAACTTATATATCAATGGAATAACCAAATTGTGTGGCTGCTCTATACACTCTTGCAACTCTGTCCTCTCACGTTCACGTCGCTAGCATGCATAATATGCTCCCAAAAACACAGAGTCGGCAGCACCTATTTGATAGGTAAATAAGATAAATACATGGGCCCTAGGCCGAATAACAAAAGACAATACTTAGAAAATGCGTACAAGCTAGTAATAAAATTTTAACTTGTACTTCTAACCACAATCTGTCAAATATTTCATATTATAAATTGTAATATATACCAGAGGAAAGTCTGGTGGCAGAAATGGAAGCGATGAGAGAGAAACAAGTGACAATGGCGTCAAGCCCACCATACACAACACTCTTGAGATGGTCTTCTTTCCATGGCTCTTTTGGTCTTCTTCTGCTGCTGCTGCTGCTTTCAATGTCTCTTCCCTCTTCCTGAATTAGACACTCTCTGCTGCAGCTGCTAATCTCTGCCATTCTTAATTTCCTTTTTTTTTTTTTTTTTTTTTGGGTTTCCTTAATTCCTTATGTGTAATTCAATTTTATTGCTTCTGTGGTCCAAAAAGCTGTTTTTGACAGTTATACACGTTAAGACATTGAAAAGGTAAACAGAGATGAAAGGGCTGATCAAGGTGTCATCATGCATGGGACTTGTTTGCCACGTGCCAATAAAACTCCGTTGGTTTTTGTATATGTTTGCTACTTGGCTTCATTGTGTGACTTCAATAAAAAGCTCTCTACTTCTTTTTCTTTTTATCTCAATTCTTCAAAGAGTGAATCTTTGTGTAACAATATAAGTTATTACACTTTGTTTAAAAGAGAGAGAGAGAGAGAGAGAGAGAGAGAGAGAGAGAGAGAGAGAGAGAGAGAGAGTGGTCATATGTTATTTTCATTCATTTTTTCCCCTATGACAAATTCGATTATATCTCTTGAATATGAAAATTGTGGCGGCACAAACAAGGAATAAAATAATATATGGAAAAAGGAGAGAGCTAAGAAGAAATATATGTATTTCCTTTTCATGAAAATGAAGTTCCAGCTTGATTATCGAAAAAAAAAAAAAAAAAAAAAAAAAAAAAAAAAAAAACACTTCCAATGGACAAAGCACTTAACAATGGACCACCGGCCCCACAGAACAGCGACTTCTCTGTCTTTCTGGGAAGTCCTGTGGTCAGGAACTCTTATCCCAGTTAATTAATCTAGTACAAAGAATTAAAAAAAAAAAAAAAAAAAAAAGGAAAAGATTCCATCTGCAAGCATTATTCAGGATTAGAGTTTCTATTTTGCTAGAAAGAAGTATTGAACAAAATGAATGAACTACCAAAGGCCTTTTCTTCATATTGAACAATATGAATGAACTGCCAATGGAGAGGAGACAGTTTGTTTTAAACTTCAGACTAATGGCCTTTTCTCTTCTTCATCATGATCTCTTACATTTTGTAATTGGATTCTGATCTCTTGACTGGTTGATGGTTTTGAAAGCTTAGCATGTGAATTTGAAGAAGACCTCTGGGTGGGCTTGTTATCAGGCAAGAGCTTCAATGTAATTCCCATGCCAATCAGCAAAAGCCCAGTCCCATGCTGCTCAGTCAATGGCTTTGTGAAAATCATGTATGACAATAGTAATGTTACAGCCTTCCTCGCCGTTGTCACCTGTCCAAATATGAAAAAAATTCAGTGGAAAATTTGAAAACTTCTAAACCCTCGTATCCACACAAGTATCCACACAAGCAATCTTATTCGGGTGCGCAAAATAAATACAAAACAGTTCAAAAATGTTTAAAACCACCTTATGTGGGGTCTATTGCTTCATATATAGTCTCCCACAACTTTAAATAATTTAACTTTTATGTAGAACAATGCTATGAGACATTAATGTAACGTGTTATATGCACACTCTTAACAAATTATGGGTGCCATAACACGGGCCAAATACGACCTATTTTTGATTAGTTGTGGTGTATACACGACTACTACCACCATACTAAAAAAGGTAAAAATACTAGGGTGCTTTACTGTTTTCTAAAGTGGCACAGTTGCAAGAAAAAGGGACAACGTAACTTTAGCACTAAATAACTCAAGATAATAATAATAGAATCTTTTGAAGTCCATTGATGTGAAATTCATAAAGTTGTATGACACAAATTGATTTATCCACATGTGCATAAATTAAAGAGTGGGTAGTTGAAGAGAGAGAGAGAGAGAGAGAAAAAAATAAAAATAAAAAAATAAAAGCTGTATGGGATAGAATAGAATGTACCATACCATGGCTGTGGTTGCGGCACCAAAAAGGGCAATAAGAGAGAGGACAGAGACTTGGCCGATAAACGTGGCCATGGCTTCAAAGACTAACACACCATACACATAAGGATGCTGTGTAAACGACACAAAAAAAAAATGTCTTTTAGAGAAAGCATGAGACATGTGGAAGTGAGAAAATTTAAAATAAAAAATAAAAACATATGTAAAGCTCGAGAAAAATGAGAGGAATTAATCTATTCTATTTTTTTAAAAAAAAAGGTACCTGAGAGCAAGAATTCCATGCTTTGAATAGTTCTCCAGTTAAAAGCATGGGTGGGATCAAGAATGGCAGACCCACAACAGTAGAACAAAACAGCATTTCAGTCTGTGCATAGAATAAAAACGTCATTATCAAGTCTTCACAACTTTCCCAGGAAAACCTCTTTTTCTTTCGCATTTTATGAGAGTTCCCAAATATCCTGATTGTTATCACACTATTTTGAACCATGTTAAAAAATTTTCACAGTTTAGCGTACTTTTTTCATTTCATTGTAATTTTAGTTAGGATCTAACGCTTAAAAACACGCACTACCAGCAGGGATATGTAGAAAGCTGCTTCACATTTTATAACACGAAGACATAACAAGAGGACATGAACAGAGAAATCATCACCTGAGTAGTCTCAGGATTCAAGGTGAAGATTGCTTCTTGCAAATTACCCAGAAAGGAATCCATGATTAGAGCACCGGATACCATCAGAACACCAATAACACTGAAGTTAGGAGACGTTTGTGCGTCGGCTAAGGTGAAAAGGATCAAACCCACAACCAAAAGAACTGCAGAAATATATTCATGTGGTGGGTATTTCCTCCTCAAACCGGGTATAAAACCCCCCATTATCATCACAGGCAAAACCTGGAACACCAAAATTAATTAACAACTCAATCATTGTTTAAAATGATGGGCGTGAGTTGAATTGAATGAAATACCATCTTTATTCCGAGAAATAATACGATAAGATACATCTGTGACTTAAACTCAATTCCATTGACAACATTGTAGCAACAAATCTCAGAGTTCAAAATTTAAAGGACCAATCAGACATTCTCTTCAAAACAAAAAAAAAAAAAAAAAAAAAAAAAAAAAAAAAAAAGACTTGTAAAATTTAGTAAGCATTTAAATTTCATACCAAATTATATTTGTGCCTTGGATACTTGCATTTAATTTTATGCAAATAATAATAATAATAATAATAATAATAATAATAATAATAATAATAATAATAATAATAATAATAATAATGTAATGTGATTTACCTTTGTTGACTTGAACATAAGCTGTGCGGGGTAGTTGAGGAAAGCCAAGGAACCTTTGGTGAGGCCATGAGAACCCATTAAAACAGCCGAGAGCTTTACATAAGTCTTCCATGGGTTTACCATTTGCTTGGTGCTGAATCCTTGAAGGTAAATGAGGAAAATATACACAAATCCTTGAACAAATGTGAAGTACCAACCATAACTGGAACAAGAAATTCATCATTAACACAAATAGGCCACAAGTTTAAAACCAAAATCAAGCATTAGGAAAGAAAAAAAAAATGAAAAAAAATTACCCATTTGTTGTACTTACCTAAATTGAAGCCTGTTATACACATATTCCTGAAAATTAAACAAAAAGAAATAATTAGTTATTGGGACATACCCAGAATAAAAAAATGCTTGATTCCTGAAATGAAGTAGTTAGTATCATCTAGACATCTACACTACAAGTTATTCCATCTAAAAAGAATTTTAATAAAAACAATATTTCTTAGAGCTCAAAAGGCAAACAGATTAAAAAATAAATAAATTGAGTGGGTGGTCCCAGTACCCACCAGATCATAAGATTCAATCCTTTCTTTCTCTTTGCAATCAAACAAAGAATAAAACCGGGGCAATTTATTTTTATTTCTTCCAGAGAAGAATTAAATAAAGTCATTTTTGCCAGAAAGCTAAAAGCTTAAACATGTTATTCCATGCTAATCAAACGAGAAAGAAAGAAAGAAAACAAGAAGTCAGCTCATTCAGATTATTTTCCCGGAAACCAAACAGAAAACAGAGAGAGAGAGAGAGAGAGAGAGAGAGAGAGAGAGAGAGAGAGAGAGAGAGAGAGAGAGAGGCGCGAATACCTCGCAGATGCCATTGACAAGGTAGCCGAAGAAGAATCCAGAAGAGCACAAGAGGAATTGCTTCCATTTGGGTCTGTCAGAAAGCGAAATCCCAAACAGTGACCGGCTTTGATCATCGTTCCTCATCGCAAGAATCTTTAGACAATTAAGAAACGAAACAGTGACGGCGTTTGATCAAAATGAAGCTTTTAATGGCGGGCTTCTTACACGTTGACCTTCCCAAGAAACTCAAGCCAGTTATCGGAAAGCGGTATCGGTTTGATTACGGTGACTTTTGAACATTAAAGAATTGAACTCTTGTACATTGAAACCCAAAAAGGAGAGAAATCAGGAGAGAGAACTGGGGTTTTAGAGAGAGAGAGAGAGTGTGACGTGTATTGTGTAATTGTATTTGCATATATAGCTGAAGGCTGAAGCTAGTTCTCTATTCTCTCTGTTTTTGGCATGAAATGCAATGCAGAGAAAGCAGGGACACCTCCTTAAATAAGAGGAGGTTTTCCTTTTCTGTGCACATTTTCTTTGTAATTCCCTTTTTTTATTATTTTATTTTTTGTGTTTTGATCTTTTCCCGAGTATAGGTGGGGCCGTTTTGTAACGTGTACCTCTTTGATTTTTCTTTTTTTTTTTTTTTTTTTTTTTTTTTTTTATTTTTTTGGTTATTTATTATATGAAAGAGATAGATGGCCGGGCTGGGCTGATTTTTGAGTTACCCTTTACTTTGTCGTCTTTCTTTTTTTGAAGGGTCCTTTACTTGGTCTTCACTCTTCACAGCAAATATATATATATATATATATATATATACATATATATATACATAACATGTATATTTTTTTTAAAAATGTATATATTTTTTAAATATATATATTTCTTTTTAAAATATGTATATATATATTTTTAGATAAATTATAAGTGTATTTTCATATTATACATATTTTAAAAATATATATATATTTTAAGAAAAAATATATATATTTTAAAAAATATATATATAGAGCTCTAATTCAGAACTGAATTAGAGACAATTCATATATATATATATTCACACACTAGTTAAACCGTGCCCTTTCAGAAACGTTTTAATTGGAGAACATTAAAAAAAAAAAAAAAAAAAAAAAAAAAAAAAAAAGATATGGCAGTAGGTATGGCCGATTTGAGCAGCTTTTTTTTCTTGGCGGTTTTTAAAAAATTCAATCCATAACTGCTTAAGTCTCAGGTGGATTCCGCGGTTTTTTAGACGGATACATTAGACGGCTTGTTGGGCGGTATGAATTTAGTATTTATTGGTTTTGAATTATTAAATTAGAACTTTTATTATAAACTTAACTACTTATATATGTAAGTATGCATATTGTATAGGCATTTAAATTCATTTTTATGGATTCAAAAAGAACAACTAAATATTGTACAAAGGTATACTCATTTTCCTCAAACTGTTGATCTAAAGAGAAAAAAAAAATGAAAATGCAATGTTGTTAACTAATTACTAAAGAACATAAAAAATAATTATTATTTGAGATCACTTCTTAGCGTAAAGTCCTAAAGCTTATAATATGTAAGAGTTTGAGGAAATCACATACACAAATACACATGCAAAAGGTACTTGTAGATCCATAGTTAATGGAAGCTAAAAAAAAAAAAAAAAAAAATAAAAAAAAAAAAAAATAAAAAAATCAATCATAGCATACATAGCTGAATTGCACAAGTTTCTAAGAAGTTATATTCAAATAAATTAAGTTTAAAATCTACATCATAAAATGTTAAACCAAATAAAGAGTCAACATTCACCATATAAATTAAATATATATATATATATATATATATATATATATATGCATGTATAATTATGTAAACTGTAACTATCTGTCTATAAGTGCGGATCGTAACTGCACTGCCCAAAAATAGGCGGATTGTGACATGGAGCTGCCGATAAAAGGCGACACAGGCCAAATTGTGAGGTTAGAGTTGTTTGTAGTTATTTTTGTGCACCTCTATTTTTACCCTTTACTTTTGATTAATATCTATTTTATTCAAATAACTATAGTAGTCAAAAGGGTAATATTGTTACCCAATTTTGTACTAGACTCATTCGTTGGTCCAAGCCCAAATCCTTACATCTCGTGACGCTATTGGGATTGCTTCATGGACCCAAACCACGCTTGGAGAACTCTTGTGGGTCGTGGTTTGGTGGGCCATATGATTAGGTAGGCTTGTTTATCATTTTATTCAATCTAGTTTGAATCTCGCTTGGGAGTTTTCAGAATTAATCAAATTATAAATGGATATGGAGATTTTTCAAAAAAAAAAAAAAAAAAAAAAAAAAAAAAAAAGCCTTCCTTTTGCCCTTTCAAAAGCCTAAAAACTCAATGTCCATGCCTTCGAATTTTCCACACTTGCCTAAGCTTGAAACTCACTAGTTTGACTTCAACGGAGCTTCATTTGCGTCCATATGTGCTTAATGAGTCGTTCTTCATGTCAAGTACGTCTGATGGAGCATTTCCTTGAACCTAAGTACGCCTACCGGAGCCGTTCTTCGTGTCAGGCGTGCCTCTTTCCCACTTTCATTTCGCCAAGTTCACCTGCTGGAGCAACTTCTTGATTCGGAGTAACCTCCATTCGGAGCAAACTTTTGTGTCAGAGCAAACTCACTGGCTGCTTAGCCATGCTTGCAAAAACCATTTCTGACAAGGTATGACGCACAATCAAATTCTAAATGAGAAAGTCAATGGAGCGCAAAGTTGAGTCAAACACTCTTTAAGAGTTTCAGACTTACGAAAGCTCCAAATCAGCCCAAAATTCAGAACTTGGTCTCTAAGTCTTCTCATTCTCTGACCATCAATCTTGTCAGTTTAGAAAGGCACCTGTTGACCTTGCTCCGCCGGTCTTGAGTGTGTAGGCATCCATCAGAGCAACGTCATTTGGCCTTTAGAGCTGCCGCTCATAATTTTCCATTCCATTGTCAGACAACCTTTTTGTCAATCTGGAAATGTGTCTAGAGACTTTCCTCCATCATGATTGCGTGAGTGAGAATCCATCAAAGCGCCACCAATCTCCCTTCAGAGTTAATTTCCAGAACCTTCATTTCCTCTTTTGGTGAGTCTCTTTGTCAACTCCAGAAAAGTAGCTGATGGCCTTGCTCCAAACGGTATTACATGTACAGGCTTTCATTAGAGCACATCGTGCAGACGTACAGAGCAACCGTCAAAAATGCCTCCAACTTCCACTACAAAGACTAGAAGTTATGCATGTCCTTAGTTTCAAAGTAGAAACTCTTCAAGAAGTCTCTTCATGCCTCCTCTGTCATATTTCGAAAGTGCTCCAAAGTTTTCTTCCCACATTTTTTGGAAATATTAATCTTCATACTCAGATTCATTCTCGCTCACCGTCAGAACAAGTACTCCAAACGATGCCCTCACTCACGAGGCAGCCCGCGTCTACCTTTATAACTTCTCTCATATCTCCAACAAAGCCTTATCCACCGCTCTGCTCTGCTCTTGAAACAACCCGTCTCTGTCCTAGAGCAAAGTCCCATACAAGGCCCCGTGCAGCCTCCAAACTCCATCTCCATCAGCTAGCTGATCACTCTTTCTGCCCTTTTTCACTTGTGTAGTTCTTCTTCAAATATTTGTGGATTCACTAACTTGTTTGTAGGTGCGCTTTGGAAACTGGTCAACGAAGCAGGTCCTAGGATCTGATTCCTAGAGTTCGCTTCAGGCTTAACCATCCCCACATCCTTGCTGGAGGTCCTGCATATGGTTAGAGATGTCAAAAGGGTCGTTCCGGCTTAACCATCCCCACTTCCTTGTTGGAGGTCCTGCCTACAGTTAGAGATGTCAAAAGGGTTGTGTCGGGCCGGCACGACCCTTCTAACCCCAAGCCCATGGTGGGCCTGGGCCTGCACAATGCAGGACCGTGCTAGGGCCAGGCCTGAGGAGAAACGCTCAGGCCTAGCACTGGCCCTTGGCCCTAGTCCATAAGGGCCAGGGCCGGGCTTGGGCCCAGGCCCTTCATGGGCCGGCCTTGGCCCTTTTAATTTTTTTTAATATTTAATTATAAAAAAGAAAATATATCATATGTCCCCCAAAGATGCAATTTTATTGAATTAAGATAATATAAATAAGTACACATAAATGATCAACTCGTTAAAAACTTTTTCAAGTAAACCTCGTGGGGAAATCGGGACAAAACCTTAACAAAGGAAAAAAGAGTGTAGTATTTTAGGATAAGTAAATTACAAAAGCTAAGTGCTTCTAGAAGATTCTGTTATGTATAAATTCAATCTTAACCTAATTTTCTTAATGCACTTGAGTTTTACTTATGATTAGCAATATTTTTAAGATTTTTTTTAATTTCAAATTTGTTGACAAAAAAAGAGTAATATATCATATGCCCCAAAAATATGTGATTTTATTGAATTAATATAAATAATTATAAGAAAATGAATGGTTGACTAGACGGCATAGGCCCGCCAATTAGCCCTAAAATGCCTCAAACTTTAAATTTCATGTTGCGGACCTGGCCCTTCTCGGGCTGGGCCGTGCCTAGCCCTTCACATGCCTTGGCCTTGGCGGGCTTGGGCTGTGCCTAGGCTACGGGCCTCAAACATGAGGCCTAGCCCAGGCCCTTCTGGCGTGCTGTGCCAGCCCGGCCCTGTACTGTTATGGGCCGGGTTGTGCCGAATTTACTACTGTAGCGGGATGGGCTGGGCCGTCCCCGGTCCAATTGACACCTCTACCTACGGTATCAACCTTGAAGCTTGCTAAGCACTTCGGCCTCATTGGATCCGATTTAGGCGAGTCTTTTGCTTGTGCATGTCAACCCCACAATACGTCATTCCTCTGAATCTATCAGACCACGACATGTATTTGTTAAGAGTAAGGATAAAAATCTAAACTTATGCACTCTAAGAGTAAATTCAAAAATTCTCTCTAAAAAAATTTAGACGGGAATATGTATGAAAAGCAATTATTTAAACAGGGAATAAAAAAAAGTGTATTTATAAGGGTTAATTTGGAGAAAAGAAAAAAAATATATAGTAGAGAAAAAAGATAAGAATGTAAGAAGAGTAGATAAGGGGGGGAAAAAAAAAAGCAAAAAAGAATGATAGTTTAAAAATAAAAGGAAAAAAAAAAGGATGGAAAGAAAGCAAATAAGCAAAAATAAAAAAAAAAAAAAAACCTAAAAAAATCGTAAGGAAAAAAAAAAAAAAAAAAAAAAAAAAAAACAGTTTGTCTCTTAGTATTTAGATATGGATATGGACATTACCTATATACTGGAGAAAAACATTTTTGTGTTTTATTGAGATGTTGCAATTGTTCTTTTCGTTGTATAGATGCAAAGGAAGACCGCAAACCATCTCACCGATTAACTCAGTGGTCTTTAGACCATCAGTTAGGTTCCACTTCATAATTATTGTTTTATCGATGGTTTGAGACCAAATCGGACCTTCCAAAAAAACTGTTCTATTTGTAAACTTTGATTAATGATCTAAACTGGATCGGACTATTTCCATCTTTTTATACATACATATATATATATATATATATTAAAACTTTTATAGAATAAGATATATATATATATATATATATATATAATACATAACCATATATAATTTATCTTTTCTTTTTTTTTTCCTTGAAAAAGTCAAACAGGCCAATATTAACATATGATGAATGGTCCAGTCTGAAAAAATTAACAGTTTGAGACCGAATCAGAACGTGCACGCTTTCGTTTTATATACATGTTAAACTATACATTACGTTTTACATCCTTTGGTGGAACTTATAAAAAGCTCTCATTCGAAAAGGTAAAAGATGTTGTTGAAACCATCCTTTTGTGGAGCTTTTAACATGGTTTGTAAATCATAGGGATTAAAAAACAACATTAATTTTATAATTTATAAATAGGGATTAAAACACAGGGATTTATTATGTTGTTAGTAATAAGTTGTTGTGACCATAAACATATAAGTGTTTAGTAAATATTTTTACAAAACTATTGTGAGTACCAAAAACAAAAAGTTAGGTATTTGGTAAACTGTATACAAAATTACTATTGAAATATATAATGACAAATATAGGCATACTTTATCACACTTGTTTATAGTTAGCTTTATTTCTATATTTATGGTTAATATTCATAATATAAAAAATATATTTAAAATTTTATTGATTAAAATACTTCTTAAATTAAATTGCTTTTATCAAGAAAAAAAATTATTTGTCTACTCATATTTATTATTGTTATTTTTAAATATTTTGATAATTATTAAAAATGTTTGTATGAAAGTTTGCATAGCATACTTATTAAAGATTTTTAATTTTTAAATATATATTTTTTAATTGAGAATTAAATTTTATTATTAGGCTTAATTACAAAAATTCCCATAAATTATACCCCTTGTAATACTTTACTCATATTTTAAAACATAACATCCGTTCTCTCTGAATAATGAAATCTTAACAAAAAAAAATTGTTAGATTTTTTAATAGACTTTGTCATTTAAATTGTTATTTTAAGAGTATTTTAGAAGTTCTACAGTTTAAAATTCAGTTTGAATTTAAAACTAATTTAAATTTAAATTTTTAATTATAATACATCATTTATTGATTAATGTAAGTTAGAAATTTTATAAATTATTTTCAGTAGAATAAAAAATTTTATGAAGTTTTTTTGAATATTTAAATTACTTTAAATTTAAATTAGATTTTAAACCACATAATTATCAAAATGCTCTTAAAATAGCAAAATAATTATCAATTTCAATTAAAAACTTAATGATGGGACTTTTTGGTTAACATTTGGAGAACATATATTATGTTTTAAGGATAAGGGGATAAAGTATTATAAAGAATATGATTCAGAAGAAATTTTTATTATTAATCCTTATTATTAAGATTATCTTAGTAAATCTGAATAATGGCAGCAGAAGTTGCTGCAAGAAAGCAACTATTGACATGCTTCTCGGATTCTGTTATTTGACAATAATTTTTAAAAATTATTAGACAAATAAAATTTACCAAACAATCTAAATTGTTATAACTTCTTGAAAAAAAAAAAAAAAAAAAAAAAAAAAATTAAACGCAGCCTCTAAAACCAATATTAGACGGGCTTATGCACGTAACTCATGCTAGTATGATAAGATATATAGAAGAGTGAAGCGTGAATGCCTCGTTTTCTAGGTTTTGTACTTCAACGAAGTACTTGTCAATGAATAATCATTCCATTTTCCTTTAAAGCTTCCTGTTTATCCTCCATTAAATATTATAATTCATAAATTAAAATTATTTTTTATTTATGTATATTTTTTATGAAAAAAAATAATATAATAAATCATAAATTATAATTCAAATTAAAAAATAAATTCTCCAACTAAACAACTTTAAATTTAAATGTACATAAAAAATCAAAAGAAAAGTTACTTTTTCTTTTACCACATCTCAACATCTCTTTTTTACTTTTTTATTTTATGTTAACTTCTCCTTTGTATCCTTTTTTTTTTTTTTTATTTCTTATTCCTTAGCTTTTTCTTATTTTTAATTTTTTTTCTCTCTTTCTTTTAACTAAAATAATTTTTTTTAATATCTCCAAACTTAATTTTTTGAGCCAAAAAATCTCGAATAACTTTAATTCTTCTTTTATGTGAACTTTTTGAATACTTTTTTCTCATTTATCTCAATTAATAGACTTGAGTTCCATTTATTTCTCTGATTCAAGTTTAAAATTCAAATTTTACTACAGTAAAAAGCTCTTAAAAATAATCATATTTTTTTTTTGTTATAGTAAAAACCTCTAACATAACGTCACATCTCAATTTAAATAAAAAACTTGAATCAATTAACTAAATGGACCCTTAACTTTTAAAAAGATGACTTATTTTAACACATAATTAAAATTATAAAATTATTCTCCCGTGCGTAACACACGATTTAATTAATAAATACATAAAAGAGCTAAAGAATATTTTATTTCATGCTTCATGCTTCATGCATTGCCAAGTGTACTAAACGTCATCATCATCATCATCTTCTTCTTCTTCTTCTTCTTTTTAACCTTTTACTTTTACTAACTTTTGTTTTTGGCTTTTCCCCCTTCCACTAGATGCTTTTTTACGGTTTAACAACATATTTTCTTAAAATACTTTTTCATTTTTTATCTTATAACATTTTCTCTTTATAATCTTATACTTTGATATGCCTTTCACTAAATTATTATTTTCATATTTACCTTACCTAAATGATTATATAAATGAGGAGAAAATAAAGTATTTAGGTGACTTCAATGTAGCAACACGTGTAGAGCCACGTTCTAAAATTAGTTTTAAAAAAAATAATAAACACAAATGATCTTTAACCACTTTAGTAGGTCATAATTTGGACATTATTTTTTTAATTTTAGTAAAATAATTCCTAACATTATTAAATTTGTGTAATTAAATCATTCTCGTCCATCTCCATCAAATTACCTACATTAAAACTCATGTGACTCCTTACGTGTCCATCTCTATCAAATTACCTACATTAAAACTCATGTGACTCCTTACGTAACCCAATTATGAGGGTTATTTTCGTAAAATGATGAGCAATATATCTGGAATATATATTTTTTTAAAAGGCCATGCATATATATCTGTAGGAAAAAAAACCCAAAAACCCAGAAAAATCGAATGAAAAAAAAAAAAGAAAAAAAGATAAACACTCCACAAAAATCAAATCATATCTCCATTTAAAAAAAAAAAAAAAATCAATTCATACGAGACTTTTCTACAATTTTTTCAAAAAATAGAGAGAGAGTTCTCCGCCGCCCATTTAGGTTTGGTTTCGCAGAGGGAAGAACATTGCCGGAGTATGCGGCGGTGGTGGGAGGCTTAGATCTGCTCTCTTTTGGTCTTATGGTGGATTGACGTGCCGGAGTTCGTGCCGTCAGCGAATTGAAAGATCGTTCTCCGCTGCCGATCTGGGTCTTGTTTCGCGAAGAGAAAAACAAGAGAAAACTCAGACAAAATAGGACCACAAAAATCAAATATTCCTTCACAAATCAAAGAAGCAGAGAACAAGCTAAGACAAAAGAGGATTTATATGGGTAATCAACTATAGAGTCGCACCAAAAATAGCAAGTAAAGGATTAAAGATGGACTAGGAGAAGGAAAAAGGAAAGCAATGATGGAGTGGTAAGGAATTGAGAGAATTCAGAGGGGTTGTTGTCTCACGTTGGAAAACTGATGAGTTGCCATTGCCAAATGGGTTTTTTTTTCACTCAAATTTTGAACTGAAATTGGGTTTTCTCTAGAATCTGGAAATAATAATCTGTGTTCTTGGTTTGGAATTTTGCTATATATTTTTGCTGATATCTTAAGTACGAGGAACAACTAGATTTTTTTTTTTTTTGAAAAAAAAAAATAATTTTTTTTTTGCTCAAATCAATATTAGTTTTTAGATTTATGAGATCTATCTTGTAATAGCCATTTGAAAATTTTATCTTCATGTAAAAAATTATCTGGTAATTACCCATGTGAACCCATTTGCTCAAATCAATAATTTATCTGCATGTAAAAATTGTTCTTTTTTGTTTTTTTTGGTGAGTTACTTTTGTTAAAAAAAAGAAAAAGAAATCAAGCTAAACTAGTTTTTTAGCATAATTATATGTCCCTTGAGGGGTCACGTGTTAGAAAATTAACATAGATGAACAAAAATGACTTAATTGTATTAATTTAATGATGTCAAGAATTATTTTGTAAAAATTAAAAATTAAACTGTCATTTACTAAAAAAAGTAAGGATCATATGGGCTAATTACCCTTAAAAAATGAGAGAGAAGCTATAATCCCTTTATTTATTTAAAATAATTAGTTTACTATGTTCTTACGAAGAGTATATATGTTTTTTGTATTATATAAATTAATGTTAAAGATAATAATAAAATAATTAGTACTCCAAGTATTCTTCAAAGACTATTTAAGAATAGTCCCTGAATTTCTGTTTCACTCTAAACTATCTTCAATGACAAAATTAATTGATTTGTTAATAATAGACATTAAAAACATTAAATATGAGGAGTTGTTCCGAACTTAATCTCTAAACTAAAAAAAAAAAAAAAAGAGTGATTCTATAAATACTCATTAAATTTCTAAATAACATGACATAAACATAAACATTTTTTATTTTTTGTTATAGTAAAACAATGTTATCAAATAATTGTGAGATAAACTTCATTGTATTGTAGATTGTTGTTTACAGTTAACTGCTTTTACTCCCTTTTTTAGGAAAATTTTTTTTCCTTAATTTGGTGGGTAAGATATATGTAGGTATTGTTTTTCTTAGTTAAATTTTGAATGCGTTTGGTTTCAACTTTTTGTTTTATTTTAAATTAAATTTGTTTATAATTTTAACTTTTTATAGAAATTTGTTTTTTAGTAAGAAAAATAAAAAACTAAAGTGAAAGATTTGTTTTTTAGTAAATTTGGTTTGAGCCAAATTGTAAAATTTGTTTTTAGTTAATTTGTTTTTACAATTACATCTAAATTTATTTTATTTACTGTAAAAATCTAAAATTAAAAATTCGAATTGGTGAAATGAACGAAAATTTTACAATTTGGCTCAAACCTACAACCGGCTGTAATGAGAAAATTTGAAATGTTCTATTGAGAACATGTCCTATTAAAATCAAGCTCCATCTTTTCTCGGATAAACTAAAAGCAAATAAAAAGAAAAAGTTCAATAACAAATGTTTTTTTGACCCCATCGGATTTTATCTCTATTAATACATTGGGGGTGAGCACCACTTAGTGGGACATGGGGATTGGTCCTATTAGGTGGAATATTACCTGTGTAAAGGGAATCTGGTGGAGATATATATAGAACTGCTCCATAAGAATATTGTTAATAAATTTGAGCCGCCTATTTTTCCCGAAAAATATTTTCCAATAAATTTTGTTGTATATAGCGTGAAGTGGGTAGGGCTGCCCAACCTGTCCTAAGTAGCATCCTAAGATAATAATATTTGAAGTGAACGCTTTCAAGTTGCTCTTCTCATATTTGACTTATTGGAGTGAATGCATGTTCTTAATATTTGCCTTCGATTCCGTTTTTCTATCCTCTCATGTGACTAATTGGAGTAATTGGTACTAACTGTGCGGTCCAAAGCACAAATAGGTAGGAAGTTTTCGGCAAAGAAGAAACAAACCTCGGAAACTTTGCTATTTTTAATTTCCGTCAATATTTTAATACTTTTCCATACATAGTAGTAGTACTTTTTTTTTTTTTTTTTTTTTTGAAAGAGGTGTAAATTGTGAAGAAAAAATAAAACATTTTTATTAGGTGAACAACGTTTTTACTAGTATACCATATTCATCAATTCTTATACCATGTTCAATACCATTTTGTCTATTTTCATATTTATAACTCTCTCTCTCTCTCTCTCTCTCTCTCTCTCTCTCTCTCTCTCTCTCTCTCTCTCTCTCTCTCTCTCTCTCTCTCTCTCTCTCTCTCTCTCTCTCTCTCTCTCTCTCTCTCTCTCTCGTTTTTTAATTTAGCTAAAACCATTATATATGATTGGGGGCCGTCTCCATTATGATTTTGGAGGATTGAACTTAAACTTCATATTACTTATCTTAGTATATGAAACTAAATAGTTGTTTGTAAAGAAATGACCAAAAGTGAAAATTTTGTGATAGGATTTTGAAAACCTACTCTATATCAATTTTTTGTAGTACTTGTTATAGATAGGTTTGGTATAACTAATCTTTCTTTAACTAACCTCTTAATAACGTATTGTAAATTGAATATTAGCTCCTTTAAGAAGATATTTATAACGTTTCAGAAAATAATAAAAAAAAAATAATTTTTAAGAGGGTTTTATCCTAAAAATTGAATTCGTTTTATTATTAATTCAGTATAGCAATAAACAAAATCGTCTGACAGAAGAAGAAAAAGAAGAGCATAATTTTTTTGAAGGAACAAAGATATTAAATTGTAGGGTTAATAGGAGTTGAAAATTTTGTTGTATACAAGTCTGTTCTTAGTGCGTAGTTTCGTTCTACATATTAATTGTTGACGGTAGAATTTCACCAATAATAAACCAGACAGGATACCTCTGGTCACCCTTTGGTTTACCGGCCGGTTATTGAGTTTCTGTGTGATTAGTGTTTTCTTTTTACTGAATGTAAAAACACAAGAGAAATTTTATAGTGGTTCACTCTATAAAATCGAGCTACATCCATTTGTGAATTGTATTTCTTTGAGAGAGTTTCTGGTTTCTGAGAATGTGTATGTGGGGTTCCATTCATTTTCTCATTTTCCGATCCCTCTCAATTGGGGTGGATTCTCCTTATATAGCCGAATATTGCCTTCACAAGGGGTTTTCCTCCGTAGGCTTAGGCACTCGAGTGCTTCTCCTTTTTAGGCCCAATGACCCACTAATGACTTTGTTCACTCTTGATTAGTCTTGATTCTGACTCTGTGAGTCTCCGTAATGCTTTTGTGTCCCCTGTGGCGGTTTGTAATCTTGTCATTAATGCATCGTAGTCTTCTTCTTTTGCACGCAACCAACCATGCCTCGTGGGAAGATCCTCTCGTCGTCGGCACCGCCTAAGCCTCTTTTGTCCTCTTGGCGCCCCCCTGCGGTCGAGGAACCTCGCGCTTTAACTCGGACCTTTTGGTTCCGTCGGCGCCACACGCGGTCATCGCCGGTTTGGACAACGGCTTTGGGCTCGTCGGCTGATTTTGAGATATCGAGCGTCGAGGGTTACACATCTGGCCGGGGAGCGTATGTCGCCACGTGTCGTGATTTTGGTGGTCCACGTTTTTGTCACATTTTCCCACACAACGGCTACCCCCGTGTCGAGGGTTCCTCTTTTGGTGGCCTCGACCTCCGTGCTCATTCTCCCTTCGTGGCTTCGGTGTGGGAAACCATCCCCGAACCTCTTTTCGCAATGAGTGCTCGACAGGTTCGGGAACGCAACCGTCGCGTCGATTATTCTGACTTTAATGATGGCATCCGTTCTTCGAGGGGTCGACCCTTGACCGTTAGATCTACGTCCTTTCGATTTCCCGCCCAATTTTTGACCGCTAGATCTGCGCGGAAATCCCTGACCGTGGGATTTTGAAATCTTCATCCAACGGTTGGGGGTCGAGGACAGATTTTGCCTATAAATATCCCTTTGAAATTTCGGGAACCATTTTTTGAACTTTCAAAACTTCGAACTCGAAACTCTCGTTGTTCTTCCGTTGAAATCCCTGTACTGCACCAGAGCTTCTCTTGCCGGACCTCCGACGTTGCTCTTTCCATCCTTCTTGGTGTACTTCGTCACAGATCCATTTCCACTTCATTCTCCGGTGAGTTCCCGAGACCTTCGTTCGTTCGGCTTTTACTCACAGAATTTGTTCTTTGTATATCTGGAACGTGAAAATATATGTACATCGAAAATGGGAATTTTGCTTAGTTTAGGAAAACTTACCTTTCCGTCCCACTGGATAACCTGGTTTTTACGTATGCGTAGTTGTCTGTTTGTTGGATTTTGCCTTTAGTTTCTGGGTTCTGGGAACCCGTGGTTCCCATGAACACTCGTCGTCTCCGTTTATGCCATGGATGATCGACGTTTAGAGCAGTCGTCATTTATTCCTCTCGACGTTAGGGTTTTAACTTAGCTTTTTGTCCTTTATTTGTCAGAACAATGGCTCAAAACCCTAGCAGTCGAGAGGATTCCTCTTCCGTTGTTCGCTCTGACCCTCCTTCAGTGGTGGAGATTTCAGGAAGTTCCTCGTCGTCTAGTGTCGGTTCTTTCCCTAGTTATATTGAAGACGTCGAGGGAAGATCCGAGCCAGCGGCGACTTTAGGGCAAGTTCGCCAGATTCGAGGTGGTGGACGCGGGATGCGGATCCCTTTTACGGGGCAGTGTTGGCGGGGGGACGCGGTGGTAACGCCCCTGGCCGCGCTGAGTGGCGATCCGGATGAACCTTCCTTCACGGTGACAGCGTACCCTCGAGGGGTCGGAATAAGGACATTATCCGGGCTGTGAAGGAAGGAGCTCTATCGACGAGTGGTTGAGTACCTCCTCCCGGATAAACATTTCCGGACCGACATGCCGACTGGGTACCTTCCAGTTTATCTGAGGGCGATGCGGGCGGGGATGACTCTTCGATTTATCCCTTCGTCAAGGGTATTGCCATTTCTGGCATCTCCCTGCTTAACTGGCGCCCGAACTTCTGGTCTTGTTTCGCGAGGGCTGGGTCACATGCTTTGAAGTTCGATATGGAACTCCCATTAGAGGAGTTCTGTTTTATGTACAAGTTATGCCACGTCGCTAAGTGCGATGGGTGGTATTTCTTGAGCGGTCATCGGAGAGCCCAGCCGTGACTTGGGAAGCTTATTTTGGGCGCCCCCTCGTCGTCTCATGGGTGGAAGCCCATGTTCTTCATGATTCGGGGGCCATTCAACTTCCACCCCAATGACCGCCGTCCTCACCGAAGGCTGATTCAGTCGTCGTTTAGGGAGATGAGTAAGTTTGTAGATTGTGTTTTAAAGTGACTTGTCTTTCTTTTCTTTCTCGTACTGACGACGCGCCTTCCATTGTGTAGTTAACCACGACCGGCCGAAGTTCTCGGCCAATAGCTTAGAGAGGGTCGAGGCAGCTTTTTCTCTTCCTTCGGAGGCTCGCCAAATTGGAAACCTCCTTACCGAGGAGAACCTCCGAGCATCCGGACTGATCCTCGATCTCCCCGACCCCTCAGACTTAGACGCCGTCCGCGAATATTTTCATCTTGACGACGAAGGTAATTCCTTCTCTCGACGCCACCCTCTTCTCACGCCCTCCCCCTTTTTTTTTTTTTAATATCTTCTTCTTCTCGTCGTCAGAGATGGCGTCTCTTAGGATCCAACTCCCCGGGGCTCCGCGGCCGACGCCAAGCCCTCGGCAGGCGCCGAGGGAACAGGCGTCGGGGAACGAGCGCCCGGGAGAACGGCGCCACCCGCCGCGCAGCCCGCCGAGCCACCAATCTTGGTCAAGGGAAGGAGGTGGCGGCTAGCTCGTCCCGCCCTGCCTCAAAGGGAAGAAGGGCAAGAGCAGGAAGAGGCAACGCACCAAGCCTCGGTGGACGTTCTGCGTCGACCAAAGGAAGGATGGGCCTTGGCGGTACCTATCCCGGATGTTCCCATCACCCGGGCCCAAGGGGCGTATAATGATTCGGGGAAGGTCTTGGATGTGAACTTTCGGGTTTCGGACCTTTCGGGCGCCTTGAGGTTGAGGCGATGCTCAAACTTCCTCCCCGCTTTCTCCCTCGCCTTCCAGGCGCTTATATGAGTCCCCGCCTGAGCCACACTGGTTCTTTGCCTCCCGGTCTTCCATGGTCGACCGCAGAGGAAGCGGATCTCCTTCCGCATCCACGTAAGTATAAACATGTTTTTTTTTTTTTTTTTTTGAAAGTAGATTGTTTGGCGCCCTGTCCCAACTCTTGGTGATTTTTTTCGTAGCCTGGTCTCTCTCTCCTCAACCTTCTTGACCTTGTCAAGGTCGAGGCCTTGGGGGAGACAATGAACGGGCGGAGGCCGAGTCAAGTCCCTTATCGATGAGGCCAATAAAAAGAGGACGAGGGCCTGTGATGAGAGGAATTTGGCAATGCCCGGTTGCTAAGTCCGGAGGGTGAGTTTGCCAAGTTAAAGTCCAGTGACAGAAAACCTCACCCGCAACCGGAGTCGTCGAAAAGCCGGGCTGGCGGCTCTTGTCGACGTCGAAAATCGATACCGCGAGGGCAGAGCCGAGGGGAAGCTGGAGGCGGAGGCTGCGGCTGAAGCCGCTTTTAATGCTCGTCGGGCGGAGATGCTTGAGGAGTTCAAGGTCTCTCAGGAGTTTCTTGATATCCGCAATAAAGACTTCATGTCGGCGGGTGATCAAATCGTTGATCTGATCAAGAAATAGCGTCCTGAGTGGGATTTGAGCTTTCTATACAACTCCTCTACTCCGGCCGCCGACGAAGAGATGCTTCCCTCGGCGGCGGCGACGATGAGCCGGCCCCGGTGATGACGATGGTGGCGACGAGGCTTGAGGGGCTATTTTTCCGCCTTTTGATCCTTCTTTTATTTGTTTTTTGTAATTAACTTCATTTGCTCCCAGACAATTTATTTTGTATTATTACATATTTTTATTTAATAGTAACAGTTTTTTGATTTCATACCTTGATTATTGATCGTCCGTTATTTTCTTCTCGTTTCCTTAGAAAATTCCTCAGAATTTGCTAAGTGTTGTCTTTCTTCTTTAGAGGTCTTGACGTCGAGCTCATTCTGTAGGATAGTTGTCTTAGGAAATTCCTTGGGATTTCGCTAAGTGTTGCGTCTTTCCTCTTTAGAGGATTCTGACGTCGAAGTCACCCCTTAGGGTCGCCATCTTAGGAAATTCCTTGGAATTTCACTAAGTGTTGCGTCTTTCCTCTTTAGAGGATTCTGACGTCGAAGTCACCCCTTAGGGTCGCTGTCTTAGGAAATTCCTTGGAATTTCACTAAGTGTTGCGTCTTTCCTCCTTGGAGGATTCTGACGTCGAAGTCACCCCTTAGGGTCGCCGTCTTAGGAAATTCCTTGGAATTTCACTAAGTGTCGCGCCTTTATTTTCCCCCATGTTGGTTAAATACACCCTTGGGTTTTCATTCAAGCAAACACGTCATTATGGGGTCAATCTATCTCATGCTGCAAAACACATCAATTTATTTCATTTGTAAAGAATGTACAAACATAGAATGCGTAAAACAACTTCATACACTATTGATAGTATATTTTTAGCTGCTCGGCGTTCCACGGGTGTTGAACTTTTCTGCCGTCGAGGCTTTCTAAGACGTATGTGCCGGGTCGCAGCGCCTCTCTTACGCGGTAGGGTCCTTCCCAAGTTGGGCCTAAGGGACCAGTATTCTTAGGTTTTGTGCTTTGTGTTACCCTTTTTAATACTAGGTACCCTGGGATGAACCTTCTTTGCCGAACCTTCTTGTTATAGTATCGCGCCGTTCGTTGTTGATAAGCGGCGAGACGTAACTGGGAGCTGAGTCGTTTTTCTTCCAGCAAGTCGAGTTCTCCGTTTAGACCTTCTGCGTTATCCTCGTTGTTGTGAACAACGGTTCTTAGAGTCGGCGTCTCGATTTCTACAGGAAGTACAGCCTTAACGCCATACGCCATGGAGAAAGGGGTTTCCCCTGTTGTAGTTCGGCTCGTAGTTCTATATGCCCATAAAACTTTGGGAAGCTCCTCAGCCCATCTTCCTTTCAGGTCATCGAGTCTTTTCTTGAGAGTATATTTAAGTATTTTGTTGACTGCTTCGACCTGTCCATTTGACTGTGGATGAATTGGCGCCGAGAAATCCTTCCGGATGCCCAAACATTCGCAGAATTTGCGCGTGGCAGTGTTGTCAAACTGCTTTCCGTTGTCGGAGACTATTGAGTGGGGAACCCCAAACCTGAACACAATATGGTCCCATAGGAATTTAGTGCAGGCTGCTTCGGTTGTTGTAGTTAAGGCCTTGGCCTCTGCCCACTTTGTGTAATAGTCTACCGCTACAATTGCGAACCTCAACCCCCCAGTTGCGAGGTGCAATGGTCCGATTAGGTCGATCCCCCACTTGGCGAAGGGCCACGGACTAAGAATGGAGGTCAGTTTCTCCGGGGGTGCTCGCGGAATTGTGGCGTACCTCTGGCATTTATCGCATCGCCTGGCATATTGAAATGCGTCCTTTTTTAGCGTGGGCCAGTAGTATCCTTGCCTCAAGACCTTCAGTGCCAAAGATTGTCCCCCGGTATGATTGCCGCAGACCCCTTCGTGAATTTCCCGGAGGACCTTCTGGGCTTCGTCGTCGTCCAAGCACCGTTGTAAGGGTGTTGAATAGCCTCGTCGGTAGAGCAGGCCATCGTATAATAAATACCTAGCGGCTCTATACCTGATTCGTCGGGCCTCAACTTTATCATTCAGCGTCCATTAGGTATTGAACGAGGGGAGTCATCCAATTTTCTCCTTCTTGGATATTGAGTGTCTGCACAAGTTCCTCAATAGTTGGTCGCTCTAGCTCTTCAATGGGTACGATGCCTAGTATGTCTGCATCCCTCGACGTCGCTAGTTTCGCCAGTGTGTCTGCGTTTGCATTCTCACTGCGAGGGATCTGGAATATCTCGTATTTTTTGTATTTGACGAGCTCTTCCTTTGTCTTCACGAGATATGCCCCCATCTTACCATTGCGTGCTTCGTATTCTTCTTTGACACAGGCGGCGACTAGCGGGAGTCTTTGTAGATCTTGATCCTCTCGACTTTTAAGTGTTTTGCCAGCGTAGTCCGGCAATCGGGGCTTAAATGATCGCTTCATTGTTGAAGCCTTAAATTTAAACCGCACCGCCGAGGTAATTTTGTGGCCTTCGGATCGATCAATGTAATGCCAGACCCCGATCCGTTTTAAGCCGACGCCCCCATCTACGTAAAGCTTCCATGTGGTATTATTGGCTTCTTCAGATGAGGTGGAAGCTGGCCTGTGAGAAAACTCGGCCAGGAAGTCGGCGAGAGCTTGACCTTTGATGGCGGTCCTTGGCATATACTTTATGTCAAACTGGCTTAACTCTACCAACCACTTGAGAAGTCGTCCGGAGGTCTCAGGTTTTTGCAAGACTTGTCTCAGCGGGTGGTTTGTGAGGACTCATATTATGTGGGATTGGAAGTAGTGCCGGAGTTTCCTTGAGGCGATCATCAAGGCGAGAGCTAGATACTCCATTTCGCTGTATCTTGACTCGACGTCGAGAAGTCTTTTGCTCACGTAGTAGATTGGTAATTGTACTTTCCCCTCTTCCCTTATAAGTACGGAGCTCACGGCGTACTGAGATACTGAGAGGTAGAGGCTAAGCTCCTCGTCTGCGTTTGGTTTGGACAAGATTGGGGGCTTGCCCAAATGCTCTTTCAGCCTTTGAAAAGCTTCCTCGCACTGTGGCGTCCATTCAAAGTGCTTATTTCCCTTATTTGGCGTCGAAGAAAGGGACGCATTTGTCCGTAGCCTTTGATATAAATCTATTCAGGGCGGCGACGCAACCTGTCAACCTCTGTACTTCTTTTGGTTTGGTTGGTGACCGCATATCCTACAAGGCTTTAATCTTCTCTGGGTTGGCCTCGATTCCTCGGCTACTGACCATGAAACCGAGGAATTTACCCGATCCGACTCCGAAGGCACATTTCTGGGGATTGAGCTTCATGTGGTATTTCCTCAATATACCGAACATCTCTCCCAGGTGGTCGATGTGATGGCTGGCCTTGGCGCTTTTCACGAGCATGTCGTCGACATAGACCTCCATTGTTTTGCCGATCTGTTGAGCGAACATCTTGTTTACTAACCTTTGGTAGGTTGCCCCTGCATTTTTTAGGCCAAAAGGCATGACTTTGTAGCAGTAAAGGCCCCTATCGGTTATGAAAGATGTGTGCTCCTCGTCGGCTGGATTCATGGGGATCTGATTGTACCCGGAATAAGCCTCCATGAAGCTCAGCATCTCATGTCCCGCCGTGGCGTCGACCATTTGGTCTACCCGAGGAAGCGGGAAGCCATCCTTTGGGTAGGCTTTGTTGAGGTCGCTGAAGTCGATGCAAGTTCTCCAGTTCCCGTTGGGTTTGATCACCAGAACTGGATTTGATATCCATCGCGGGTAGTGTGCCTCCCTGATGAAGCCATTACCAATCAGCTTGTCGACCTCTTCCCTCAGCGCTTCATATCTCTCCGGGTTCATCGATCGGCGTCTTTGGCGTTTGGGTGGATATGTGGGGTCGATGTTTAATGAGTGGCACATTACCTCGGCGTCGATCCCTTCCATGTCGGAATGGTTCCAAGCGAAGACATCCATGTTCTTCTTAAGGAATCTCTCAACCTCGCTTTTGAGGGATGGAGTCAAGTCCGAGCCTATCTTCAGTATTTTGATGCCCCCATTGTGGTCAATCTGGATTTCTTCTAACCGCCTTCGATGGGTTGGGCCAAGTAACCTCCCCTTGAACTCCGGGGTCTATGTCTTCGATGAGGCCTTGTTGAACCATTCTCATTTCTTGTCTTCCGGCTGGCCATATCCTCGCAAGGCATCGGAGTATGCCACCGGCCTCATATTGATTGCTCTTAATTTCCCCACACACCATTCGGGTGGGGAATTTAATCTTTGGTGGTAAACGGAGGTTACCGCCCTCAAGGCCTGGAGGGTTGGTCTCCGATGAGCGCGTTGTATTGGGAGCCTCCTTTGATTACCACTAAGTTGGCCATTGTTGTTGCTTGCGGGGCTTTTCTCGGCGGTTATCGGTAGCCGGATAGTTCCTTGAGGGATGGCGGGTCCCGGTGAACCCGTATAGTGGTGCAGTAATCCGCTCCAGCTGCTCCTTAGGAATCCCTATTTTTTCCAAGCGGTCGGAATATAAAAGGTCCACCGAGCTCCGTTGTCCACGAGAATCCGGCAGACGGTGTGGTTTTCGATCACGGCTTCCCACTACCGGTAGCGTCGTTGTGGGGAAGTGAACTCATTGGCGTCATCCTCGTTGAAGGCCACATCGGTATTGGCGTGCCTCGAGCTTTGGCGGCGGAGGCGTTCAAAACACTCTCTGGTAGACCCCTTTGGCTTCATGGCGTAGTCCTTTGCGACCTCCAGTATCTCCTCCTATGTAAAGGGCCCGAGGGGCTACATTCGAATAGCGCCCGACAGGCTCCCGATCTTCTGGTCGGTGGTTTCCTCTCGGCGTCGCCGTCATTGTGCCCGCCATGGCGTCGTTACGGGGCCTTGATCAGCCCTAAATTCCTGCAGCCTTCCCTCGCGGATTATTCTTTCGACTTCATCCTTGAGGTGGTAGCGATCATTAGTGTGGTGGCCGACCTCGCCGTGGAACTTGCGAATTTCCTTTGGTTCCTTGACTGGGGTCGACTTCATTAGCTCGGGCCGGGCGTAGCATGTTCATGACCTATTTGGTTGAATATTTCCTCGCGCCTACCGTTAGTTCATGGTAGGTGTCGTTTTTTGAAACGGTGAGGCCTGCAGGGGATCCTCTTGTCTCGGCTTCTTGGCCTCCGGTGTTCTTTGTGTCGAGGCTGGTGGCTTGTCACGCTTCCTTCCCTCGGCGTTTCCTCCCGTCTTGCTTTGGTGGCGCCGACCCTTGCTCGATCCCTTACCCTTGTTGGATCGTGATCGGGGTCATTAAGCGTCTGCTTCTTCGGCGTTGATGTATCCTTGCGCCCGTGCAAGGAACTCTTTAATAGCTGGACGGGGTTTTCGGTTCAGCTCCCTTTTGAAAAGACATCTTCTTTATACTCGACAAAGGCCCCATCAGGGCTTCCCTGTCGGTAATATCCATCGTTGCGGCTACGGCCTCTCCGTACCTGGCAAGCCAATCCCTCAGCGTCTCGTTCGGCTTTTGGTATATTGTTGTCAGGTTTTGTTTTAAGGGTACATACTTCTTGACCCCGATGAATTGGAGGGAAAATGCCTCTTTTAACTCATCCCAGCTGGAGATAGAGTTCGGTTTCAGCGTCCGGAACCAACGTCGGGCGGAGTCGGTCAGGTGGTTCCGGAAGGCTCGGCACATGATTTCCTCGGCGTACCCGTGTAAGAGCATGTGTCCCGTATACATCTCTAAATGGTCGCGGGATCCTAAATACATCATAGGGTGGAATCGGCGATTTGTACTTGTCGGGGTGGGGAGCGCCATTATCTCCGTAGTGAATGGGTGGTCGTGAATGCGGTTGGTGTAATATCGGCGTTCACCACTTGCCACTCGTCCAATATTCTTTTTCAACCCGCCACATCCCCGGCCGATCTTCTTTCCAGGTTGGCCATGCGTTCCATGATGGTCCGCTTCTTCGTCGAGACGGTGACCCAGCGACTCCCGGTGCTTCTGGCCTTTGAGCAATGGGTCCACCCCCTGGCTGGCCGCCCTTTCATCCGATCCCGAGTCTCGGCAGGTTTCCTCCTGGATTTTGGGGTAGCTCCTCGATGGCTCGGATCCCGGCAGCTCTCAACCGGCTGCCCGAAGAGTGGGTGGGCCGAGGCCTGGGAAGGCCCTGGCGGTGCTCGCTCTCCCCGGTCCCTTCTTGGACGTGTGGATGTTCACCGTGATTTGGATTTTCCATTACGGCGGGTCCTTGTGGTCTCGGGGCATCTTCTAACGGCGGCATGGAGTTCCTCCCTTCCAGTCGCTCCACCACGGTTACTAGCCCACGCACCAAGTCGGTTAGGGCAGTAATCTGAGCTTGCATCTGTCTCGGGTCCGGCTGTGGTGCGTCGCTGGGGAACCCCATTTCCTTCTGGACGTAAATCTCCTTCCATCTTGATATCTCCTAGGTGGATGGTTGTTTGCAGCTTATATTCTTGGGGGCCTAACGCTTCCGGTCCCCAGTGGAGTCGCCAATTGTTGACGGTAGAATTTCGCCAACAATAAACCAGCCAGGATACCTCTGGTCACCCTTTGGTTTACCGGCCGGTTATTGAGTTTCTGTGTGATTAGTGTTTTCTTTTTACTGAATGTAAAAACACAAGAGAAATTTTATAGTTGTTCACTCTATAAAATCAGAGCTACATCCACTGTGAATTGTATTTCTTTGAGAGAGTTTACAATTTACAGAATGTGTATGTAGGGGTTCCATTCATTTTATCATTTTCCGATCCCCTCTCAATTGGGGGTGGATTCTCCTTATATAGCCGAATATTGCCTTCACAAGGGGTTTTCCTCCGTAGGCTTAGGCACTCGAGTGCTTCTCCTTTTTAGGCCCAACAGCCCACTAATCAGCATTGTTCACTCTTCTGATTAGTCTTCGATTACGGCTCTGTGAGTCTCCGTAATGCTTTTGTGTCCCCTGTGGCGGTTTGTAATCTTGTCATTAATGCTGTCTGTAGTCTTCTTCTTTTGCACGCAACCAACCATGCCTCGACGGGAAGATCCTCTCGTCGTCAGCACCGCCTAAGCCTCTTTTGTCCTCTTCGAGCGCCCCTTCTGCAGTCGAGGAACCTCAGCGCCTTAACTCGGACCTTTTGGTTCCGTCGACGCCACATGGGGTCATCGCTTCGGTTTGGACACTGGCTTTGGGCTCATCGGCTGATTTTGAGATATCGAAGCGTCGAGGGTTACACATCTGGCTGGGAGCGTATGTCGCCACGTGTCGTGATTTTGGTGGTCCACGTTTTTGTCACATTTTCCCACACAACATTAATTATTACTTCTCTTCCGAAATGGATATATAAAGTGATGAAACAGCGTCAACTGACAATAAAGAACAGGTTACTCAAAACAGTTTATTGCATGCACAACAACCAATCATAATTCAATTAAAAAAGAAAAGAGTTTTGAGTTTTCATCAGCTGGCAAACCATCGCGTACTCTGTGTATATAGACAGTCATTTAGGGGCCACGTGATTATGATATATCAATATAGACGATTATCATTTTGTTGATGACAATTGTATCCACTACAACGATATTTTTCATGATACAAAGGGTCTAAAATTACATAATAACGATCTAGACAATAAAACGGCCAAGAGCAGTACTAAAACAAAAATAAAAATAAAAATAAAAATAAAAATAAAGACGAAGAAGAAGGAAAAAAAAATACAATTGTGTGATAAATTAGTTCGTCACTTATAAGAGAGAGAGAGAAGTGTTTGTTTGCAATTAACTAACCAGTACCACTACTACAATTTGAGCTATTTGCGACAAAAATATTTGTGATGACAATTATCGTCACAAATAAATAAATATTTGTGGCGACATGTTGTCGCAAAAATTTTCATAAAATGAAAAATATTGTCGTCATTAAAAAACTCACACGTCGTCACAAATAAAATTTAATTTATTTATTTCTCCCAACTAAAAAGGATTATTTTCGTAGGTGATAATTTTTTTGCGACAATATTAATGTGTGTTGTCGCAATAAGTGATTTGTATTCCCTCAGTAAAATAAAAGGCGGGAAAATTAGACAGGTCCCCAAAAATTATTTGCAATGACATTATAGGTGTGATCGCAAATAAGAATTCTAGAACCTTCATTCCACAACATGTGTCGTCACAAATAATGTAAGTGTGGTCGCAAATAATTTTAAGTTGGCTTCTCCCTCTCTCTCGGCCTCTCACCGATTTTCTCCAGTTTTCTGACCCCAAACTCTCAAAATCTCCTTGTATTCTCTTCAAAATCAACAATATTATAAGTTTTGTTTTTTTTTTCTTTTTCATCCAAAAAATTTCAAAATCTCACTGTCAAAGTCTGCCATCTTCGAAGTCTTCCGCCACTGCCCTTTTTACCCCTATTTATCTTGATGTTTTCAGCCCCCGTTTTAATGGGTTTGAATTTTGTAAGTTTTTCTATAATTATTGTATTTTTTAGTTTAAAATGTATGAGTTTTTTGTTATTTAAATTGTGTATAATTATGGATTATAAATCTTGAAGGTTGATTTATAGATTTTAGATTTAGTATATAATTTGAAATTTGGATTATAAATTGAATTTTAGATTATGAATTTTGAGATTGTTGAAATTTGATATTGAGATTGTTGAAAATTTAAGATTATAATTTGATTTAGGTTGAAATTAAAACTTTTGATAATTGTTCTGGGTGGCACATTTTGCTGTTATGGTGTGTCAAAATCTTTTAAAAGTTATTTTTTATCGTTATTTTTATTTTCTTACAGTTATGGAGCCGATAAAAGTTTATTTTTATCGTTATTTTATCGTTATTTTTATTTTTTATCGTTATTTTTATCGGTCTAGTCGAGGAGTAGCTCTAGGTCAAGCTATAATGGAGAAAGTACAAAAAGATGGGAAGCTTTTTGTCTTGTTTGACGAGATAGGTTTGTGGAAGGCGATTGACAAAAACGCTAAATATTTTGACAGTGTTGTTGGCTTGCACACAAGAGATATATGTGACTCACACTACAACGTCTGGAAGGACGTGCTTGAAGAGCACAAAAAGAAGATTTAAAATTGCATGCTGGTATCTATTTGAAACAAAATTTGTTCTAAAAATTTTTAATTGTGGATATAATGAATAAAATTTATATGTTGATTTTTTAATGTATTCCGGGATCGGTTTAACCTCGACTACAACTATGACAATGGCATCATTAAAGATGTAGTCGACCGTGAAGCCAGTAAATATTACAAGGACTTGAAGACTACCTTGCACATACACTTCCAGAAGATGGGTGTAACACCCTGACGAATTAATTGAGATTAATTAAGGTAATTAAGATTATTAGTGTGCCTAATCTGATTTAATTAATTGAGTTTAAATAATTCCAAGGTATTTAAATTATTTACAGTAATTTATTTAATCCAGAAGTGTGTATGGGCGCATTTCTGGACTGTTATATTTTACACGTCATTTTCTTTTCTTTTTCCTTTTCTTTTTCTCTTTCTTTTTCTTTCTTTTCTTTTCCTTCCTTTTCTTTTTCTCCCGTGCGTTTTCCTTTCTCTCTCTCCTTCACTCTCCCGCTCACTCTCTCCCTCTCTCTCTCTCTCTCTCATTTCCATCCCAAATCGAACGAGTTTTGAGCCAAAGAGTGATTTCAAAGAGTTTTCAACATCAAGAGAAGGATTCAAGGTAAGATTCTTGAAAGAACCTCTCTTGAATCTATGTTTTTCGGATTTTAAAACTTATTTTGGTTCAAAACGGATTTTGATGATTTTCGAGTAAAACTAGAGTAGAAATTGGAGATCTTGGGTTCTTTGGACTTGTTTTAGGACCTAGAACCCGGATCTAGTGTTTTCCTTTGAAAAATCTGGATTTGGGACTGGATTTGCAGGTTTTGGACCGATTTCATGAGTTCTCTCTCTGGCGGTCGATTCACCGGTCGACTGCTGTGCGGTCGACCGGATTCTAGGTCGACCGGTCGACCTGTCCGGTCGACGGTGCACCTCTACCGGTCGACCGGTAGAGTTGCCTTTCGCTCTGTCACCGGTCGACCGGTGTACACGGGTTTGACCCCTGTTTGGCCTGAAGTTGTCGTTTTGACCCCTGTTTTCGGGGAGAACCCAAATTAGCTTCATTTGGGGACTTGGGATGAAAGGATTAGTATCCTTAAACCCCGATTTGATATTCAAAACCCTTGGAATGGAATTTGAACATGAAAATGGATTAGGGCACACTAATTGAGAATCTTGGTATATGATTGAAATTGGATTACTTTAGGACCGAGGATTGATCCTAAAGTGGTGTTTTGTATGTATGTGCTCATTTTGTGGATTCAGACTGAAGGGGCTTGAGGAAGCGGAAGCCGGATAGGCAACGCTAGTCCTGTGTTTGATTGTGCGAGGTAGGATTTCTATCCCTTTTCCTTGTGAGCCTGTTTTCAAAGAAGATTTTGGCCTTGAAAATGTTTTAAAGAAAGGGATTGATTTTTGCGAAAAGAAAAACGTTTTAAAAACCATGGCTTGTTAGTTTATGGAATTCCTTGGCTTGTCCTGTCCTTGGAATCCATAGCTTGTCGATCATGGAACCTCATGGCTTGTTTAGTCATGGGGCCCTTGGCTTGAGTAGTTCGTGGGGTCATATGAACGATTTCATAATGTTAAACGGATGATTTCTTAAGATAAGAGATCTTGTGAACTGGTAATAGAGTCTATTGTAGAAGCCTAGATAGGATGCGGAGAGTGCATCCTCGGGGGTAGACCCGAAACCGGTCCGGTGGGCGAGGCGCTTGGTGAGGTGAGTAATTTGTACTAATTACTCATTTCAAGCCTGTAAAGCAGTTAGTTTTGATATGTATTTCCTTTGAGAAAAAGGATGTGAGGTTCCGCTGTGCATTGCTGTCGGGACTGAATGTCTATTTATTTTATTTACGCACTTATTTATTTATTCGTTTATTTAAATTATTTCAAATTATATCCCACTGGGCCTTTTCGCTCATGTTTCAAATGTTTAAACCCCTCCCGGGAGATTCGAGGAGCGGTGCATCGAGCTGAGTTGTGCTACGGATCAAGCAAGCGAGGATTGTGTTATCCTCTTGAGCAAATGTAAGGAATTTGAAATTTCGTAAACTTAACTAATATTTGGATTTACTAGACTGTGGATGATGTACATTGTAATGATTATTTACGTAAGCATGTATGTACGATCTTGTATGTCTGTGGGGTGGAGCCCCTGTGTGTCGAGGCTCTGGATTATATTGTTTATTTATTTATTTTAATGCATCGGTGGGGCCCGGTTGGGGAATTCCGCTTTATTAATCCCTAATTGAGCTCCACGTCACCCACCCCGTTTGGGGGCGTGATAAGTGTGGTATCAGAGCATTAGGTTAAGAACCCCGGGATTGTACATACATGTGTGACATCTGTTATCCACTGAATAGTCTAGTTTGATTTCAGTTGAAGGAAATGGCGCCTCGCCGCATACTAGGTAACCAGCCGGAACAACCGAATCAAGGATTCTTCGATGCCATGTTTACTGCCTTTCAAGGCATGGCCACTAGAGCTCGGAATGAGCGACCGGTGGGGATCGGAGCAGGGAATATTTCCGGGAATTCAAGGCGAGCGCCTATCCCTCGTTTAATAGTGAGGGAGGACCCGGGGAAGGCTGAGTTTTGGATTGACTCCATAGTTAAGCATTTGAGTACTATGGGAGTTCCAAATGAATCTTGGGTGGAATTTGCGGTGTACAAGATGGAAGGATTGGCAAACACTTGGTGGAAACAGGTCAAGAGGAGGATGAATGTCACGGGGATGACCTGGGAACAATTCGAGGTGATGTTCAATGATCGTACTTCCCTCCGAGTTACTGAGGAAAGAAAAACCTTTGGAATTCATGTCATTGCGGCAAGGCGACATGTCCGTAAGGGAATATGAAGCTAGGTTTAATGACCTATCCCGGTTTGCGCCATCTTTAGTGGAGTCTCGAAGACATGAAATGTCTTAAGTTTGAGGGGGGCCTCAAGAACTCTGTGAGGAGATCCTTGGTGGCTCTAAGACTTCGGAACTTCCGGGATTTGGTAGCTGCTGCTACAAGGGTGGAACAGGATAACCTGGCCTATCGCCAAAGTAAAGAAGAAGAAGCAGGTCGGGTCTCTGTCTCTGGTAGACCCTCTGTTTCTGGTAGGCCTTCTGTTTCGGGTGGACCACAGCGGAGTGGTAGAAGAAACCGCAATCAAGAAATGGCAAGTGGTGGCAGTAGTTCTTCTGGGAGTGACAGAAATGCTCCGTACGGGCCCAAGTGTCACCATTGTGGGCAGGTGGGCCATATTAGGAGGAATTGTCCTAATCGGCCGCCGGCTCAACAAGCCCAAAGTGACGCTTCCTATAGCCAAGAAGGGCCGCCACAGTACATGCCGCCATATCAGCCGCAACAGATGCCATACCCTCCTGCCCGACCCTATCAGCCGCCTCGGTATACACAGTTCCGGCCTCAAAGCGCGAGACCGGTACAACCACCTCCGCCACAACAGTATAGGCCTCCGGCTCAGCGGTCTAATGTTGGTGACAGAGGGAAGGGAAAAGTACAGGGACAAGCTTATACCCTGGCAGGAGGCAGCTCTGGAGGTCAGACCAGCAACGCGGTGGTTGAGGGTATGATTCTAATCTCTCATTCTTTTGCTCACGTGTTGTTTGATACAGGTGCCACACACTCGTTTATATCAAGTTCTTTTGTTCGGACTTTGAAACTGAAATCTGAAAACTTAGAAGTCCCGATGACTTTGAACTCCCCACTGGGATGTGTGGAGGTGATGAGTGTGTGTAAGTCGTGTGAAATCACGATTGGTGGTGAGCGATTGAGCGAGACTTGATTATCCTTCCGATGACCCTGTTTGATGTGGTGCTCGGAATGGATTGGTTGTCAAGGCACGGTGCAATTGTTGATTGCTACCGTAGAAAAGTGACATTGGTGACGGATTCCGGAGCAGTGATTGCTTATCAGGCAGAGATGAACCCAGTCCTTGGGGAACGACTGTTGAAGTACAGCGTTGGGGGACGGAAGAATCTAGCCTGTTTCTTTTCCCTTCTTGCCATAGAAGGTGAACCTGAAGTGAGCGGAGACAGTGTAGGAATCCCTGTGGTGGATGAATTTGCAGATGTATTTCCTGAGGATCTACCTGGTTTGCCACCAGATCGGGAAATTGAATTCTGCATTGATTTGGTTCCGGGAACGGCACCTATTTCCATTCCTCCATACCGGATGGCTCCGGCGGAGATGAAGGAATTGAGAACACAGCTTGGAGAGCTGGCCGAGAAGGGATATATCCAGAATAGTACTTCCCCCTGGGGTGCACCGGTGCTATTTGTGAAGAAGCACGACGGATCTCTTCGGTTGTGCATTGACTACCGACAATTGAACAGGGTAACTGTGAAGAATAAGTACCCACTGCCGAGGATCGATGAATTGTTCGATCAGTTGGGTGGATCGCAGTTCTACTCTAAGATTGATTTGAGGTCCGGGTACCACCAATTGAAAATCAGGGAGGAGGATATTTCGAAGACTGCTTTCAGAACTCGGTATGGGCACTTCGAGTTTCTGGTAATGCCGTTTGGGTTGACAAATGCCCCTGCTGCATTCATGGATTTGATGAACCGTGTTTTCCGACCGTACTTGGATCGGTTCGTTATTGTCTTTATTGATGACATCTTGGTGTATTCGAAGACTTGGGAAGAACATGTGCAGCACCTTAGGATTGTTCTTCAGACCCTCCGAGAACATCAGTTGTATGCGAAGAAGGAGAAGTGTGACTTCTGGCTGACAGAGGTGAAGTTCCTTGGCCATGTGATTTCTGGACAGGGAATCTCTGTAGATCCTTCTAAGATTGAGACTGTGCTACAGTGGGAAAGGCCGAAGAATGTGGCAGAGATTCGAAGCTTTCTCGGACTCGCGGGGTATTACCGGCGTTTTGTAAAGGACTTCGAGTATAGCTGCACCGATGGCTCGGTTGACCAAGAAAGAAGTCAGATTCGAGTGGGATGCACTGAATGTGAACGTGCCTTTCAGGAATTGAAGGTAAGGTTGACAAGTGCACCGATTCTGACGATTCCTAATACCGAGGAGCCATACGAGGTGTACTCTGACGCCTCGGGGGTTGGGCTTGGTTGTGTCTTGATGCAAGGCGGACACGTAGTAGCTTATGCATCTCGCCAACTGAGACCGCATGAGCGGAACTACCCCACGCATGACTTGGAGTTAGCAGCGGTAATATTTGCTCTGAAGATATGGAGATGTTATCTTTATGGAGCAAGATTTCAGGTCTTCTCTGATCATAAGAGTCTGAAGTACTTGTTTACTCAGAAAGATCTGAACCTCAGACAGAGGAGATGGGTAGAGTACATGGAAGATTATGACTTCACCCTGCAGTATCATCCTGGAAAAGCTAATGTGGTGGCTGATGCCCTTAGCAGGAAAACGTCAGGGACTCTGGCGTCATTAGCTTTGGAGGATTGGAAGAGGACTGAAGTGGTAAGTGAGTATGATCTTCAGTACCATGAGGATTATAACCAGGTTGTGGTGTATAATCTGATTTCCGCACCAGCTCTTGTGCAACAAGTCAAGCAGAATCAATGGCAGGATCCACACCTCCAAGGAATTTGGATTCGGATCCAGAATGGAGAACAATTCGAGGATTGGAGAATCCGGGAGGATGGAGCCTTGTATTTTCGCAATCGCCTCGCTGTTCCTAAGGCGGGTGAGATAAAGAAGATGATTCTGCATGAAGCTCACAAATCGAGGTACGCCATTCATCCGGGTAGTACCAAGATGTACCAGGACTTGAAGAGACAGTACTGGTGGAGAGGCATGAAGAGAGATGTTCGTGAGTACGTCTCGGAATGCGTGACTTGCCTCCAAGTTAAAGCTGAGCACCAGAAGCCAGCGGGAGAGTTGCAACCTCTTCCTGTCCCTGAATGGAAATGGGAGCACATCACGATGGATTTTCTGATGGGACTACCGAGAACCGAGTTGAGGCACGATGCCATCTGGGTGGTGGTTGACAGGTTGACGAAGTCCGCGCACTTCATACCATTCCGTGCGACGTATTCTCGGAAGGTTCTGTCAGAATTGTACCTGGAGCACATCGTGAGGCTACACGGGGTGCCACTGTCTATCACGTCTGATCGTGACACGCGTTTCAATGCAAGGTATTGGAGAAGTTTCCAGGAAGCCATGGGGACGGAATTGAACTTCAGCACAGCATTTCATCCTCAGACGGATGGGCAATCTGAAAGAGTTATTCAGATTCTGGAGGATATGCTTCGTGCTTGTATTCTGGATTTTGGCGGGAACTGGAAGAAATACCTGCATCTAGCTGAGTTTGCATACAACAACAGCTATCAGGCCAGTATCGGTATGGCACCGTTTGAGGCGTTGTATGGTCGTCCTTGTAGGTCACCTGTTTGTTGGTTGGAACCAGAGGATAGACTTACAATTGGACCGGATGTCATTCAAGAGAACAATGAGAAGATAGCTGTGATTCGAGAACGTCTGTTAACAGCTCAAAGTCGTCAGAAGAGCTATGCTGACAGGAGGCGTAGGCCTCTGGAATTCCAAGAAGGCGACTTTGTGTTGCTAAAGGTTTCCCCACGTAAGGGAGTTACTCGGTTTGGTGTGAAAGGAAAACTCGCACCAAGGTATGTGGGACCATTCCCGATCGTGCAACGAGTCGGAGTGGTGGCGTACCGGTTGGCTTTACCGCCTGAGCTATCTCACGTGCATGACGTGTTTCATGTCTCTATGCTTCGGAAATGTCCTTTTTGAGCGGAAGCGGTGGTCACGATGGTTTGATGTTCCGATACAGTATGACGCGTCTTACGAGGAGGCACCAGTTCAGATTCTTGACAGGAAGATGAAGAGTCTGCGTCATCGTGAGATTCCGCTAGTGAAAGTGCTGTGGCAGCACCATGGTGTTGAGGAAGCAACATGGGAGCTTGAAACGACGATGCAGAACGTTATCCGCATCATTTTGCACTTTGAGGTGAGTTTTAATTTCGAGGACGAAATTGCCTAAAGGGGTGGGAGTCAGAACACCGAGCGAATTAATTGAGATTAATTAAGGTAATTAAGATTATTAGTGTGCCTAATCTGATTTAATTAATTGAGTTTAAATAATTCCAAGGTATTTAAATTATTCTGATAATTTATTTAATCCGAAGTGTGTATGGGCGCATTTACGGACTGTTATATTTTACACGCGTCATTTTCTTTTCTTTTTCCTTTTCTTTTTCTCTTTCTTTTTTTTCTTTTCTTTTCCTTCCTTTTTTTTTTCTCCGTATGCGTTTTCCTTTCTCTCTCTCCTTCACTCTCCGCTCCTCTCTCCCCTCTCTCTCTCTCTCATTTCCATCCCAAATCGAGGCAGTTTTGAGCCAAAGAGTGATTTCAAAGAGTTTTCAACATCAAGAGAAGGATTCAAGGTAAGATTCTTGAAAGAACCTCTCTTGAATCTATGTTTTTCGGATTTTAAAACTTATTTTGGTTCAAAACGGATTTTGATGATTTTCGAGTAAAACTAGAGTAGAAATTGGAGATCTTGGGTTCTTTGGACTTGTTTTAGGACCTAGAACCCGGATCTAGTGTTTTCCTTTGAAAAATCTGGATTTGGGACTGGATTTGCAGGTTTTGGACCGATTTCCATGAGTTCTCTCGCTGGTCGATTCACCGGTCGACCTGTGCGGTCGACCGGATTGCAGGCTGACCGGTCGACCTGTCCGGTCGACCGGTGTGCACTCTACCGGTCGACCGGTAGAGTTGCACTGCTCTGTCACCGGTCGACCGGTGTACACGGGGTTTGACCCTGTTTGGCCTGAAGTTGTCGTTTTGACCCCTGTTTTCGGGGAGAACCCAAATTAGCTTCATTTGGGGACTTGGGATGAAAGGATTAGTATCCTTAAACCCTGATTTGATATTCAAAACCCTTGGAATGGAATTTGAACATGAAAATGGATTAGGGCACACTAATTGAGAATCTTGGTATATGATTGAAATTGGATTACTTTAGGACTGAGGATTGATCCTAAAGTGGTGTTTTGTATCGATTGCTTCATTTGTGGATTCAGATGAAGGGGCTTGAGGAAGCGGAAGCCGGATAGGGCAACGCTAGTCCCAGTTTGATTGTGCGAGGTAGGATTTCTATCCCTTTTCCTTGTGAGCTGTTTTCAAAGAAGATTTTGGCCTTGAAAATGTTTTAAAGAAAGGGATTGATTTGCGAAAGAAAAACGCGTTTTAAAACCATGGCTTGTTAGTTTATGGAATTCCTTGGCTTGTCCTGTCCTTGGAATCCATAGCTTGTCAGTCATGGAACCTCATGGCTTGTTTAGTCATGGGGCCCGAGGCTTGAGTAGTTCGTGGGGTCATATGAACGATTTCATAATGTTAAACGGATGATTTCTTAAGATAAGAGATCTTGTGAACTGGTAATAGAGTCTATTGCTGTAAGCCTAGATAGGATGCGGAGAGTGCATCCTCGGGCGTAACCCGAAACCGGTCCGGTAGGCGAGGCGCTTGGTGAGGTGAGTAATTTGTACTAATTACTCGATGAAGCCTGTAAAACAGTTAGTTTTGATATGTATTTCCTTTGAGAAAAAGGATGTGAGGTTCCGGCTGTCCTGTCGGGACTGAATGTCTATTTATTTTATTTACGCACTTATTTATTTATTCGTTTATTTAAATTATTTCAAATTATATCCTACTGGGCCTTTCGCTCATGTTTCAACTGTTTAAACCCCTCCCAGGAGATTCGAGGAGCGGTGCATCGTAGCTGAGTGGTGCTACGGATCGAGCAAGCGAGGATTGTGTTATCCTCTTGAGCAAATGTAAGGAATTTGAGAAATTTGTAAACTTAACTAATATTTGGATTTACTAGACTGTGGATGATGTCATTGTAATGATTATTTACGTAAGCATGTATGTACGATACTGTATGTCCTGTGGGGTGGAGCCCTGTGTGTCAGAGGCTCCTGGATTATATTGTTTATTTATTTATTTTAATGCAGTCAGGTGGGGCCCGGTTGGGGAATTCCGCTTTATTAATCCCTAATTGAGCTCCACGTCACCCACCCCGTTTGGGGGGCGTGACAATGGGAGGGGCAGAAAATGAGGATTTTGTCATGCAAAATGCCCTTAAAAACTTGAGGAGAAAAGAGCAATGGGGACCTTGATGTGATCATTTTACGTCCCTTACATTTAAGCGCTCCCACCTCATCATTTGCTTCGCAATCGGACGAGTCGTCATTGATTAATTGCCCCACCATGAACAACATCTATGTCGAGCAATGCAAAGTGTTCGACAACCAACAAATGATAATAGAAGCCATGTGCATAATGAATCCTAGCATTAACTTCTTGCCACTTAATCATCCTGAACTGTGGGTTCGTCCACCGCCACCGCAAGAGGGAAACGAAGAAGACGAGGATGAGGACGATGATGCAGATAATTTAGGAGATTAAAATATCTATTTTTTTATTTCTTATTATCAATACTTTTTTTATAAATTGATTAATTTACTTTTTAAGACTTATTTTATTATTGTGTTGACTTTTTTATATGAATCTTTTATTAGCAAATATCAATTTTATTGATTTATTTTATTATTAAATTTTCTTCTAATTTATATATTAATAATAATATTATTAGGAAATTAGGAAAAAAAAGAGGAAAACATTTTTTCTGACGACAAATCTGAAAAGAGTCGTCACAAATAGTCTCTAACACTTTTGTGACGACATATGTCGTCGCCAATATAACTGAACATGTCATCATCAAAGACATATTCGACAAAACATTCTTGACGACTTATTCGCGATGACAGTGTAGTGACTACTGTATTAGTGACGACATCTCAAAACTTTTTCATCGTAAATAAATTATTTGCGTCGAATTTTTTGCGGCGACTAATTTGTGACGACAAGTCGTCACACAAATATAATATTACCGACAACAACGTGCTCTTTTGCGACGACATTTAGTCGTCGCAAATAAACTTGTTTGTTGTAGTGTATTATGATAAGCTAAAGTTGGATTAGGAAATTCTAGGTCAGGGACCTCTAAAATATAAACAAGTAACATGATAAACTAGTTATGTTGTTTCACTCATCTTCATATCAAATTTCAAGAATACCAATTTATTTTTTCAATTTTAACATCTGCAACATTATTTTAAATTTCATGTGTAACACATATATATGATATTGAAAGGATGAAATTTTAATAAACCACTAGACACCAATCAACTTATGAGAAATATTTCTTAATAAGTAACATGATTTTATATTTTTTTATACAGCTGTGCACATGTATATTATTTTTTCATGCAATAAAATTCGCTCTTGGGAACTTGGAAGTGTACGCCAACAACGATGTTAAGCAGTTTGGCGGTGCCGACTGGAGATTTTCATTTTCGGTCTTTGGAAAGATGCAATGCAACATTACTAGTTGGTAGTCTATAGATAAGTCAGTTGCTTAATTAACTTAGCCAATACTATGACAGGTTTTCAGGTGAAACTCCACGTGGCTATTTTCCAGGGCCTCCTGCTTACACATAAATAAAGAATAAAGGAACCATTTGAATCATGTTTCATGATTCGCTACAATAGTTTTTCTCATAAAAATACACATAAATTAAAAATAGTTCTAATTTCATAATTTTAATTCATGAACCAAACGTCTCCTTAAGAACCAATAGCTCAATAGTGCTGAAAAAATAAAAAAAAATAAAAACAAACAAAAAAAAGACATTAGTTAATTACAAAATTGTACAATGCACAAGTTAATTCCAATATATAAATATATATATATATATATATATTGCCTCCTGTTGGCTTTAGAACTGTTTAAGGAATAACCTTTATATTATTATGAAATGAAAGCATAAATTAAGTATTGCAAGAAAATAGAAATAACAAAAGAGTACAAGAGAAATATGAGAGACAAAGAAACTTTGTATTCTTTCACTTGTGAAGGGATAATCTTACAAGCCACTACAACTTTATTTATAAGCTAAATCATAACTAGAACTCATAGGAAAAGACACAACTTACATACAAGTTAAGAATGGAATAATGGAGAAATAATATACAATATTAAGAGAGATATAATAGGGAGATAATGAGAATCTAATGAGAGGTTTGATATACAGAGATATAATAGGGAGATAATGGGGATCTAATGAGAGGTTTAATATACATAAAGGTTATGGAATGTCAAGAGGTGGAATTCAATGCATTTACAATACTTCCCTTAGACTGAGGTGTCACTTGATGATGAATGCAGTGAACTACAATGACACCTGCTCAATCAATTCACACGGGTTTTTTTTTCCGCTTTCTCCAAGTAGTGCACTGATGTCATCCACGTGCCAGCTGTTCCTAGAATGCTGCAGCAGAATGCTGTGTCATTCAACCAAAGAATTGCCTACACAGCGCACACACAAGTCTTAATCAATTTTCTACCTCTTTTCAATTCAAAATCCTCCAATTTACTTCATGAAGAGCACAAATACAAAATTCAGCCCTAGTAAGTGCAAAACTTGATAAATGTAAGTTAAAATACAAAAGAAAGCAGTAAAATCATTATCGGTCAAGCAACTTTTGAGCTAGAAAACCATTAGATAACTCTAAATCGCCACTGTACTTTTCTTTTCATCAAAGATTATTATCATTATGGCTCCTGAACTTTAGAGTCATTTCCAATTTGTCTCCTGAACTTTAAAAACTCTCACTTCACCCCATAAGTTTTGAATTGTTCCCACTTAATCCTTTATGTTGTAATTTCTGTTAAAAAGAGATAGAAAAAAGAGAATAACGCATTCATGTGGCCTTTCTGTTTAGATTTATATATTAAAAAAAGAGATAAAAACAACATGACTATGCATAACTCTGTATTTTTATGTTTGATTCTAACAAAAATTCTTACCAAAGGGTTTAAATGAGACAAATTCAAATTTTAAGTGCAAAAATGAGAGTTCTTAAAGTTCAGGAACATACTGCGAATGATTCTAATGTTTAGGGGCACTCGTGATAATAATCTTTTCTTCTATTTTTCCTCGCCCTGGCGATTTTATATGTTGGAAATGTCTCTACAATTGATGGCAAGCTACTCTATTAGTATTTTTTTTTTTTTAAAAAAAAAAAATGAGAATTAGACACATCAAATCTATCAATTACTTTTTTCTTCTCAATGAATTATTCAGTGGATCGGATGTACCACATCATTATGCTTAATTAGTACACCCGTCCAATGAAAATATCACCTTTGGAACAATTTGCCTATATTAACATGTTATAATTATTTTCTCTTTCCTAATGTGTATCACATTAATTGTTGAGTCAAAATCATCATAATCACTCTATTTGAGTTCTTTTATTTACATTACATAATTTTCTTAAGTTTAAATTATTATTTCGACATTGAAAATAATTAACAAAAACTAAAAAGGATTCTTGCGATTTTATTTAAATTGTGAACTCAAAGTTGAAATGTTGTAAGGAAAGGCATATATAATTTTAGTACGTCCTTGAGAAACTTAAAAAATAAAACCTATCCAAATGAGAAAAAAAAAATATATGAAAAAGAAAATTAATCAACATAGCAGAAAACAACAGCGTAATTGTCAGTTTAGGTAATTAAAGTACTGATAATTAGCTAGAATCATTTACGATATATAATGAATTTCTATGAGACATCACAGCAGGTTTTTGTTTTCCTTTATTTGAAGCATCATTGTAGTTACAGATCGCAACATAATTCTAAGAAAAATATTTGGTTGTTGAACCAAGCTCTGTATCAGTTTTGTTAAAAGAAACAAATAAATTTTGTACAACTAAAGTGGTTTTAATTGATTTACATGTGTAGAGTAAAAGTTAAATAAAAGAAACAGAATCATACGAGAATGCATCTACACTAAGAAGTAACAAAAAAAAAAAAAAAAAAAAAAAAAAAAAAGGAACAAAACAAAGTCATCAAACTCAATTTATCAAGTTCAATCAACTAGATCAACAGTTTGCATACACTATAGTGAAAAGCGCAACAATCTTCGCTCAAAAAACTGTACAGCAAAGAACATTTTCCAATTGATAGACAAAATTAAATGACTAATTCAGTAAAGGGATACTAAATTATATGAACCCAGTAAGCAAACTATAATCCAATGGGTTAGAGGCATTTGAAGAAAATAAATATTTTTTAATCGACAATGTCATTTAGAATAAATGTTTAAAATAAAGAAGAAATTAGAGGTCATTTTCTACCATTATCCCCTCTTGCCATCCTCTGAAAATAAAACATAAACAAAAAAATAATAATAATAAAAAACTTAGTAAGATTTAAATATCAAGAAGTAAAGAAGAAATAGAATTTAAAAAGACAATAAATAAGTATATATCCTAAACCAAAGCAATTGTTGAGTTTATTGATAAGATGCATATACTTTGACTGGGGCATCCTCTGAACCACAACCTAGTGAAAAAGGCTAAAAATACTTGGTAAAAAAACCACATTCCTCAAAAATTTCAATTAATTAATCCACTAACATTTATCGGAAATGATACAAAAAGAAAAGAGGATATGAATCCTCAATTTAAGCAACTCTAAGGTGAAAAATTCCCCAACTATCTCAATAAGCTATGCTCATTGATGAAAACATATTTATATTACCATATTTGTCTTCTCTAACAAAAAAAAAAGAACTGTATAGAATTTTAAAAATTACTCTGTCAATCACTTTATTAGTTTTCAACAGCCAAAAGAGAGTAAAAAAATTTTTTTTTTGGGGGAATGATACAGCAAAAACACTATAGTCCAAAAAGTATATATGGAATAAGTGCTTAAGGTGATTATCTTGGTCATCCTGTAAAAAAGCAATTTTTGAAAAGTAGATTAAATTATGGGTAATTTTTATCAACAACTCTTGGAGATATATGAATATTCTTTTTTAGAAATTGCCAACCCAATATTTTTGAAAAATCGCTTTTGACTAAGCTTCCGATTCCAAATGGAATAACATGAGTATGATACATAAGCGTGACGTGAAAGTGTTTTAATTTGGGGGTTAAGTTTCAAGATAAATAAAAGGGGAAAAATCGGAGAAGAATCAATATCTTTTATTTTAGATCTATTTTTTCTTCTCTTTCTCATAACTTCTTTTATTCAAAACTATGTACTTTTTAAAACCACTTTATCCTTCTAAAAAAAGTTATTTTATTAACAAAAGTGTAAAAGTGAAACTAGTGAAAATTTAAAAAAGTTAAGACCTTTAAAAATTAACGTGAAGAGGCAAAGTGAAATTAGTGAACATTCTTGAGTGGACAAGTGAGCTTCCGCATGCAATATAGTTTAATTTTGAAAATTGACAGTGTTTGTCAAGCAACATATGTTGCCACAACTTAGAAAATAACAGTAACAAAAATGACAATTTATTCTCCGATCGACAATGGATCTTATAAACAAAAAACTGATAAAACAACACGAAATTAAAGACAATTTATTGTATATAACACATCAAAATAAAAGGAAAATATCATAAATGATAACATATCCCAACACAAAAAAATTACAAACGACAATGCATCACAAAAACAATAAAAAAAAAACAAACAAACAAAAACAAGAACAACTATAACATAATAAAAACAACATGACGAAAACAAAAATATGTAAGCTTTGCTGACATTTTTTTTTTTTTTTTTTGAAAATGAGTTCTTTAAAGTCTACGCTCTTTCTCAAACTCTCGGTTTTTTTCTTTTATTTATTTGTCATATTATTACATGTTGCAAATGTGTTGGATGTTTCCCTTTCGTATTCCCTCATTTAAGAAAGAACATAAACAAAAAATAAAGTCTAATTACCAACCATTTAAAATGAAGAAGTCATAAATGTGAATACATAAAATAAATAAAAAAATAGTAGTCGACTAGAACCTCCAGCTAGTTACACTTCAATATACAAATAAATTCAGAACAATATCCCAATATAAATGGTGATCAAAATGAAAATGGTAATCATTAATTTATTTGCAAACGGTGCAAAGTTAAATAACAAAGAATGATAAAATGCAAAAGTAAAATAACAAATGATAAAAACATGCATCTAAATAAGATGTAACCAAAACATAAACTAATAGAGCAAACAATATCACCAAATGTTTTCCAAATTTTATCTATCAATTGGATCAATACTTTCATGCAATATAGTGAAAAGCGTAACTATCTCAACTCAAAAATCTATTAGCAAACTGATCTAGGAGAATATGAAAAATACGTATAAAGAACATGTTCCAATCAATAGACAATTCACAAATTGATCAAACGACTGAAAAGTAATAATAAGGGATACTGAAATATGCGAAGCCTATGAGCAAACAATTAATCCAATGGGTATTTGATCCTGAAATACTAATCCTCAAAGGCATTTCAAGGAAATAAAGTCCTTAAGTGACAATGATGAATTCATTTATAGTACCAACAAACGTCTAAAACAAAGAAAAAGAAATTAGCAGACATTTTTTTAGTATTACCTTCTCTTACCACTATCTAATAATGAATGTTTGACTCTTTGTAACCCCTCATTTTGGAATGTATAAACACAAACAAAAATTAAAAAGAACTTAGTAAGATCTAAATATCAAGAAATAAACAATAAATAGAAATTGAAAATGACAAATGAGATCAATAACATACACTATACAAAAATAACAATTAAGTAATTGACTACGTAGAAAAATAGGACTACAACCTAGTCAAACTTTAATAGACAAATAGTTTGAGTAAAGTGGACAAATACAAATGGCAATATGAATAAGACTACTATTTCTTAATTTACAGAAAAATCAAGCCAATACATACACAGAACGAAAAAAAAAAAGAAGAAGAAAGAAAGAAAGAAAGTAGTCTTGTAAGTAAATAACAAAGAAACATAGAAGAATATATAACCTCCACGCTTATCAGATTTTGGTTGACAAATAAGTTAATTTACTCTTGCAGCATGTACAAGTTACATAGAAAAAGAATACTTCACAAGATAACGCATCTGCATTGCAGATAGTAACAAAAGGAAAAAAAAAAAAAAAAAAGAGTGAACAAAGTCGTCAAATGTATTTGGCGAAATTTATGGATCAACTGTAGTGAGGGAACATGTTCCAATTAGTTGACAAAATTTGATAACTAATTCAATGACTATGAATACTAATAACAAGGGATACTGAATGGAGCCAGTAAAGAAACAGTGAATCTAATGGGTATTTGAACCCTAAAATACAAATCCACAAATGCACTTAAGAAAAACAAATAGTTTTTAATTCAGACTAACATTAAGAAAAAGTGTCTAAAACAAAGAAGAAATTAGTGGTCTTTTTTTATTTTTTTATTTTTTTTATTACCTCATCTTGCTACCGTTTGAAAATGAATATGATGTTTGTCTTTTGGTAACACCTCATTTTAAAAAGTATAAACATACACAAAAAATAACTAAATAAATAAATAAATAACTTAGTAAGATCTAAATATCAAGAAGTAAACAATAAATATAATTTGTAAAAGACAAATGAAACCAGTACATACACTAAATAAGAATAACATATGAGTTTATTGGAGAAAAGGGTTTGTCTTGCTCACCTATTGAAAATGTGTAGGCTCATTCGTCCATTCTTCTGTGCTGCTCCAAACAAATATAAACTAGAATCATACGATTGAAGAACAATAGAAAAAAAGAAAATAATATACTAAATTTTCCTTGTTGCTAAAAAATTAGAAAAATAAAAAATAAAAATAAAAACAAAAAACCCTTTCCAAAATAGAATTAAAACTTTATTTATATCTAGGTGGACAATAAGTCGTATTTGCCAGTAATTTAGAACAAAAGTCCCATTTAAACTCAACGCCACATCTCGCACAGTCTTATCAGATATAAATCAACCTCCATAAACAATCTTTTAAAAATGAAAAAAAAAACAAACAAACAAATTCAACTATTAAAGTAAATCGGTCGTTCATATTTCCCAAAAACCTTATTATTTTTTTTCCCAATTGCAAATCTACTACCCTAGAAAACAACCTAGTAAAATTTTTCTTTTTTTTTCTTAATAAGAAATCCTCATAGCAAAATCGAAAATAAATAGGTCTAAGAATACCATACAGTAATATCAAACAATCTAAAGACGTCTATCCTCCTGTTACATCCTGCCAATTCATATATATAGCAACCTAGTCAAAAAAATTTTAACAACCTAGTCAAATTAAAAAAGGCTACAATGCATATAGGCAATTTTCTCTAATGTGAACTGAACATTATGTATGGAAGTTACAAAATTGGAAAGAGAAGAAAACACCAACCTGTCGAGTGGTTTTGTAAAAGACAATACTACTTTGATCTTTCACAGTTAGCAGTAGGAATGAATGTTTTCTATGATAGAACCCTCCGTTGAAATTTTAGTACCGTGTCATAATTCAACAAAAATCAAGTAAGAAAACATGTGACTAAAAAATTTCATTTAGTGATAGCCACCACTAGACTACATTTGTGTCTTTCTAAAATCCTAAAAGTTCTTGATACAATTCAGTCCCAAGTATACAACTAGAAGTAGAATAGAAAAGAACATTCAACAAAATTAAGACGAACTTTTAGGGGAAAAAATAAAAAATGACCACATCACTCTACAAAAAAAAAAAAAAAAAAAAAAAAAAAAAAAAAAAAAAAAAAAGAAAGAGCATAGAATCAATTGCCTTGGTGCGCATTACTAGTAGAAGAAATATAATACAATTATTGAATCCGTAAATAAACTTGAACTCTACCCATTTGTTCTATGATACATGATCATTGAAGTAAACTATATGGGTGGAGAACAAAGAAAAAAAATAATAATAAGCAGTCAAATGATTTTGTTAAAAGGCATATTTGTCTCGAGCTTTGTACTAAGCAATGGAATTCTACCAAACCTATCAAATAAGACACCAATTCTATTTGAACTACAAAGAGCAAGCATGATCACGGCATTTATATTTTACTGCTTACATGATAATGATGCCAGTACACCATCAGTTTCTAGCAAAAAGTAAAAGAGAAAAAAATAATAAGAAGAAAAGTACACCATTCTTTTTCTATTTCATCAACCAATTTCTCCCTCCTTCTTTCTTTTTCTCTGCTTTCTTTTTTTCCTCCTCACACTCGCTTGTTTTCGTTCTTTACAGTCTCTTATATTTCCACTCTTTTTTTCTCTTTTCTTGTTCTCACAGCAAAAAACGGAAACAGCAATCCCACCAAGCCTCTCCTTTATTTAGTTGAAAGAGCACAAGCAGCGTCACAATGTAGAAATAAAACAACGCCTTGAAAAGCAAAGAACACAATATGCAAGTAGAAAAATAAAACCATCAATAGGAAAGAACTTGAAGATTGAAGATATAACAATCAATCAAATAAAGTTTTCTTAAAGATGAAAGAGGACTTTCACCTAAAACAGGTTAACGACAAACAGAAGATAAAAAAAATAAATAAATAAAAGAAATAACAAGACAAATGAATGCAAATCAATTGTCAAAAAATGAATTTCCATGCTTCATGCTATGAAAAATGGTTGCACACAAGAGAATGCACTGGCAAACAAATAAATAAATAAATAAAGAGCAAGATTCTGCAAAGAATCCTAATGGAAAAGGATAAGAAAACGGTAAAAGAAGCCTTTTAGCATAATTGAAAATTAGGATTTCGGGAACAAGCATTTCACCTGCCAAGAAGAGAAGTAGATGGCAAACTTTTCGTGAATGCTGTTGAGAGTGTTGCAATCGAACAAAGCCGGTGAATGGCAAAAGAAAATTTCACTTTCAAAACATAAAAGATCCAAATCACAAATAAAAAGTTTAGGCTAAAATTTGTCAAAAATTAATATCAATAGCTATAAGAATCCCTTCTTTTCTGCCCATAGATACAATTTATATAGTTTATCAAAGAAAACAAATATTTTTAAAACAAATAAATAAATAAATCTTTATTGAAGTAGAAATCATCCATTAACCACAACACTTTCAAGTTGAAGCCAGAATCCACATTCACAAAAGGAGAATCTTTTTCATGAAACAAAAATCTTGACACTAAACATATAAAAATGCTAAGAAATAGCAGAGAAAAAAAAAAAAACAAAAACAAAAACAAAATACTAACCGCGAATCAAAGCTTCTAAAATATGACCAACCCAAAAATCAACTTGCACAGTTTCTTGAAAACACCAGCAAATGTAGCTATGGAGAGAGAGACTTACATCTGCATACATCCAAGTAATGGAGAAACTAGTTTCAAACCCCACCAAATGGAGAAAAGCAAAAGACAGAGATCAAACGCTCATCCCTTTTTTTGAAAATCAAACCATGAGCTTTATTAGCGACCAGATCCCATGGCAAACATTAGCCAACCATGTTGAGGAAGCATTTAACATGACCACCTAGAAGTATTCAAACCAGACAACAGAGGAAATAAGATTATGCCAATAGGACTCTGGACATACTTCAGTGAGATGAAGAAGTTTCAGTAGGACAAAAAAAAAGAGAAAAAGAAAGAAAAAAAATTTTAAAAAAGAAAGACATTTGATTGGGCACATACCTTCTAAATGCGAACAGAGAAAACCCTCAAATTTTAGCATTCTACAACAGTCCATAAATTAGTAGGAGTGGTAATTTTCAATTAGAAATTAACAACCAGCCCTTTTAGAAAACTCCACCAAAATAAACAAAACCCACACTATTCAACCCACCAAAGACAGATCCTTTTTTTTCCTTGCCTGAACCCCTCCCAGAAAAAGGAACCTAGGCCATTGCCCATAGATCCAAAGCAAAGAAAATCGAATAAAAATTATAACAGGAAAACCCGATACTTAAAACATCAGAGTAAAAAATCAAAGCTTGGGAAAGCCAAAGAGCAACCCAATACTTAAATATATCCCAAACCTCAGTCACATCACCCTCTAAATCATTAAAAACTCGACTCTTCCTTTCTACCCAAAAAGCCCAAGTAGCAGTAAGGAAAGCCACGCTCCATAATCTCTTGGCACTATTGCTTCTACCAAACACAAGATCACCATTGAAAAGGTCAACTGCCCTACTAGGAACCACCCAAGAAAAACCAAATTCTCAAAATTCAAAACCAAATATCCACGGAAAAAGGGAAGTGGAGGAAAAGGTAGTCTGGAGTCTCACCATGACTTTTACGGGGGATACACCAACCAGGTTAGAGGTATACATGATGCTTTCTTCATTGTAAAAAGTCATAAGTATTAAGTTAACTAGAAGCAAGCAGCCAATTGAACACTTGAATTTTAGAAGGAACTGAAACCTTCCAAATGAAGTGATAGAAATTAAAAGGAGGGGAGGAATGATCATAGATTAGGAAATTGATATTGACGAGAATAAAGATCACAACCCTCAAAGATCCCACACCTACCTATCCGACACCCTAAATTAGGCTTAACTCCCTCCAAACACCTCAACAACTCCAAAACTTCCCTCATTTCTCTCACTCGGATCCCTCATAAAATGAAAATTCCAAGGCACATTGTTTTCAGAATCCAAAGAATAAAAAGAAGAAAAGGAGCATTATTAAGGATTGAAATTCCAAACAAACTAGGAAACCAAATAGAAAAAGAATTTTCCCCCACTCACACATCCTCCCAGAATCTCACACTACTTCCGACCCCCACCTTCAACTTAATATGAGCTAGAAAGAGGAATTAACCAAGGTACAAACTGAAAAAAAAAAAAAAAAAACTCAGGAACAACACACTGAGGGAAGCATATCAAAATACCACCTCAAAGTTTCAGCCGCGTGAGAGAGAGAGACAAGAGAGACAGAGAGAAGAAAGAAATGACCGACTCAATTAATTTAGTGAAAAATACAGAGATGGAAAATTCTGAAAAAGCTAAATCATCACTAATTTTACCTCCAATTTCAAAGATTGAAGCACGCAATAACACAATAAAAAATCTCTCCCACAAACAAAATTCCTAAACTAAAATATCATAGAGATAAGAAGAGAACAGTAAAAACCACGCAAATCTGCAAGAAAACCAAACCCTAGGGCTGATCAGGGACCCCTAAGCGATAAGCGATATCGCACGGGGCAAACCATCAACCCAACTTGATTTCTTATGGGGTTCTCTCTCTAAAACGAAAATAATCCTCAAAATAAATTAAAAAAATTAAAGTCATATACCAAAGGCTGAGAGAAGAGAAAGTCCTTGGTTTGAGCAGTGGAATGACTCCAGAGAAATGGTAGTGTATGAGAACAAAATTCCCATTTAAACTCGACACCAGATCCCACACAGTCTTATCATATATATATCAACCTCCATAAAAGAACAATCTTTTAAATACAAGGAAAAACTAAATTCTACTATAAAAGTAAATCATTTGTTCATATTTCCCCAAAACCTTGATTTTTTTTTTTTTTTTTTTGCCAAATGCAAATCTGCTACCGTGGAAAACAACCTAGTCAAATTACAAAAGGCTAAGATGCATATAAGCATTCCTCTCAAATGTGAACCGAACACTTTGTTTGGCAATTACAAAGTTGAAAAGAGTAGAAAAAACCAACCTGTCGAATGGTTTTATAAAAGGCATCTACTGCTTTAAGCTTTCACACTTAGGAGTGGGAAATATGCCAATACACCATCAGCTTTTTGAGAAAGGAAAAAAAAATTTTCTTTTTCCATTTCATCCGCCAATTTTTTGTCCTTTTTCTTATTCTTTGCTTTCTTTTTTTTTTTTTTTCCTCCACACTCGCTTTCTGTCTCTCACATATATAAAGAATCAATATGGAACAATTAATTGAAGAGAAATTCGTAATCATATGACTATGCTATTTATCAGAGCACTTATGGTATGAGTTACGATCTAACAGACATTGGCAACTAAGAAATCCTTGACAACATTTGATCATAAGATTGATGTTTTCTTAATGGAAATAACACTCTTTGCAACAACAATATCCCGTGTTTATATCTCACAGCAACCAAACACTATGAAAGTTACCCATTACACGAGATTCGCACGTATGCAAGTGCAGATATATGTTTCAAATAATTAAAATGAAAGGACAAGGAACAGACAACAATTACCCTGATAATGGTCTCTCTCACAAGCCCAAATTGATGCCTCTTTGTTCATCTGAATGCATAGAGGGAGAGCACGAACAAAAGGCAGAGAGAGGTGAAAGAAAAGGAAAGAGAAAAGAATTGAAAAAGAAAAAAAAAAGGGAGGGGGGATGGGGGAGACAGCGTCAGAAAGAAAAGAGAAAAACAAAAAAAAAAAAAAAAAAAAAAAAAAAAAAAAGAGCGCAAAAGGAATGAACCTAGTTCTCGAACACTGACTAAAAAGAACCATAACCATTATTTCCATCTTTATTTCAATGTTCCTTTCAATATTAAGTTGTTAAATAGCAAGATTACGGCGGAAAAAAAACTCATAATTTAGGGATTAACTAAGATCTATCTCTAAATTTATAAGTTGAAGCGAGAGTGAGAGACCAAAAAAAAAAAAAAAAACTCACCATGGCTGAATGGACCCTCAGGTGTGGTAGAAGGAGCTAAGGCTTGTTCATGATTCGGCCCAATTAGCGCCCAAAGCAAATAAACCCAATAATAGAAAAGAGACAAAAGGATTATGAGAAAGATAAGGCAGCGACTCACCAAAAGAAAAGCATGAGAGGCATTTAAGATTAGGGAAAAACTAAACCATAGAAATATTTACCTCTCAGCGATTTCCACCGAGCAAAAAAGGAAACACTACAAATTAACAGGGGCAAGATTCATAAGAGCATTGTAGAAAGATTTATGGAAGTCATACACTATACTGTTGAGGAGCAGAAAAAAAAAATACTAATTTGTAAAAGACAAAGTAAAAAAGGCTAAAAAATTAAAAATACTAGTCAAATTGAAAAAGGCTAAAATGCATATAGGCATTCTTCTCTAATGTGAACTGAACATTATGTATGAAAGTTACAAAATTGGAAAGAGAAAAAAACACCAACCTGTCGAGTGGTTTTGTAAAAGACAATACTACTTTGATCTTTAACAGTTAGCTGCAGGAATGAATGTTTTCTATGATAGAACCCTCCGTTGAAATTTTAGTACCGTGTCATAATTCAACAAAAATCAAGTAAGAAAACATGTGACTTAAAAATGTCATTTAGTGATAGCCACCACTAGACTACATTTGTGTCTTTCTAAAATCCTAAAAGTTCTTCATACAATTCAGTCCCAAAGATACAACTAGAAGTAGAATAGAAAAGAACATTCAATAAAACTAAGACGGACTTTTAGGGGGGGGGGGGGGTGGAAATGACCACATCCCTCTACAAAAAAAAAAAAAAAAAAAAAAAAAAAAAAAAAGCAAAAGCATAGAATCAATTGCCTTAGTGCGCATTACTAGTAGAAGAAATATAATACAAGTATTGAATCCGTAAATAAACTTGAACTTTACCCATTTGTTCTATGATACATGATCATTGAAGTTAACTATATGGCTGGAGAACAGAGAAAACAAATACTAACCAGTCAAATGAATTTGTTAAAAGGCATATTTGTCTTGAGCTTTGTACTAAGCAGTGGAATTCTATCAAACCTATCATATAAGACACCAATTCTATTTGAACTAGAAAGAGCAAGCATGATCACGACATTTATTTTTTACTGCTTACATGATAATGATGCCAGTACATCAGTTTCTAGCAAAAAGTAAAAGAGAAAAAAATAATAATAAGAAAAGTACACCATTCTTTTTCTATTTCATCAACCATTTCTCCCTCCTTCGTTCTTTACAGTATCTTCTATTTCCACTCTTTTCTTGTTCTCACAGCAAAAAACAGAAACAGCAATCCCACCAAGCCTCTCCTTTACTTAGCTGAAACAGCACAAGTAGCGTCACAATGAAGATATAAAACAACACCTTGAAAAGCAAAGAACACAATATGCAAGTAGAAAAACAAAACCATCAATAGGAAAGAACTTGAAGATTTTAGATATAACAATCAATCAAATAAAATTTTCATAAAGAAAAAAGAGGGGCCTGTTTGTTAACCTTTTCATTTTCATTTCTCACATTTTTCGAAGCAAAAAATTGAAAAAGGAGTCCAAAAACGTGTTTGGTGAAGTTTGTGTCAGAAAACAAAAACAAAAATGCTTTTGTCGTTTTGCGAAATTTTAAAAACGGAAAAAATCCGTTTTCATTTTCTTGTTTTCGTTTCCTTCTTTCTTCCTCGATCGTCCTCCCCTGTCTCATTTTCTCATTTTCGTTTTTGTTTCCTTCTTCTCCCATTTCAAAGCATTTCTCTCCTCTCTCTCTCTCTCTCTCATGAGCCTTCGCCAGCGACCATCCCCACCGTCGCGTCTGGGCCCGGCGGCGCGGCGCTGCGAGCCGTCGGGAACCTCCGTCGGCCGCCGTTCACGCAATGGCTCCCTCACATGGACCTCCTCGATTGGCTTGCCCTATTCTTCGACTTCCAAAACGATAGAGTTCGGAACCAGAGGGAGCACCTCGTCCTCCACCTCGCCAACGCCCAGATGCGCCTCACGCCGCCGCCGGACAACATCGATACACTCGACGCCAGCGTCCTGCGTTGCTTCCACAAGAAGTCCAACATTTGGATCTCCGACCGGGTTGAAATGGCCTGTTGATGTTGGGAGCAATTTCTTTGTGACTTCTAGTAGGAGTAGGCATATGGGTAAGACCGGGTTTGTGGAGCAGAGGCTGTTTTGGAACTTATTTAGAAGCTTTGATAGGCTTTGGATCATGCTCATTTTGTTCCTTCAGGCGGCCATTATTGTAAAGATCACTTAGAAGTTGAAAGATGGTAATGGTTCTGCGTTTCTAAAGTACAATAAACGACATTAAAATTTAATGCTATTCTCAAGTTTTTTGTCGTTCATCATGTTCTATATATCCTTTTTTACTTTTTAGACGTAATTTTGAAGATTGCTGGGAAGTATGTTTTATATATTATTATTTAAAATACTATTATATATTTTTAAAAATTAAACCACCAAACGCAGTTTCAGTTTTTTTTTAAACTGAAAACAATCTCAAAATAAAACTACCAAACGCATTTTTAAAAATGATTCCAAAATGAAAATGAAAATGTTTTCATTTTCATTTTTATACAGAAAACAAAAACGTTTTAGAACTAATTCCAAACGCACCCGAGGACTTTCACCTAAAACAGGCTAACGACAAACAAAAGATAAAGAAAAATAAATAAATAAAGGAAATAACAAGACAAACAAATTCAAATCAAATGTCAAAAAATAAATTTCCATGCTTTAGGCTATGAAAAATGGTTGCAAACAACAAGAGAAGGCACAGGCAAAAAAATAAATAAATAAAGAGCAACAATCTGCAAAGAATCCTAATGGAAAAGGATAAGAAAACGGTAAAAGAAGCCTTTTAACATAATTGAAATATCATAGAGATAAGAAGAGAACAGTAGAAACCAGGCAAATCTGCAAGAAAACCAAACCCTAGGGCTGATCAGGGACCCTTAAGCGATATCGCACCGAGGAAACCATAAACCTAACTTGATTTCTGATGGGACTTGCTCTCTAAAATGAAAATAATCCTCAAAATAAATTAAAAAAAAATTAAAGTTATATACAAAAGGTAGACGGAGAAGACATAACAAACCTGAGAGAAGAGAAGGTCCTTGGTTTGACAAGTGGAATGACTCCAGAGAAATGGAAGTGTATGAAAGAAAGAACAGAAGGAAGAGAGAAAGGAAGCCCACTACAAACGAAGAAAACAGGAAACAAACAACTAAAGAAGGTCAGCGTATGCAAGGATAGGAAATAGAGAATTTCATGTGAAGCCCACTTCACCTAACTATTAACAGCAATCCATCAGTTTTTCATCACAAAGCAATGAAGTTCCATAGTTTGGCTTTGATACTAAGAGATTATAAAGATATGGGCACGAATACTGAGCATATGAAAAAATATTTAGATAAAAACAACTTATTTCATTCCCTTATCAGTAACGTTTCTTTTTTTTTTCCTTGGTCTCAAAACAGAAGAACCTGTAATTCAATCTTTCCTCTTGAATAAAATAACAGAGGTCCAAAAGAAAAACAAAAAAGAGTTATCAGCTCCTTTAAAAAAATTAACAAATAAAATAAAAGGGAAAAAAGTTAGGAAGAAACATTCTTATGTTTAATTGGTTTATATAACAATCAATAGATAACTTGGCCAAAATCAGTTGTTTTTTATATGACAAAGAAGAATGAACAAAACAAATTACTCGTATATATCATATTATGCCATCATGTTAAAAGAAGCGACGAGTCTAAAAACTGATGGACCATTTCACCGCTCTTAATTGTAATTAAGAGCACAAAATACGAAACCTTTCTACAAACTAATTCAATGATGAATCCATTGACACAAACGAAAAAAAAAAAAAAAAAAAAAAAAAAAAAAGCAACTTATAAAACCAAAAGAGACAACTGGGGATAATCAATTCAATCACTCCACAAGAGACCCCTCCTTCGCCTCCATGAGCACATTTGATTTCTCCTCCCATAGGAGCAGTGATGAATGTACCAACAACCATAGGGAAACCAAACACAGAGAGAGAGAGAGAGAGAGAGAGAGAGAGAGAGAGAGAGACACACACACACACAAGCAGCCGCGGCTACATCAACAAGTGCAATATCTCAAGCTGAAGTCGTCAAAAATTATCATGTAAGAACAAATACTTTAACACAAAGGAAAACAAAAGGCAACTAAAAAAACGCATAGCAGACAACGACCCAACAAAAAAAAAAGGAATAAGAGAGGGGAAAAAAAAAAAAAGAAACAGACCAGGTAATGAAAGAAAAGCCATCACCCTATGAATGTGCATTAACATCTAGGCTTTGATTAGAGGGTTTAAAGGAATCCAAACATTGTCTACACAAAAATCCAAAGGGAAAAAAACAGGCATAACAAAATCAAAGCAAGAATTTCAACGTAGAACGAACCAACATCCCACAATAAAAGAACGAAGGAAAGTGAGAGAACCAAACCGGAAAGAGTAAAAAGCCTCCACGACTGAGTATGGGAATAGGCATGCCGGAGAAACCGGAAGAGAATGAGAGGTAGTGCAACGACGAACAAGAGAAAAAAGTCGTCAGGAATATGGGGCAAAGGAAGACCAATTATATCTGTTTGTGTCTGCTCGCATCAGCTTGTCAAGCTCTCTCAAGAAATCTTCTATATGATATGAAAGAACCTTACAGGTCAATTATAAATTTTCATGTACGTATTTTTTTTTATGAATACATTTCAATGAAATTTATTCCCCCATTTCCTTTGAAGGTCTTATTTTCTGATCAGAGACAAAGAGACAAATAGTAAAAGCACAAAAAAATAATAATAATAAATTCATCTCTATGCACATCCCTCAACAAACCAGATTCCAACTAATGATCCAAACTAAAAACAAAAGCTCGTGAAGAGAAAGCTAAACCCTAACCCCAGAGCATCAATTACTAACTCTATTGATGTAAACAGTCATACCAAAATCGGAGCAGCAAGCCAAACACAAAACAACCAAAATCCCAAATAAGAAAGCACAAGGGAGAAGTTAAAACCTGAAAGAGAGAACCGTCCACGACTGAGCAGCAAACCTTCGCCGAATAAAGCAATTGGAGTAGAAAATCGAGCGTGAAAACGGAAGGATGAGAGGACGTGAAGCAAAGAAACAAAAGTAAGAGAGAGAGAGAGAGAGAGCGAGAGAGAGAGAGTGCGAAAAAAAAAAATCTAGGGTGCGTTTTGGTCGAAAACAGTAGCACTTTTTAAATTTTCTATATTAACTAGAGTACACACACTTCACCCGTGTGTGTTCGTGCTTTAAAATTCATTGGAACTATGAATTTCAATTATTTAAAGCAACGGCTTTTCATTGTTGTTCATGGTATCAGACGAAGTATCATAAAAAAAGTCTCTAGGACACGAGAAAACAGAAAAATCAAAACCTTGAATAAATCAACTTCTAGCATAGAAATCAAAACCTTGCATTTTCTTAAAACATTACACGATAAAAATGCACATTGATTTGGAACTTAAACAATTTTCGGAGAAGAGTGAAAAAGAAAAGTAAAGAAATTTTAACAGAGATATGAAAACTGAATAAGGTAATACAAGTATGGCATCTTCCTTTTTTCTGCATATAATTCTCTCTGAAGTTCCTTTCGTGCATAATTCTTACCTTACTTATATTGATATCCTCTAAATAGAAAAAAACAATAATAAAAAATAAAAGGTGCACAGAAACGCACCTCGCAGGAACCTTGAGACGAAGTTGGCAATGAGTGTAATGCTCTGACCAATTTTCTCATCAAATGTTCCATACACAACTGCTCAAAGGTCAACAACTTATTAGGTAAAAAACAAAACCAATTTCTTTAAAACGTGGTTAAGTGTAGAAGAACAAAGTTGAAGTGCCATCCTCACAATAGTTTCCACCATAATCCTTAGATGCTCCAACAATCTTTCATATGCAGCAATCTGCAAAAGGTCAACGCACGCCCACTTCACCTAACCACTAACAGCAATCTATCAATTTTTTGGCACAAGCCTTTGTATACACTAAGTCAATAATGAACCCATTGAAAAAAAAAAAAAAAAAAAAAGGAAAAAAACAAAGGAGACATCTAGGATAATCAAATCCTTTGCCTGGTAAGTTACCAAAGAACATTAACTTTTCTAAATAATTAGTTCATCTGTGGGAGAATTGCCAGTTAGGAACAAAAAATTGAGTCAGGATAACAAGTGCCAGCATAGTTTGAGCTTGTTCATAGTATTCAATTCATTCACTTCCAAAAGCAAAAAGTTAAAATTAATTAATACTTCCACACCAAGATAGAGATGCCGAAAGGCATAAATTCCAGTATCTAGTTATATGAAACTTCACAAAACTTGTCTTCCTAAGCAAACAAGCATGAGCTTGTTCATTTTAAACACACAAAGCTATGAGTCCATTACTCTCTCTAGCAAGTAAAGGTAGATAAAATCTAGTAGAGTCTAAGTAACCCTGAAAAGAAAACACAACGAAAAGAAAAGGCAACATTTAAAAAATTAATAGAATAAAACAAAACAAAAACGAGAATACTTAAGGGTGCATTTGGTTGTTGTCGATGAACAGTAATTGTAATGGAATAGAATGTAACTAAAAAATAAGAAAAAAATTGATTCATTCGTTTTGTTGTGATTTAATCTAATATATTAAAGAGTATATCTATTATGATAGTATAATAAATTCAATAAATACTAAAACATTCTTAAAAAAAAAAAAAAAAAAAAAAAAAAAAACCAGATGCTTCAATAGAATTGCATTAACCTTATCGTTTTCCCTTCAAATACCATCATGTAATCAGATGAAGATGGTCATGATGGGACAGCACTTTGGCCACATGAGAATGTACACTTATCCATATCAAGTTTGTCCTCGCTAACTTGTCGCAAATCACAAAATGCACTTTGATGAAGGTTTAGTTTAGAGAAGAGCAAACCAACCCAAAGTGAATAAAGAAAGAATACTTATAGAAAGGTAATAAGATATCATTATTTACAAGTGTAGGAACCAGTTGAAACTCATAATGCACACTATAAGATGAAACAACAAACTTTCTTTGGCTGGCTTTGTCCACCAACAAGGACAAATTTACGTGATCACATATATTAAAAATCACATAACAGAAATATGAATGGAACAATTAATGGAAGAGAAATTTGTAATCATATGACTATGCTATTTATCAGAGCACTTATGGCATGAGTTACGATCTAACAGACATTAGCAACTAAGAAATCCTTGACAACATTTGATCATAAGATTGATGTTTTCTTAATGGAACTAACACTCTTTGCAACAACAATTGAAAAAGGGGGGTGTTATGGGGGATAGGGGAGACAGCGTTAGAAAGAAAAGAGAAAAAACCAAAAACAAAACAAAAAAAAAAGAGCGCAGAAGGAATGAACCTAGTTCTCGAACAGTGACTAAAAAGAACCCAGATTTATAATAGAAAGGAATGAACAGTGACTAAAAAGAACTATAACCATTATTTCCATCTTTATTTCAATGTTCCTTTCAATATTAAGTTGTTAAATAGTAAGATTACGGCAGAAAAAAAAAACTCGTAATTTAGGTATTAACTAAGATCTATCTCTAAATTTATAAGTTGAAGAGAGAGTGAGAGACAAAAAAAAAAAAAAAAAAAAAAAAAAAAAACTCACCATGGCTGAATGGACCCTCAGGTGTGGTAGAAAGAGCTAAGGCTTGTTCATGATTCGGCCCAATCAGCGCCCAAAGCCAATAAACCCAATAATAGAAAAGAGACATAAAAAGATTATGAGATAGACAAGGCAGCGACACACCAAAAGAAAAGCATGAGAGGCATTTAAGATTAGGGAAAAACTAAACCCTAGAGATATTTACCTCTCAGCAATTTCCACCGAGCAAAAAAGGAAACACTACAAATTAACAGGGGCAAGATTCATAAGAGCATTGTAGAAAGGTTTCTGGAAGTCATACTCTATGCTGTTGGGAATCAGAAAAAAAAATACTACTTTGTAAAAGACAAACTAAAAAAGGCTAAAAAATTAAAAATACTAGTCAAATTCAAAAAAGGCTAAAATGCATATAGGCATTCTTCTCTAATGTGAACTGAACGTTATGTATGGAAGTTACAAAATTTGAAAGAGAAGAAAACACCAACCTGTCGAGTGGTTTTGTAAAAGACAATACTACTTTGATCTTTCACAGTTAGCAGTAGGAATGAATGTTTTCTATGAAAGAACCCTCCATTGAAGTTGAAATTTTAGTATCGTATCATAATTCAACAAAAATCAAGTAAGAAAACATGTGACTTAAAAATTTCATTTAGAGAAAGCCACCACTAGACTACATGTGTCTTTCTAAAATCCTAAAAGTTCTTCATACAATTCAATAGAAAAGAACATTCAATAAAACTAAGACGAACTTTTAGGGGGGGGAATGACCACATCACTCTACAAAAAAAAAAAAAAAAAAAAAAAAAAAAAAAGAGCATAGAATCAATTGCCTTGGTGCGCATTACTAGTAGAAGAAATATATTACAATTATTGAATCCGTAAATAAACTCGAACTTTACCCATTTGTTATATGATACATGATCATTGAAGTTAACTATATGGCTGGACAACAGAGAAAAAAAATACTGACCAATCAAATGAATTTGTTAAAAGGCATATTTGTCTTGAGCTATGTACTAAGCAGTGGAATTCTACCAAACCTATCAAATAAGACACCAATTCTATTTGAACTAGAAAGAGCAAGCATGATCACGGCATTTATTTTTTACTACTTACATGATAATGATGCCAGTACACCATCAGTTTCTAGCAAAAAGTAAAAGAGAAAAAAATAATAAGAAGAAAAGTACACCATTCTTTTTCTATTTCATCAACCAATTTCTCCCTCCTATTTCCTTTTTCTTTGCTTTCTTTTTTTTCCTCCTCACACTCGCATGTTTTCGTTCTTTACAACATCTCTTATTTCCACTCTTTTCTTGTTCTCACAGCAAAAAACGGAAACAGCAAGCCCACGAAGCCTCTCCTTTATTTAGCTGAAACAGCACAAGCAGCGTCACAATGAAGAAATAAAACAACACCTTGAAAAGCAAAGAACACAATATGCAAGTAGAAAAATAAGACCATCAAGAGGAAAGAACTTGAAGATTGAAGATATAACAATCAATCAAATAAAATTTTCATAAAGATAAAAGAGGACTTTCACCTAAAACAGGCTAACGACAAACAGAAGATAAAGAAAAATAAATAAATAAAGGAAATAACAAGACAAATGAATGCAAATCAAATCTCAAAAAAAGAAATTTCCATGCTTTATGCTATGAAAAATGGTTGCAAACAATAAGAGAATGCATGGGCAAAAAATAAATAAATAAAGAGCAACAATCGGTAAAGAATCCTAATGGAAATGGATAAGAAAACGGTAAAAGAAGCCTTTTAGCATAATTGAAAATTAGGATTTCGGGAACAAGCATTTCGCCTGCCAAGAAGAGAAGTAGATGGCGAACTTTTCGTGAATGCTGGTTAGTGTGTTGCAATCAAACAAAGCTGGTGAATGGCAAAAGAAAATTTCACTTTCAAAACATAAAAGATCCAACTCACAAATAAAAAGTTTAGGCTGAAATTTGTCAAAAATTAATATCAATAGCTATAAGAATCCCTTCTTTTCTGCCCATAGATACAATTCATATAGTTTATGAAACAAAACAAATATATTTTAAAAAAATAAATAAATAAATCTTTATTCAAGTAGAAATCATCCATCATCCACAACACTTTCAAATTGAAGCCAGAATCCACATTGACAAAAGGAGAACCTTTTTCATACAACAAAAATCTTGACACTGAACATATCAAAATGCTAAGAAATAGCAAAAAAAAAAAAAAGAAATACTAACCGCGAATGAAAGAGAGAGGTGAACTTACATCTGCATACATCCAAGTAATGGAAAAACTAGTTTCAAACCGCACCAAATGGAGAAGCAAAAGACAAAGATCAAACACTAATACCTTTTTTTGAAAATCAAACCCTGAGCTTTATTAGGGACCCAATCCCATGCCAAACATTAGCCAACCATGTTAAGGAAGTATTTAACATGACCACCTAGTAGTATTCAAACCAAACAACAGTGGAAATAAGATTATGCCAATAGGACTCTGGACATACTTCAGTGAGATGAAAAAGTTTCAGTAGGACAAAAAAAAAAGAGGAAAAGAAGGAAAAAAAAAAAGATATATGATTAGGCACATACCTTCTAAATGTGAACAGAGATAAACCTCAAATTTTAGCATTCTACAACAGTCCATATATTAGGAGTGGTAATTTTCAATTAGAAATTAACAACCAGCCCTTGTAGAAAACTCCCATCAAAATAAACAAAGCCCACACTCTTCAACCCACCAAAGACAGATCCCTTTTTTTTCCTTGCCTGAACCACTCCCAGAAAAAGGGAACCTGGGCTATATGAATTCAGCATTGCCCAAAGATCCACAGCAAAGAAAATCGAATAAAAATTATAACAGGAAAACCCGATACTTAAAACATCAAAGTAAAAACACAAAGCTTGGGAAAGCCAAAGAGCAACCCAATACTTTAAGTATATCCCAAACCTCAGTCACATCACCCTCTAAATCATTAAAAACTCGACTCTTCCTTTCTACCCAAAGAGCCCAAGTAGCAGCAAGGACAACCACGTTCCATAATCTCTTGGCACTATTGCTTCTACCAAACACAAGATCACCATTGAAAAGGTCAACTGCCCTACTAGGAACCACCCAAGAAAAACCAAATTCTCAAAATCCAAAAACAAATATCCATGGAAAAAGGGAAGTGGAGGAAAAGGTAGTCCGGAGTCTCGCCATGACTTTTACGGGGGACACACCAACCAGGTTAGAGGTATACATGATGATTTCTTCATTGTAAAAAGTCATGAGTATTAAGTTAACTAGAAGCACGCAGCCAATTGAACACTTGAATTTTAGAAGGAACTGAAACCTTCCAAATGAAGTGATAGAAATTAAAAGGAGGGGAGGAATGATCATAGATTAGGAAATTAAAGAGATATTGACGAGAATACAGATCACAACCTTCAAAGATCCCACACCTACCTATCCGACACCCTAAATTAGGCTTAACTCCCTCCAAACACCTCAACAACTCCAAAACTTCCCTCATTTCTCTCACTCGGATCCCTCATAAAATGAAAATTCCAAGGCACATTGTTTTCAGAATCCAAAGAATAAAAAGAAGAAAAGGAGCATTATTAAGGATAGAAATTCCAAACAAACTAGGAAACCAAATAGAAAAAGAATTTTCCACCACTCACACATCCTCCCAAAATCTCACTCTACTTCCGACCCCCACCTTCAATTAATATGAGCTCGAAAAAGGAATTAACCAAGGTACAAACTGAAAAAAAAAAAAAAAAAAAAAAAAAAAAAAAAAAAAAAAAAAAAACAAAACAAAACAAAACAAAACAAACAAACAAACAAACAAACTCAGCAACAACACACTGAGGGAAGCATATCAAAATACCACCTCAAAGTTTCAGCCGAGAAGAAAGAAATGTCTAATTTACCTCCAATTTCATACTTAGGAGTGGGAAATATGCCAGTACACCATCAGCTTTTTGAGAAAGGAAAAAAAATTTTTCTTTTCCCATTTCATCCGCCAATTTTTTGTCCTTTTTCTTTTTCTTTGCTTTCGTTTTTTTTCCCCACACTTGCTTTTTGTCTCTCGCATCTTTTTTTCATTTTCCTTTTATGTATCTCTCTGTCTCTCCCTTTTCATTCCCATTCTTACTATTATTATTTGTTCTCTTTTTTCTGTTTTTCTCTTATTTTTCTTGTTACTCTTCATTATTTATTTCCTCTATCTCATCTAACTAATTTTCCCTCTCTTTTTCTTACTATTCCATTTTTCCCCCTCCCTCCCTCCCTCTCCTTCCTACCATGAATATGAAGATGAAAACGTTAAACCTGGAAAGAAAACACAAAACAAAAAGAAAAGGCAGCAATTAAGAAATTAATAGAATAAAACAAAACAAAAAGGAGAAACCTTAAGGGTGCATTTGGTTGTTGTGGATGAACGGTAATTGTAATGGAATAGAATGTAAATAAATAATAAAAAAAAAACTGATTCAATCGATTTGTTGTGATTTAATCTAATATATTAAAGAGTATATCTATTATGATATTATAATAAATTCAATAAATACTAACACATTCTTACCCTTAAAAAAAACACATGCTTCAGTAGAATTGCATTAACCTTATCGTTTTCCCTTCAAATACCATCATGTAATCAGATGAAGATGATCATGATGGGACAGCACTTTGGCCACATGAGAATGTACGCTCATCCGTATCAAGTTTGTCCTCGCTAACTTGTCGAAAATCACAAAATGCACTTTGATGAACGTTTAGTTTAGAGAAGAGCAAAACAACCCAAAGTGAATAAAGAAAGAATACTTATAGAAAGGTAATAAGATATCATTATTTATAAGTGTAGGAACCAATTGAAACTCATAATGCACACTATAAGATGCAACAACAAACTTTCTTTGGCTGGCCTTGTCCACCAACAAGGACAGATTTACGCGATCACATATATAAAGAATCACATAACAGAAATATGAATGGAACAATTCATGGAAGAGAAATTTGTAATCATATGACTATGCTATTTATCAGAGCACTTATGGCATGAGTTACGATCTAACAGACATTAGCAACTAAGAAATCCTTGACAACATTTGATCATAAGATTGATGTTTTCTTAATGAAACTAACACTCTTTGCAACAACAATATCCCGTGTTTATATCCCACAGCAACCAAACACTATGAAAGTTACCCATTACACGAGATTCGCACGTATGCCAGTGCAGATCTATGTTTCAAACAATTAAAATGAAAGGACAAGGAACAGACAACAATTACCCTGATAATGGTCTCTCTCACAAGCCCAAATTCATGGCTCTTTGTTCATCTGAATGCATACAGAGAGAGCACAAACAAAAGGCAGAGAGAGGTGACAGAAAAGGAAAGATAAAAGAATTGAAAAAACAAAAAAGGAAGCGGGGATGGGGAAGACAGCGTTAGAAGGAAAAGAGAAAAAACAAAAACCAAAAAAAAAAAAAAGAGCGCAAAAGGAATGAACCTAGTGAACCAATATTATAATAGAAAGGAATGAATAGTGACTAAAATGAACCATAACCATTATTTCCATCTTTATTTCAATGTTCCTTTATATATTAAGTTGTTAAATACTAAGATTACGGCAGGAAAAAAAACTCATAATTTAGGGATTAACTAAGATCTATCTCTAAACTTATAAGTTGAAGAGAGAGTGAGAGACCAAAAAAAAAACTCACCATGGCTGAATGGACCCTCAGGTGTGGTAGAAAGAGCTAAGGCTTGTTCATGATTCGGCCCAATCAGCGCCCAAAGCAAATAAACCCAATAATAGAAAAGAGACACAAAAGAATTATGAGATAGATAAGGCAACGACTCACCAAAAGAAAAGCATGAGAGGCATTTAAGATTAGGGAAAAACTAAACCATAGAGATATTAACCTCTCAGCGATTTCCACCGAGCAAAAAAGGAAACACTACAAATTAACAGGGGCAAGATTCATAAGAGCATTGTAGAAAGATTTCTGGAAGTCATACTCTATGCTGTTGGGAATCAGAAAAAAAAAAATACTACTTTGTAAAAGACAAATTAAAAAAGGCTAAAAAATTAAAAATACTTGTCAAATTCAAAAAAGGCTGAAATGCATATAGGCATTCTTCTCTAATGTGAACTGAACGTTATGTATGGAAGTTACAAAATTTGAAAGAGAAGAAAACACCAACCTGTCGAGTGGTTTTGTAAAAGACAATACTACTTTGATCTTTCACAATTAGCAGTAGGAATGAATGTTTTCTATGATAGAATCCTCCGTTGAAATTTTAGTACCGTGTCATAATTCAACAAAAATCAAGTAAGAAAACACGTGACTTAAAATTTCATTTAGTGAAAGCCACCACTAGACTACATTTGTGTCTTTCTAAAATCCTAAAAATTCGTCATACAATTCAGTCCCAAGTATACAACTAGAAGTAGAATAGAAAAGAACATTCAATAAAACTAAGACGAACTTTTAGGAGAAAAATAAAAAAAATAAAAAAAAATGACCACATCCCTCTACAAAAAAAAAAAAAAAAAAAAAAAAAAAAAAAAAAAAAAAAAAGCATAGAATCAATTGCCTTGGTGCGCATTACTAGTAGAAGAAATATAATACAATTATTGAATCCGTAAATAAACTTGAACTTACCCATTTGTTCTATGATACATGATCATTGAAGTTAACTATATGGCTGGAGAATAGAGAAAAAAAATACTAACCAGTCAAATGAATTTGTTAAAAGGCATATTTGTCTTGAGCTTTGTACTAAGCAGTGGAATTCTACCAAACCTATCAAATAAGACACCAATTCTATTTGAACTAGAAAGAGCAAGCATGATCACGGCATTTATTTTTTACTGCTTACATGATAATGATGCCAGTACACCATCAGTTTCTAGCAAAAAGTAAAAGAGAAAAAAATAATAATAAGAAAAGTACACCATTCTTTTTCTATTTCATCAACCAATTTCTCCCTCCTTTTTCCTTTTTCCTTTTTCTTTGCTTTCTTTTTTTCCTCCTCACACTCGCATGTTTTCGTCTTTACAGTATCTTCTATTCCACTCTTTTCTTGTTCTCACAGCAAAAAACGGAAATAGCAATGCCACCAAGCCTCTCCTTTATTTAGCTGAAACAGCACAAGCAGCGTTACAATGAAGAAATAAACAACACCTTGAAAAGCAAAGAACACAATATGCAAGTAGAAAAATAAAACCATCAATAAGAACTTGAAGATTGAAGATTTTACAATCAATCAAATAAAATTTTCATAAAGATAAAAGAGGACTTTCACCTAAGACAAACAAAAGATAAAGAAAAATAAATAAATAAAGGAAATAACAACACAAATGAATGCAAATCAAATGTCAAAAAATAAATTTCCATGCTTTATGCTATATGAAAAATGGTTGCAAACAACAAGAGAATGCACGGGCAAAAAAAAAAAATTAAGAGTGACAATCGGCATAGAATCCCAATGGAAAAGGATAAGAAAACGGTAAAAGAAGGATTTAGCATAATTGAAAATTAGGATTTCGGGAACAAGCATTTCACCGGCCAGAAAGAGAAGTAGATGGTGAACTTTTGGTGAATGCTGGTCAGAGTGTTGCAATAGAACAAAGCTGATTTCACTTTCAAAACATAAAAGATCGAAACCACAAATAAAAAGTTTAAGGTAAAATTTGTCAAAAATTAATATCAATAGCTATAAGAATCCCTTCTTTTCTGCCCATAGATACAATTTATATAGTTCATGAAACAAAACAAATACTTTTTAAAAAAAATAAATAAATAAATCTTTATTGAAGTAAAAATCATACATCATCCACAACACTTTCAAGTTGAAGCCAAAATCCAACTCAGTTAGTTTCAGCCGAGAGAGAGAGAGAGAGAGAGGAATGCGATGACCAACTCAATTAGTTTAGTGAAAAATACAGAAATGGAAAAATTCTGAAATAGCTAAATCATCACTAATTTTACCTCCAATTTCGATGATTGAAGCATGCAATAACACGATAAAAAATCTCTCCCACAAACAAAATTCCTAAAATAAAATATCATAGAGATAAGAAGAGAACAGTAGAAACCACGCAAATCTGCAAGAAACCAAACCCTAGGGCTGATCAGGGACCCTTAAGCGATATCGCACCAAGCAAACCATAAACCCAACTTGATTTCTGATGGGGCTCACTCTCTGAAACGAAAATAATCCTCGAAATAAATTTAAAAAAAAAATTAAAGCTCTATACGAAAGGGAGACGGAGAAAACATAACAAACCTGAGAGAAAAGAAGGTCCTTGGTTTGAGCAGTGGAATGACTCCAGAGAAATGGAAGTGTATGAGAGAAAGAACAGAAGGAAGAGAAAGGAAGCCCCCTAAAAAAGAAGAAAACAGGAAACAAACAACTAAAAAAGGTCAACGTATGCAAGGATAGAAAATAGAGAATTTCATGTGAAGCCCACTTCACCAAACTATTAACAGCAATCATCAGTTTTTCATCACAAAGCAATGAAGTTCCTTAGTTTGACTTTTATACTAATAAAAAGACTTGGGCACGAATACTGAGCTTAAAATGAAAAAATGTTTAGGTAAAACAACTTATTTCATTCACTGATCAGTAACGTTCCTTTTTTTTTTTCCTTGGTCTCAAAACAGAAGAACCTGTAATTCAATCTTTCCTCTTGAATAAAATAACAGAGGTCCAAAAGAAAAACAAAAAAGAGTTATCAGCTCCTTTAAAAAAATTAACAAATAAAATAAAAGGGTAAAAAAGTTAGGAAGAAACATTCTTATGTTTAATGGGCTTATATAACAATCAATAGATAACTTGGCCAAAATCAGTTGGTTTATACGACAAAGAAGAATGAACAAAACAAATTACTCGTATATATCATATTATGCCATCATGTTAAAACGAGTCTACAAACTGATGGACCATTTCACCGCTCTTAATTGTAATTAAGAGCACAAAATACGAAACCTTTGTACACACTAATTCAATGATGAATCCATTGACACAAACGAAAAAAAAAAAAAAAAAAAAGAAAAGAAAAAGAAAGCAACTTATAAAACCAGAAGAGACAACTGGGATAATCAATTCAATCCCTCCACAAGAGACCCCTCCTTCGCCTCCACTCCAAGCAGCACATTTGATTTCTCCTCCCCTAGGAGCAGTGATGAATGTACCAACAACCATAGGAATACCACAAAGAGAGAGAGAGAGAGATACACAAGCAGCCGTGGCTACATCAACAAGTGCAATATCTCAAGTAGAAGTTGTCAAAAATTATCATGTAAGAACAAATACTTTAACACAAAGGAAAACAAAAGGCAACTAAAAAAACCCATAGCAGGCAACGACCCAACCTAGTTCAATTTTCTATATTAACTAGAGTACACACACTTCGCCCATGTGTGTTTGTGCTTTAAAATTCATTGGAACTATGAATTTCAATTATTTAAATCAATGGCTTTTCATTGTTGTTCATTAAATTTTGGGGCGTCTTCAGAGTAGCCATGTTCGTTAACGATATGAAGAGGTTTTGCATTGAGTTATTAGTTTGCCATTTTTTTAATATTCTCAAACACAAGGTACTTAAACTGCAAGTTTAAAAAAATAATTATAATAATAATAACTAATTTAATGTCTATCACGTTAGATAATTGAAAAGAGAGGATTTATTTGCCCGTTTAAAAGTGGCAGTTTCATCAAATAATGCAATAATCGCCATAAGTTCAATAAGATCAGGTTATCCATTACACGATAAAAGGATGAGAACTGCAAGAAAAGTTTCAATATCCAATAGGTATCAGACAAAGTATCATAACAAACGTCTCTAGAACACCAGAAAACAGAAAAATCAAAACCTTGAATAAATCAACTTCTAGCATCGAAATCAAAACCTTGCATTTTCTTAGAACATTACACGATAAAAATGATCATTGATTTGGAACTTAAACTATTGTCGGAGAAGAGTGAAAAAGAAAAGGAAAGAAATTTTAACAGAGATATGAAAAATGAATAAGGTAATACAAGTATGGCATCTTCCTTTTTTCTGCATATAATTCTCTCTGAAGTTCCTTTCGTGCATAATTCTTACCTTACTTATATTGATATCCTCTAAATCTTTTTTTACCCTTAAAAAGAAAAAGAAAAAATAATAATAAAAAATATAAGGTGCACAGAAACGCACCTCGCAATAACCCTGAGACGAAGTTGGCAGTGAGTGTAATGCTCTGACCAGTTTTCTCATGAAATGTTCCATACACAACTGCTCAAAGGTCAACAAGTTATTAGGTAAAAAACAAAACCATTTTCTTTACAACGTGGTTAAGTGCAGAAGAACAAAGTTGAAGTGCCATCCTCAGTTTCCACCATAATCCTTAGATGCTCCAACAATCTTTCATATGCAGCCATCTGCAAAAGGTCAACGCATGCCCACTTCACCTAAACACTAACAGCAATCTATCAATTTTTTGGCACAAGCCTTTGTATACACTAAGTCAATAACGAACCCATTGAAAAAAAAAAAAAAAAAAAAAAAAAAAAAAAAAAAAAAAAAAAGGAGACATCTAGGATAATCAAATCGTTTGCCTGGTAAGTTACCAAAGAACATTAACTTTTCTAAATAATTAGTTCATCTGTGTGAGAATTGCTAGTTAGGAACAAAAAATTGAGTCAGGATAACAAGTGCCAGCATAGTTTGAGCTTGTTCATAGTATTCAATTCATTCACTTCCAAAAGCAAAAAGTTAAAATTAATTAATACTTCCACACCAAGATAGAGATGCCGAAAGACATAAAGTCCAGTATCTAGTTATATGAAACTTCACTAAACTTGTCTTCCCAAGCAAACAAGTATGAGCTTGTTCATTTTAAACACACAATGCTATGAGTCCATTACTTTCTCTAGCAAGTAAAGGTAGATTTGATATTGTAGAGTCTATTACTTTCTCTAGCAAGTAAAGATAGATTTGATCTTGTAGTCTAAGTAACCCTGGAAAGAAAACACAAAACGAAAAGAAAAGGCAACATTTAAAAAATTAATAGAATAAAACAAAACAAAAAGGAGAATATTTAAGGGTGCATTTGGTTGTTGTGGATGAACGGTAATTGTAATGGAATAGAATGTAAATAAATAATTAAAAAAAAAAACTGATTCATTCGTTTTGTTGTGATTTAATCTAATATATTAAAGAGTATATATATTATGATATTATAATAAATTCAATAAATACTAACACGTTCTTACCCTTAAAAAAAAAAAAAAAGAAAAACAGATGCTTCAGTACAATTGCATTAACCTTATCGTTTTCCCTTCAAATACCATCATGTAATCAGATGAAGATGATCATGATGGGACAGCACTTTGGCCACATGAGAATGTACGCTCATCCATATCCAGTTTGTCCTCGCTAACTTGTTGAAAATCACAAAATGCACTTTGATGAACGTTTAGTTTAGAGAAGAGCAAACCAACCCAAAGTGAATAAAGACGGTTAGGGTGGCATAATCAAAAATAATCCCACTATAACCAAACTGCGCAAGTATTCCCAAATCTAACATACATCTATACAACATTTGCTAGAGCCACAGAAGATTTACTTAATAAAAGCAGGGGAAATCCCCGATAGCAAACCAAAAAAAAAGGAAAGGAAAAAAAAAAAAAAAAAGAGTGGGCAATAAAAGAAATCCCATTCCACAACCCCATAAATTTGTATTAACACTTGGGCTTTGATTTTTGGGTTCAGAGGATTCAGAACATTGTCTACAAGGAAATCCAAAGAAAAAAAAAATAGGAATAACCAAATTAAAGCAAAAATTTCAGCCTAGAACGAGCAAAAATCGCAAAAATAAAGAACAAAGGGAAGTGGGAGATCCAAACCAGGGAGAGGAAAAAGCCTCCACCCTTATCTGCTTGCGACCGCTGACGACTAACCAAGAAACCGATGCCGGAGAAAGTAATCAGAAGAGGAAAACTGAGGGAGAAAACGGGAGGGTGAGCGGCAGCAAAGCGAAGAACCAAAAGAACCACATGCAACCATACCTAGACACCAGATTCGCAGGTGCCATGCTCAGCTTTCTCTTGAGAGGGTTCGACGATGGCGGTCGTGGCGGGAGCGCGCTCTTCAACTTCGCGGTGGAGATCGCCGGCGAATTCTTCAAAATTGGGGGCAATGAGTTCGGATCGGAGAAGGAAACGGCAGGGTAAGCGGCAGCAAAGCGAAGAACCAAAAGAACCACATGCAACCATGCCTAGACACCAGATTCGCAGGTTCCATGCTCAGCTTTCTCTTGAGAGGGTTCGACGATGGCGGTCGTGGCGGGAGCGCGCTCTTCAACTTCGCGGTGGAGATCGCCGGCAAATTCTTCAAAATTGAGGGCAATGAGTTCGGATCGGAGGAGGAAACGGGAGGGTGAGCGGCAGCAAAGCGAAGAACCAAAAGAACCACATGCAACCATACCTAGACACCAGATTCGCAGGTTCCATGCTCAGCTTTCTCTTGAGAGGGTTCGACGATGGCGGTCGTGGCGGGAGCGCGCTCTTCAACTTCGCGGTGGAGATCGCCGGCAAATTCTTCAAAATTGAGGGCAATGAGTTCGGATCGGAGGAGGAAACGGGAGGGTGAGCGGCAGCAAAGCGAAGAACCAAAAGAACCACATGCAACCATACCTAGACACCAGATTCGCAGGTTCCATGCTCAGCTTTCTCTTGAGAGGGTTCGACGATGGCGGTCGTGGCGGGAGCGCGCTCTTCAACTTCGCGGTGGAGATCGCCGGCGAATTCTTCAAAATTGGGGGCAATGAGTTCGGATCCGACGGCGGAGCGTTCTCCTTGGAGCCCAACTTACGGCCAGGGCTTGGCTACTCTAGGGTTGGGCGAGGCTGGAGACTTAGAGGGTTTTGAATAAACCGAGGAAAGAGAGAATAAACGGAGGAGAGAAAGAGATTGAGAGGATTTTGAATTGGAAATGGAAGGAGAAGACAAAGTAGCAAGAGGGAAGGGAAATTGTAGCCGTTGGAGGAGGGCATAGGGCCTTGATGGTTTTTTTTTTTTGTCGAGAATTTTTGAAAAAGAGACCGGAGAAAATCAAAATTTGGCAAAAAATACAATACAGCTCTCATGCCTTTTTTTTATAAAAAAAAATGATCAACTTTATAAAAATTTCAATTCTAAACTAGTCAAGAGAAAGAAAAAAAAACAAAAGGTGTTTTGGAATTTTTTTAGAGAGAAAGAGGAAAAAAAATGGGTCCTATTAGTCTCAAAATGGGTCATTTTTTTAAAAACTAATCAAAAACCCTCAATAATACCAAAAATGTCCTTAGTTAAAATCTTATTCAAAATCTAATTTTTATTCTCACTCATCCACTCTCTCTCCTCTAAAACGGTTTACTCTCTTTCTCATCCTCTCTATCATTCTTGTCTGCTCTCTCTTATAACCACTTATGTCATCTCACGGCCTCCGACATTATCCCTCCAGCTTTGATGACATCTGGCAGAAGCAAGGAAAATTTTAAGAAATAGACATACATTTAAAACTTACCAAAGTGAATGAGTAATTTAATAATAAATTAAAATTAATAAGTCATTTCATGTTTTTAAATTTTCATTTTTCAATTTTACCATTTTCTTGCTATTTCTTTTCTTTTTTTTCCTTTCTTTCTCAATCTTCTAAAATCTCTCTCGTTATCTCTAATGGCATCTCATGTATATCCTAAATTTATTATTAGAATTATGCGGTTCCATTTACTAAACAGTAAATTTCGAATTTAACGGAATCGAAGATTCACCATTAGAGGTAATATTCATTATAATTGACATTCTTATATATTTTTTTGCAAGAACAAAAACTTAATATAAGCAACATTGGTCTTGTTTCAAATATCGGATTTTTAGGTTCACATGCTAATTTTTATTATCGAGTTTCAAGGTCCGTTTAAATGTCATTTACTAAGGTGGTCGGTTCTTAGTAGAAAATAGGTTCACTAAATAAATTTAAATCATTTTCAAAAGAATCAATTGTTTTTGTATTCTAAGTATTTTTAATGTTATAGTTATTATTTTATCGGTTAGTCTAAATTCATCAATTCATTTAAAATTGTCGGTTCTTAAATCGGTTTTGATCCTAGAACACATTTTTATTCGGTTTTGAATTCTTTTTTAATGTCGATTTCTTTAATCTTTATTGGCATTCGAGACTAAATTTTAGGTCGGTTCGGCACCCGTGTCATGTAAAAGGTTTATTAATGCTTCATTTTCTTTTTTTAAATACCTAATGTTTCCTAATCTTATTTTTGATATGACCTCCCAAAGTTATGATTATGTACAACCTTAATATATCGTTGGTGAAATTCTACAAAACTAAGTGAGGATCGGACATCTAAAGACGTTAATGGATCTACTTGGATTGTATTTCCAAGTGGTTAGACTAAAGTGATCAAATGAAGTCCAAGATTGAGGCGTTGGATAATTAGGCTAAGTCTGAAGACCCTTTTCAGAAATGCCAATCTTCAAGGAGTCATGAATAGTGGACATTTTATTTCAATAAATAAAAATATGACTATATTTTGGGGTGTTACCACATTGTCGATCTCATCAATTTTAAGTGATCCCAAAGATCCAATACAAACAAGGAAAAAGACATGAGTTGTGGTTCAAATTCATTAATGGAACCCCTTCTTCCATGGTTTGGGAATGAGGGAATACCACTTTAATAAAAAGGATCCTAAAAAAATGGGGAATTTGAGAGAGAGAGAGAGCTTTGATCTTGAAAGTTTTCAAAGATTTGTAAGAGATTATTGGAGCATTTCAAGAAGTTGTAGTACTTGTTGAGAGATTTAGAGAAGTTTTAGTGAGAGGGGATAAGATAAAAGGTAGCGATAAAGCAAAGATTTTTTTTTTATCATTTATTTTTTTTTAGCACAAGTACTATTATAGGGGGACGAGAAGAAAAATAGTCTCATTGGATTGGTTTTGTCTTACGTTGACGACGGATCTTTAGAATTTTTTCAACAGCTATCCATCGGGGGTCGGGTGTCTTTTGAATGCACTCTGCGGGCGTGGTCTCAAGAAGAACTTGAGAGACAAATACCAAAAATGGGTTGGGAAAGGACGCCCTAATGAAAAAAGAGCGTCAAGGAAACCTAGTTCCAATATAAGGGTTTCCTTGGGCCTAAGATAAGGTATGCTATTTTTATTTGTGATTATGTTAATATCATTTTTATTTTTCATGCATTATAGTTCAAAAATTGGTTTACTAGACTTTAATTTTAAAAAATTTGGTTTAATTGAAAGGTTTGGGCATTCAAACGTTTAATAAAAGCTAAATTTATCATATGCTATATTTAATAAAGATGGTTGACAAAATCTAACATATAGTAAATTTAGCACAAGAAATGATCAAATGGGTAGCTTTAAAATTCAAAATTTTCTTTTGGTCAATTTTAGGTTAGAAAAAATAAGATATCAACCTCAATGCTACTAAAAAGTTCTTAATTAGATGGTTTAGGTGACAGGGTTTTGAATACAAATATTTTTGTTTCTTGTAAATTTTATTAAAAATAGGTAATTTTTTTCTAAAAAATATGTTTCTACCTAAATAATCATTGAATGTCTTTTATTTTTTAATGTTGGTACTATGTGGAATGACTAAAATAATATTTAACGTTAAAAAAAATGTTCTTTATCCCTAAGAGGAGGAAATGATGAAATATGTGCATGAGGATTTGTTTTATATATTATTATTTTTTTTTTTTTGTGTAGATCCAAGAAGATTTTGGTGGAGATTGATGACTTTTGCATCAATTTTGGACTCGGTGCACAAATGGTCCATGTCCAAAAGGGTAAAACTGATATTTTATGTTCCAAAATCACTCTCAACTACTTTTAAAATTTAATGTATCAGTTTAATTCCCCAACAACAACAAAGAAAAACATAACTACAACAACAACAAAAACAACATCTCAATAACATTCAACAACAACAACAACAACAACAATAATTTTTTTGAAAATTTTTGAAAATACTCTAAAACATTTAAACATTAAAAATTAAAAGCTAAAATATTTTTAAGAGGGGATGTCTACAGTAGGGTGCGCTTTTTCCTCTACCGATAGGGTAAAATCCTATACATCGTTGGATGAAAAATCCACGGTCCAAGATCATATTCCCCATAGAACCTTTGGTTTTTTCTCTTCGGTATGTTTTAGCGTGTGGTTTTTTTGTCTTTTTGGCTGCCTATTGCATGTGTTTGTCCGTTCTCTCATTCTTTCTTCTTTCTTTCAATTTGGCTTCCGCCTCTGGTTATTAGGGTTTCTTTTCTCTCTCTCTCTCTCTCTCTCTCTCTCTCTCTCTCTCTCTCTCTCTCTCTCTCTCTTTTGGCTGCCTATTGCGTGGTTTCAGATTTCAATGTTTTCGTGTTTGTCCGTTCTCTCATTCTTTCTTCTTTCTTTCATTTGGTTTCCGCCTCTGGTTATTAGGGTTTCTTTTCTCTCTCTCTCTCTCTCTCTCTCTCTCTCTCTCTTGGTGCTTTTGTTTTCTTGACTTTGGATCTTGGTTGGTTTCTTCTTTAGCTAATGATTTTACATTGGCTACTTCATCCATTCTTACGCGTGAGGAAGAAGGTTTGTGGACCTTATTCGTTCTTTATTTATTTTGGGCATGTTTCAACAAATGTCTTTTGTTGATAGTTTTTCTTATGTATTTACTTCGGTTTTTTTTTTGATCTTTTTTTATCCTTGTTGTTTTTTTTGTTTAGGAACTTTGTTCTTCCTTGTTGGTTTTTTTCCCCTTCTTTTCTATTGTTTTTTTTCCTTGTTTAATGATGGAATGTTAATCACAAAATATTTTCTAAATTTAGTCTTATTTTTTATACCATTATCATTGGTCTTGATTGTAATTAATTTGATTTATGATTTTATAGCAAATTGACGAGGCATCGGGTTTTCTAGCAAATTTCCGGTCATTTATTAATTTCTTGATGCATGTTCATTAAGGATATTGTCATCCTAGCGATATATTTTGCCAAAAGATGAAAGCGCGATACTTCATCAACAAAAAGGAATTGGATTTTTTTTTATACATTTGATGAAACCTTGATGAATATTTCCTTTTTATTTTATTTTATTTTATTTTTAGGTCCTGGGATTTTCTATGCTTTTTATTTTTTTTTTTGCCTCTAAACATTCGGATGAAGCGATTGTTCTTGAAAATTTTTTATGCTTTTGATCTTTTTGAATGCAACATAAAGGTGTATAACATTGCTATTCCAATTACAGAGATTCTTTATATACATAAAAAGTGGTTGTTATATATTTTGATGATGCCCATGTTCTTGAAACATCCTGAGGTTTATTCAAACATTTAGGCGATAAACTTGGTGTACATGGCCAATGATTTAGGTGTTTCTTTGGTTTTGCACAACGAAGGTCGATAAAATTTGATTCGCGGCCTTTTCAGGTATTATTAAATTTATTGAATACCTTCTCCCCGGACTCCTTTCAAGTGAATAGTAGAAAGAAGAAAAAATATTTGCAGACTTTTTATACTTACTCTAACGTTCTTCACTTGGAATTTGGAACTTATTTTGATGAAGAAGCCCTCGCCCCTTCAACTATATGAAATGTTTCATCTGTTTTGGCTTGCTTTGTAACGTGTTTAAGGCCATATTTGAACATTTGTTTAACATTATTTCCTACGTTGTTTTGGTTTTGGTGTTACAATATAAAATCTTTATTGGCATTGATTCTTCTTTTTTTTTTTACGTCAATGATGACTAATTTATTTTGGCCAATTAAATTTGATCTTTATGGGGAAAGATTGCGTGAAATCTATTGTGTTTTAAGTTATGTTTTTTTTTTTAGCGGTTTCACTCAAAACATACCGGAGTTCGACTTTATTGTTTCGGTTTTTTTAGTTCCTCTTTTGCCTTTTTTTTTCCATCTCTTTTAGTTCACCCGGTAGTCTTTGGGATGATCTTTACCTTGCTATGGCCATTTTTTATCGGCGTGTGGCAAATGATATTTGACTAATTTTTGTGCCTTTATGCCGATTACCATAGTTATTACTATCATAAGACCAAGAGCCACCAAAATGAAAAACATAAAAACAAAAGCAGAAAAAACTAGAAAGAACAGACAGACTATGAACGGACCAAGAACCGGCTAACAAAAATGAAAGCAGGACCAAAAGCAGAAAAAACTTGAAAATTACATTCAAACCGACTAAGAACGGACCAAAACCGACCATGTTTATTTTAAATTACCAAGAAACGGACTAAACGGACCAAGAACAAAATGTGTGAAAAAAATTTAAAGGACATTGGTTTATGTAAAAGCGGCGTCGTTTTGCAATATTAAACGACGCCGTTTACTGTTCACATTAATGAAGTGTTTCTGAATTCAAAAACCAACGTTGGCTTTTGAAAACGACGCCGTTTACTGTTCAGATTGATGTAGTGTTTCTGAAGTCAAAAACCAACGTTGGCTTTTGAAAACGACGCCGTTTACTGTTCAGATTGATGTAGTATTTCTGAAGTCAAAAACCAACGTTGGCTTTTAAAAACGACGCCGTCTACTGTTCAGATTGATGTAGTGTTTCTGAAGTCAAAAACCAATGTTGGCTTTTGAAATAATAATAATAATGATAATAATAATAATAAATATTATAATAATAAAAATAATTCTATTAATAATAATAATTATAATAATTACAATAATAATATAATAAAAATCCAAAATTATCAAAAAATAATAATAATAATAATAATAATAATAATCATTAAAATAATAACAATAACAATAAATATATTAATAATAATAATAATAAATAATAATAATAATAAGTGTAATAATATGAAAAATAAAAATAATTATAATGACAATAAAAATTATAATAAAAAAAATAATAAACATAATGATAATTATTATCATAATTATAATAATAGTAATAATAAAAATATTAAAACTAATAATATAATAATAATAATAATAATAATAATAATAATAATAATAATAACAATAATGATAATAATAATGATAATAATAATAGTAATAACAATAATGATAATAATAATAATGAATAATTGTCAATGAATAGGTCTCTTTACTTATATGACTTAATAATAATAATAATTATTATTTATTACTATTATTATTATTATTATTATTATTATTATTATTATTATTATTATTATTATGTTTTTTATTGTTTATTATAGTTATTATTATTATTTTTTATAATTACTCTAATAATTTTTAGTTTGTTCTTGGTACATTCTTGGTCCATTCTTGGTACTGTTTCTAGGTTTTTTCCATTTCTAAGCAATTTTTTTTTTTTCATGTACAAACTAAAAAGTTTAGAATTACCCAAGAAGTCCGAGGAATATGAAAAAATATATCTTTTATATTTTTTCACAAATTTTGTTCTTGGTCCATTCTTGGTCCATTTCTTCAATACATTCTAGGTTTTTTCCATTTCTAAGCAAATTTTTTTTTTTCATGTACAAACTAAAAAGTTTAGAATTACCCAAGAAGTCGAGAGGAATATGAAAAAATATATCTTTTATATTTTTTCAAAAATTTTGTTCTTGGTCCATTCTTGGTACATTCTTGGTCTGTTTCTAGGTTTTTTCCATTTCTAAGAAAATTTTTTTTTTTCATGTACAAACTAAAAAGTTTAGAATTACCCAAGAAGTCCGAGGAATATGAAAAAATATATCTTTTATATTTTTTCAAAAATTTTGTTCTTTTGTCTGTTCTTGGTGCGTTTCTAGGTTTTTTCCATTTCTAAGAATTTTTTTTTTTTTCATGTACAAACTAAAAAGTTTAGAATTACCCAAGAAGTCGAGGAATATGAAAAAATATATCTTTTATATTTTTCAAAAATTTTGTTCTTGGTCCATTTCTTGGTCCTGTTTCTAGGTTTTTTCCATTTCTAAGAAAATTTTTTTTTTTCATGTACAAACTAAAAAGTTTAGAATTACCCAAGAAGTCCGAGGAATATGAAAAAATATATCTTTTATATTTTTTTTCACAAATTTTGTTCTTGGTACATTCTTAGTACATTCTTGGTCTGTTCTAGGTTTTTTCCATTTCTAAGCAAATTTTTTTTTCATGTACAAACTAAAAAGTTTAGAATTACCCAAGAAGTCCGAGGAATATGAAAAAATATATCTTTTATATTTTTTCACAAATTTTATTCTTGGTCTGTTCTTGGTCGGTTCGGGTCTGTTCTTGCCAATTGGGTCGGTTCTTGGTCTGTTCTTGGTCGGTTCTGGTCTGTTCTTTCTATTTTTGTCGGTTTTTGGTCTGTTCCTTTATTTTAGTCGGTTCTGGTCGGGGGTTTTCCATGCGCGGCGCTCGGCACGCCCTTTGGGCCGGGCCCGGGGCCCTTGCGCGCCGCCCGGGCAGGCCCTTTATGCGCTCCCCGGCGCCCCTTGCGCGCCCGGCCGGGCCCAGCGCGCCCGGCACGGCCCTGCGCTGCTGCCGGGCCGCGGCCCTTTGCGCGCGGCCGGCCGGGGCTTGCGGCGCGCCGGGCTGCGGGCCCCGCGCGCGACCGCGCCGGGACACGGCACCGGGCGCAGGGCCGCGCTCGGCGGGGTCCCCCGCGCATGACCTAAAAGAATAGACCAGAAAGGTCTGTTTTGCGCAAAACAGACCTCTCCGGTCTGTTTTGATTCAAATTGTTAAAAAAAAAAACATAAGTTATTACACACAAATTTGGGCAGCATTTCCCCATAAAATATAAGGTTCTCCATAGCCAAAACAACCTGTTGAATACGATAGATTCTAAATGCAACTTCTGATTTGTTTGAAGTTTTCCTACTTAAAAAAAAAAAAAAACCATTATTGTGAAAAAAAAATTTGGGCGACATTTCCCCATAAATGTAAGCTTCCTCAAAGCCATAATAAAATTTCTTTTGAATATAATGAGGGTGAACAAGAAATTTCTCATGATAGTGTCCATATTACATTGTAAACAAGAAATTTATAAGTCATGATTATTACATCGGTGCGTTCTTACATTTCTTCCGATAGTGTCCATATTGCCCACACCTAGCACATCGATTCTTTCTTCGTGTGAACTCACCTATCTTTGGGAATGCGTTTTTGCTTGCCTACCCCTCTTTGGTTGAACTCGCGGTGGAAGAAGTAGAATTTCCTTTACGTGATTCGGAATATCCCATTGCGAAGTATCCGCACTGAGAGATAGATTGTCTCAAAGATACGCAAGAGCCCAAACACGTCTGTAGTATTTTGAGCATAAATCATAGAGTGACATTCACCTTCTCTACAACATGATATTGCATGCTCGCATGGTATCTGTTCAAGGTCGAACACACGACAAGTGCAACTTCGCGCCAATGTTGACAATTACAGTTGCCTCTCCACCTGTCACTTGGAACTCAACAGTATTAAGTCTTGTGGCCGTTAGAAATCCCGCTTTGTTGTGCCTCTCACGAAGAGTTTTTTCCACACTTGGCGTTAACAATGTTTTAATTTTAGAAGCTTCGACCCGCCTGTTATTAAACCACTCTGACATCTTCGCTTGTATAAAATTAAAGAGGGCAATGACAGGGTAATCCCGAACATCCTTGAGCATTGCGTTCATTGATTCAGACATGTTTGTGGTCATAATATTATATCGATTTCCTTTAAAATGAGCACGAGACCACATTTCAAAAACGAACTTGCTCCTGTAGGTATCTAGCAACACCGGGATATCTTGCGGACAACTCATCAAACAAGACAGAAAACTTCGTCAATGCGGTAGGCCTCGGAGGTTCTAAAGAATAGTGGCGAGAAACACCGCTATTGGTGAAATTACTCTTGATGTTTTGAGACACATGCCATGTGCAACAACCGTGATGTGCTAATGAATAAAGCTGTAGACAATGCATTACTTATACTTTGATTCCTATCGAAATAAAAACTAATTCCTCGAATCGGTGACAATCACCTTCAAGTTCGAGAAGAACCATGTCCAGGATGCATCATTCTACGAGTCTACAATGGCCCATGCGATGGGATAACAATGGCGTTCACTATCCCGTGCGGTGGCAACTAACAACGTACCTCTAAATTTTCCCTTCAACCACGTTCCATCAACACGATAACTTTCCTCATGCAACCGAAACCTCGTATACAAGGTCCATATGCTAGGAAAAGATACATAAAAGCAGTTCTGTTCATCAAAATGAATATTGGTGATCTTTGCCGTGATTAGTAAGAGACACCATATGAAAGTATGATGGGAGCTGAGTGAAGCTTTCTTCTATTGCCGTACCTCTTACGAGTTGAAGTGCATGCTCACGAGCCTTCCATCCTTTGTAATAATGAAGGCCGTCCCGAATTAAATCACGGGCATATTTCGAATTGATTTGGAACCGGGCCCTGTTTGACGCCTACAAATTGATTTTTCATGCAACTTCCAATAACGGAGTACGTTGCTTGCCTGTGCTTTGCTGAACGCTTTTCTAACGAGCAAGAGTGAACACCATTATACTTGCGGATTACAAACATGTTCGACAGTCTCAATTTGCAGGCTCGGATACGCCACACACATTTCGGATCCACACACTCTACTACAAGCACGTCTTTATTTGATTTTGTTGTCCGAAACTCAAACTTCCCTTTCAAAGCTATTAAATGCGACTTTTCCTTCAAATCATTCTTACTTGTAAAATCTTGACCAACTTCTAAACTAGATCCATTGAAGGTAGATCCATGAGATGATCCAAACTCAGTCTTGTCCATACAAACTAAAGGACCAGCAACTTCTACTTCATTTAAAATGGCAAGCGGTTGTGGCTCTAGCTGTGGTTTGTGACTGGTTGTGGTTGTAAGCGTGGTGGAATATCATTACGACTCGACAACTCATCTGTAGCTACATTACCCATAAAATCACGATCAAAAAAAATCATCATGCAGAGGATTTCTCTTAATTTTACTCCATCAATATGTTCTTGGGATTGATAAACTTCTCATCCACTATCACGTGTAAGCGGTACCTCGTGGGCTATATCCACGAAGAATAACAAATCATCATTGTCTTTTTATTACAAGCAGACAACGATTTACATTTCAAATTCGGTACCCATGATAGCTGCAAAGAATGTTTTTGTCCATCAATTCGCATTTTCTACAAATCTTATCAACAAAAGGTTTGAGAGTATCCTTCTCATCCATATATATGCCAATTAAATTACAATCAGTATGCCACACCCAACAACTTTCGGTCTCATTCCATTTTCCTCCAATGTCAAAAAAAAAAAAATCCTCCTTTGAGCCATTATTTAGATTTTAAAACTGCAGAAATTTAAGCAAGAAAATAATACGTCATTAAACCATACAATAAAATGAGAACAAACCAAGAACATACCATATAATAAGAACAACCCAAGAACAGATCAAGAACAGACTAAGAACCGATTGTGCAATAAGAACAGACTAAAAGCTGACCGTGCAATAAGAACAGACCAAGAACAGACTAAGAACAGACCAAGAACCGACCATGTTATAAGAACAGACCAAGAACAGACCACGAACCGACCATGTTAAATGAACAGACTAAGAACAGACCACGAACAGACCACGAACCGACCATGTTATAAGAACAGACCAAGAACAGACCACGAACCGACCACGAACCGACCATGTTATAAGAACAGACCAAGAACAGACCACGAACCGACCATGTTATAAGAACAGACCACGAACCACGAACCGACCATCCTGTTTTTTTCTAAGCTCAGCAGATCTTCATCATATCAGACGATGTAAACTAGTCTTTTGACATGTAAAATTACTATTTTAATGGATTTTTAACATTTTTAACTACATTCTCATCTTAAAAACATATGAACAACAACGAAAAACACCACAAAAGATATAGAAAATGAAAGACTTACTTACTAGCTCTTCTTCAAACTTCGTTTTGGACGAGAAAAAAAAAAAAAACGTTGAATGGGCAAGATAATAATGTTAATGAGGTTATGCGATGACGATGACTTGAGAAGAAGAGAGGAGAAATTGAAGGCGGTGGGAGAACAAAATGGCGCGAAATGAAATGGGGGAGGAAGAGAAAGAAAACCTAAAAGCATAATGATGACGTGGAGTCTTGATGTGGAAGCATACTTAATGACGTGGAATCTTTGATGTGTAAGTTAGGTTATTTACTCAATTTATTTTTTTCGTGGTTTATTTACTTAAAAACACATTTTACTTAGACTATTTATACAAAGGTCCCTTCTTTGTCGGTGGTCGCTTGCCTTTTTTTTATTATTCCTTTTTTTTTTTTTTTTTGCTAATTGTTTTAACGTTTCCCCTTTTCTCTTTACTTCTCTTTTATCTTTTTCTTTCTTCGTTTAGAGAAATGATTTTCAGCTCCGCACAATTCCGTCTCACGTGGCAAAACACCATACAATACAGCTCTCATGCCTAAACGCTCCTAGGCTCTTTCATTATTGTATTCAACTTTATAAAAATTTCAATTCTAAACTAGTCAAGAGAAAGAAAAAACAAAAGGTGTTTTGGAATTCTTTTAGGGAGAAAAAGGAAAATAATATTTTTTAAAAAAATTAAAATTAAAATTAACAGCACAAATTTTATAAGAAGATTGGCAAAATAGTACAATTTGAAAATATAATTTACCACGCTATTATATACCAAAAATGTCCTTAGTTAAAATCTTATTCGAAATCAAATTTTTATTCTCACTCATCCACTCTCTCTCCTCTAAAACGGTTTACTCTCTTTCTCATCCTCTCTATCATTCTTGTTGTCTGCTCTCTCTTATAACCACTTATGTCATCTCACGGCCTCCGACATTATCCCTCCAGCTTTGATGACATCTGGCAGAAGCAAGGAAAATTTTAAGAAATAGACGTACATTTAAAACTTATCGAAGTAAATGAGTAATTTAATAATAAATTAAAATTAATAGGTCATTTTATGTTTTTAAATTTTTATTTTTCAATTTTACTATTTTCTTGTTATTTCTTTTCTTTTTTTCCTTTTTTTCTCGATCTTCTATTATCTTCTCTCTTCTCTTTCTCGCTATCTCTCACTAACTCTCTCGTGTATATCCTGAATTTATTATTAAAATTGTGTGGTTCTTAAAAAAGTGATGCTAACTTAGTAAATTCTGAATTTAAGGTGTATATCGAAGATTCACCATTAGAGTCTGTACATGTTAATTTTTACCATTAGAATTGTACATACTAACTTGGCCAATCTTAGATATACATGTATTTACCATTAGAATTTGTATGCTTTTTAAAAAATAATGCTAACTTAGTAAACTTACATTTACCGTGTATTTTGAGGATTTACCATTAGAGTTTGCACATGCTAATTTTTATTATCAGAGTTTACACAAGCTAACTCGGTAAATGTTTTATATATATGGATTTATTATGTATATCCAGGATCTACGTGGCATGCACAACGTTAGTGAAAAATAGTACCGAATAAACTTAAATCATTTTCAAAGAACTCAATTGCTTTTGTATTGGCACTAGCATTATCTAATGTTATAGCCATTATTTTATCTCTTAGTCTAAATTCATCAATTACATTTAAAATTGTATTATATATTAAATCCGCGCTATGTGATCCTAGAACACATTTAAAACCTAATATTCTTTTATCTGAATCAAATCATTTAAAGTAATGTCCGGTTACAGCTAAATAATCTTTATTGGCAACGACAGACCAAATATCTGCCGTTAACGCAACGCACCCACTAGTCGAGTGTAAAAGGTTTATTAATGTTTCTTTTTCTTTTTTAAATAATTTTAATAAATATTTCGTAAGAGTAGTTTTTGAAGTGCATTGTGCATTAGGATTATGTATAACCTTAATATATCGTTGCTAATTAAGATGCTCTACAAAACTAAGTGGTTGATCTAAAGCAGCTATCATTCGTGCAACTTCCATACGATCTACTTGCAAATCGTATTTCCAAGTGGTTAGACCACTGGTTGCGCGATCAAAAGATAATTGTGTTTAGCGGAGTTCAAATCCGCCGGATTGGCTAAGCTTTTGAAGACACTTTTCAGAGTGTCTTCTCAAGTGTGTGGTGTCGTGAATAGTGTCACCTTATAATTTAGATAAACAATATTTACACTGAGCTATATGTTTAGTGTTACCTTTATTGTTAATCTCATCAATTATATCGAAGTGATCCCAAACTGTCGAGGTGCGCTTGCATTTCCTCCTAGAGATTGCAACACTTGCAGACGCAGTCGCACTGGCACTCGCCGCTTCTCCACGACCTCCAATACATCTACCAGGGCTCAGATTAGTATATTCTTGTGTAACAAATTCATTAGTGGGAATTGTCCTTCTTCCATGTTGTGTTGGGCATCAACGGGAATACCAATATAATCAAAATCCATTATAAAAAAAAAATAATAATAAGAGTGATTTGAGAGAGAGAGCTTTAGGATAATGTGATAGTTTTTAGAAAAATTTTGTAAGAGATTTGAAAGATCGAGAGAGATTGAGAGAAGTTGAGAGAGATTGAGAGAAATTGAGAGGGATTGAGAGAGTTTGAGTGAGAAAAATGTGTGAATGATGTAGGGTATTTATAGGAAAATTTTCGGCTTAAAAAATTAATTTTTTTTTCAAAAAATCAATGTGCAACGACTAGTTAGGTTTGACGGTTCGGGTTCGGGTGGGTTTCGAGGGGCAATAGGCAAAAAAATAGCTGTTTGACGGGTTTTTGGGCAATTTGGGTTTTCGTGCTATTTCAGGTCGGGCACAACGGTCGGATATTTGAACCTTTTTCAGACAATTCGGGCTTCGAGCGGGTCGGGTAGTCGAGCATGGCCGGAAAATTAAAAAAAAAAAAAGAAAAAACTCCGACAGACAGTGACCGACGGCACCTATATGGCGATGGGCTTTGGCGTGGTCTCAAAATTCTGGTTGCCCGTGCCCGAGCCCGAATTTCCACCTTGGACGGGCCGGCATATGGACCTGCCTGCCACCCCGAAGTTCCACCACCATTAAGACTATCTGCAATGTAAATTGGCACAAAAAAATGTGATAAGGTATGCTATTTTTATTTGTGCTCTAATATATAATATCATTTTTATTTTTTATTGTAATTATTAAGGTTCAAAAGTTGTAAAACTAAACATTTAATTTTAAAATAATTTGAAAATGTAAAAGTTATAATAATTAAAAGAATAAGTAACCATGTCAACTAATTGTAATAAAAAGCCAAATTTATCATATGCTATATTTAATAATAAATTCATCACAAAATATAACATATAATAAATTTGGCATAACAAATGATAATACATTGGAGTATTTTTTACTTTTAAATTTAAAATTTATCTTTGGCACATCAATTTTAATATTACGTAAAAAATGCTATAAGATATCAAATCCTAATCAACGTGCTACTAAAAAGTTCTTAATTAAATATTAGATGGTTTAGTCTAGTGACACCAAGGGTTGTTCAAATCCACTTTGTAAGAAATATTAAGGGTTTGACTCCGTTAGATCTTGCCTATATATATAAAAAAAAAAATCTTAATTAAAAAGGTAGAAGTAATTAAAAAAATAATTTTCTAAAAAATAAACAATTATTAAACAACAATAATAATAAAGAATAAAATTATTTTAATATCTTTTATTATAGTAAAATAACTCGTTGGCACCATGTGTTTTTAATAATATTAAAATAATACTTTAACGTTTAAAAAAATGTTCTTTTACTATCTAAGACTGATTTTTGATAATGAAATATCCGGTAAAGATTTGTTTTTATTTATTATTATTTTTTTGTTTTGGTGTATATCTGGCGAATTATTTTGTTGGAGAGTGAGTATGACTTTTTTATTTTTTTTAATGTTTTAAATCATCTTTAATTTTTTAAAAATTATTAGTTTTTATTTGATTATTTAGAGGGTAAAACTTATATTTTATGTCTCCAAAATCACTTTAGAGGTAAAAAAAAGGTTTTTTAAAATTTAATGTATCAATTTAATATTATAAAAATAATACGGAGTACCTAAAACATATTTCACTATAATATATGATACTAAAATAATTTTATCTCAATATTTATTCAACGATTTTTCACTAATATAACAACAACCTAATAATTTTTTTGAAAATTTTTGAAAATACTCTAAAACATTTAAACATTAAAAAATTAAAAGAAGCTAAAATATTTTTAAGAGGGGATGTCTACAGTAGGGTGCGCTTTTTCCTCTACCGATAGGGTAAAATCCTATACATCGTTCGATAAAAAATCTACGGTCCAAGATCATATTCCCCATAGAAACAAACATCAAAACAATTGTAAGTGATCAAATTCAACTTTCAAGGGTAATACTCCATCTCGCTTCTTCTCGACGGAAGCCATGTCCTCCGACCGCGCCAGCACCAAGACGGTGCTATCTCGCCCTTTCTCCCACGGCTGTCCTCCCCCAACGCCTGCGCCGGTACAACCATCTTTTCCAATGACTAGAAATCTTAGAGCCTAAGTAATTTCTCCATCAAAATCTTCGTCAGATCTGCCGATGATGGCGGCGACGAGGAGAGACTTGTGGGACTTGTATCAGGCGGGGTCGTGGTTAGGGCGAAGTCAAGTTTGTCGTCGGTGAGGATATTTTCGCCGGTTTGGCATCAAAGATTCAAATCTTTTGGCAATGATTTCCCCATCGTTTGGTCTCCTCCCCGAATCCTTGGTCGTCTCCGTTGTGCTTGCGAGGGGTTGACGAGATTGAGGCGGCGGATCAGAAAATCAAGAAAAACAAGTGTCCGAAAAAAAGTCTAGCACTTACACAATCCTCTTCAACAACAGCCATCCTCAAATCTTGTGAAAATCAAAATATTCAATTGTCAAATAAATGTTCATTTTTTCAATTTGTTTATGGGGAATTTTATGTTGGATTGTTTCTTCGATCAAAAACGACAAGTTTATGATTTCAAGAGTGATTTCAAAGAGTTTTCAACATCAAGAGAATAAAATCGGATTCAAATTAAGAGTGATTTTAAAGGGTTTTCAACATTAAGAGAAGGATTCAAGGTAAGAAAACTGAAAGAACCTCTCTTAGATTTTAAGTTTTTCGGATTTAAAACTTATTTTTGGTTCAAAATGGATTTTTGAAGATTTTTGAGTAAAATTAGAGTAAAAATTGAAGATCTTGGGTTCTTTGGACTTATTTTAGAACCTAGAACCCGGATGTAGTGGTTGTCCCTTAAGATTTTGTGAATTGGGGCTGGATTTGCAGGTTTTTGAACTGATTTTCGCGAGTTTTCGTGAACTGGAGATCTTCACCGATCGACCACATCGGTCGACCGGATCTTGTTATGGCCACCGGCCGACCGGTCCGGTTGACCGGATGCACACCACCGGCCGACCGGTGGTGATGCACTCCTCTGTCTCCGGTCGACCGGTGTACACCGGGTTTGACCCTGTTTGGCCTGAAATTGTCGTTTTGACCTCTGTTTTTGGAGAGAACCCAAATTAGCTTCATTTAGGGACTTGGGATGAAAGGATTGGTATCTTTAATCCCTGATTTGATATTTAAAACCCTTGGAATGTAATTTGAAACATGAAAATGGATTAGGGCACACTAATTGGAAAATCTTGATATATGATTGAGATTAGATTACTTTAGGAATGAGAATTGGTCCTAAAGTGTTATTTTGTATCGTTGATCGCCGAGGATTCGGATAAAGGGGCTTGAGGAAGGTGGTCGGAAAAAGGCAACGCTAGTCCTGTGTTTGATTGTGCGAGGTAGGATTTCTATCCCTTTTCCTTGTGAGCCTGTTTTCAAAAACGATTTTGGCCTTAAAAAATGTTTTAAAGAAATGGATTGGCTTTATGAAAAGAAAAATGTTTTTAAAAACCATGGCTTGTTAGTTTATGGAAATCCTTGGCTTGTCCCGTCCATGGAATCCATAGCTTGTCTAGTCATGGAACCTCATGGCTTGTCCAATCATGGGGCCCGTGGGCTTGAGTAGTTCGTGGGGTCATATTAACGATTTCATAATGTTAAATGGATGATTTCTTAAGATAAGAGATCTTATGAACCTGGTAATATAGTATATTCTTTGTAAGCCTAGATAGGATGCGAGAGTGCATCCGGGGATGTAACCCAAACCGGTCCGGTATGCGAGACACTTGGTGAGGTGAGTAATTTGTACTAATTACTTGCTGAAGCCTGTAATATGGATTGTTTCAGTCATATTTCCTTTGAGGAAAAGGATGTGAGGTTCCGGCTGTTCTGTCGAGGCTGAATGTCTTATTTTATTCATTTATGCGCTTATTTATTTATTCGTTTATTTAAATTATTTCAAATTATATCCTACTGGGCCTTTCGCTTATGTTTCAAATGTTTAAACTCCTCCCAGGAGATTCGAGGAGCGGTGCATCGTAGTTGAGTCGTGCTACGGGTCGAACAAGTGAGGATTGAGTTATCCTCTTGAACAAATGTAAGGAATTTGAGAAATTATGTAAACTTATTAATATTTGGATTTACTAGACTGTGGTTGATGTCTGTTGTAATGATTATTTACATGAACATGTATGTACGATACTGTATGTCCTGTGGGGTGGAGCCCTGTGTGTCAGAGGCTCCTAGATTATTTAATTTATTTATACTTTAATGCGGCTAAGTGTGGGACCCGGTTGGGGATCTGCTTTATTAATCCCTAATCAAGCTCCCCGTCACCCACCCCGTTTGGGGGGCGTGACATATTAAAATTAATCATAATTAAAATATTTAGTGTAATAATTACGTACTAAAATAATAAACATAAATTGTACAACTATTTAAAATATAAAAATAAATTTAAATAAAATAAATAAATAAAAAATAGTGTTAAAAAATAAAATATATTATTAATTTATTAAAAATAAAGTACATATTTATTATATTAAAGTTAACAATAATTATGCTAATATTATAATATTAGGTAAATAAAATAATAAATATATGTTGCATTTTATTATTTTTTGAATTTTATTTTTAATTGTGTATTTATAAGTAAAATAAGAGTATAATAGTAAATTAATATTAATATTAAAAATGAGAGTCTCAATCCTAAAGAGTTGTATAAGAGTACCGATCTCATTCTTTAATCTTAAATATAAATAGAGTTTATCAATCTCACTCTCATTTTTAAGATAAAATAAATAAATAAATATGAGATTGTTCTCCACTCTTATTTTTTAATTCTAATAAATAAACATATCATCATTATTTTCTACCATTAAATCTTGACCTAACCTTACCAACAGGGAAACAAACCGACCCCTACCGTAGACATCCCTTTTTAAAATGTTTTTTAAAGCTAAAATGGGCAGAATTTAATATCCTATTATTGACATCGAACGGTTAAGGAGGCCCATGTTGCTGTTTTTTGTGTATGATGAGATTGGCCAATAAGTTTGACAGGACAACTTGAAAGAAGGCTTTTTATTATTTTTTTTTTCACTCTCTCTGAACATTTAGAACCCATTTAATTCGTTAAAATGTAATTTTATATAAAAAAATTTTATTATAATAACGATATTAAAAATAATTATTTTTAAAAAATTTTTTATTATAATAAAATTTAAATTTTAAATTTAAATTAGTAAAATAAACAGAGTTTTAAATTTAATATGACAACTCGAAATTCACATTTTTTTTCACCCTCTCCCTTGAGCACTTACATTATTTTTCATTTTTCTAATTTTTGTTGAAAAAACACTTAGAGCCTTAGTTTATTTTTTATATTTATCCCTGATTCTAAATCATAATTTATAATTCTCTATGATATTTTTCTCTCATAAAAATACACATAAAATAAAAATAATTTTAAATATACAAATTAAATGAACACTTAAATTATATTTTAAAAAAAAAAAAAGCACTTGGATTATTTGCATGCATTTTTTTTTTCTTTTCCACTCTCTCCCCCGAGCACTTAGGCTTTGATATGACAACTTGAAATTCTGTTTTTTTTTTTTTTTTTTTTTTTTTTCTCCCTTGAGCACTTACGTTATTTTTATTTGTTATCATTTTTTTAATTTTTGTTAGAAAAAGCACTTGTTTTTTTTTTTTTTTTTTTTTTTTTTTGAAAAGAAAAAGCACTTAGATGCACTTTTTTTTTTTTTTTTTTTTTTTTCCACTCTCTCCCCTCAGCACTTAGACTTGATATGACAACTTAAAATTTTTTTTTTTTTTCCACTGTCCCCTGAGCACTAGAAAAGACACTTTAGAATTTATTCAGTTATATTTTTAATTTATAATAATTTAAGTGTATAGATTTTGAGTTAAATTTAAATTATAATTTGAGTTTGTATTTAGTTGTGTATATTTGAGTTATGAAAATATGATAATCTGTTTGAGTTTATATTTGAGTGGGTCAAAACTTAAGTTTATATTTAGATAATATTTTAATAAAAATTCAATGATGATGAAAAATTTTAATATGGGTGAAATTTTATTCGTCAATTCGTTGTGAACGCATAAAAAAAGAATCATCTCAATCAGAATTAAAACGAAAAAGTTATAGCATTTTTAAGAATATAAAAATAATGTTCATTAACTTGAGTTTGAGTTTAAAAACTTGAGTTGAAAGGAAAATTTGAACTTAAATTTTAACCCTAAACTCAAGTTAAAATTTAAATTAAAACTCAAGTTCAAACTCAAATTTTATAAAATAACATGAACTTAAATAAAATTATAACTTGACTTTAATTTTTTTTTTTAAAATATAAATACAAATGAACAAGTCCTAAATTACTTACATGCACTCTTTTTTTTTTTTTTTTGTTTTTTGTTTTGGCTCAAGATTACTTAACGTACTTATTTTTTTTTTTTGTTTTTTGTTTTGGCTGAAGATTACTTAACGTACTTATTTAGGGACTTAAGGATGGCCCTTTTTTTTTTCGTTTTCTATTTCTGGAGAAATTTTGGGAAAGTGTATTTCCTTACAAACATCTAGCTCTATTTTTACAATATTTTATTTTCTTTATCATTTTTATTTTTATTTTCTTTGGTGAATTTTTGTTGTTTTATTTGCTTTTTATATTTTCTTTGCACATATTTAGAGAAAAAATTATATGGACTCGTTCAGTTTATTAAATTCAAACTAGTAATTTTAATTTTTATTTAATTTCATGAGAGATCTTATTGATGAAATTTTTTAAATTTATTTTTTTTGAGAGAAAATACTATAACAGAATTAAAATTATGAATTTAAAACTTCAATAATAAAACAAAAAAAATCACTAATTTTTTTAATGAAAAAATCACCAAATATTAATACTCAACAATTCATGAAATTTAAGTCATAATGAATAATGAAATAAAGACTGAAAATATATAGAAAGGTGCGGAACGCTCAAAGCTTAAAGAAGACAAATGTAAAGGTCCAAGACATAAATGGTTTGGTCTTTAAATTGATGATTTTTGAATGTAGACAAGTTTATTTACATGAACTTACATCTCAATTAATAATATTGGTTAATGCGTATGTCAAGTTTTTTTTTTAATTTATTTTTTAAGATTTATTGGTAGACGTTGTTTGATCTAATCTAATTTTATAAAAGTATAAATAATCGTTAATTTCTAAAATTTTCTTTTACCCATTGACATAACATACAATTTATTTTGTTAGTTATAAGCATGAAAATTTTCCGCCATAAGTTGTTTATTTTTTCTTTGTTTTATATATTCTAATAATTTTCCCATTACTTATGAATTTGGAAAGATAAAGGTTATAAATGCTGTCGCTAAAATGACGTATCAAATTTTTGCCGGTGGGGGTAGGAAAGGGGACCGCAGTTCTCAATAGGGGTATTCGTCAGTTTTGATTGGTTCGGTAGTTGAACTGATCGTGTCAATTTTTTAAAAGTTAATACTGAAATTAAATCACACTTAACAGTTTTTAATTTGGTTAACCGAATTTCAATTTTAGTTTAGTTTTGGTCAGTTTTAGTCAGTTTTCAATTTTAGTAATTAAAAAGATAACCTCAGTTAACCATCAGATTATCAACATCTTTAATTACATTTTTTACCCGTAAGTACGAAAAAATATAAAACTTTCCTTCAATGCAAAGTTACAAACACATAATCACAATAAATATATACAAAGCATAACATTAAAATTAATAATTGCACAAACACAAATTTAAAAAACATTTAAATTGTCAGAAGTAAAACAAAACGAAAACATAAAAAAAAATCTCATCTCGATCGGTTCAATTTTTAACTGACTCTCTATACGCAAAATTGAAACTGAACTGACTGTGTTTAATTCCACGTGACACCGTCATTTTTCAATTTTAAACAGTTAATTCTTCAGTCGATTTTGGTCAGTTTCGATAGTCGGTTTTGGTCAGTTTCGATTTTACGGTTTTTTTTTACCCTCCTAGTTCTCAACTCCAAAGGATTTGGAAGCGAAACGCTAAAAACAACCGAAGTAGAAAGTTTTTGGTTGTTTCCGTTGAGTTAGCGGTTGTTTTGTTTTTCGATAATCTTCGATGTCTGAAATAGTTTCATTTCTTAACCCACGGCGACAAATCAGGTTTTTTCATTTTTCTTCGTTCAAGAGTTTAAAAGGTAGTCATGCACAAACTCAATTCAAGAATTCTAAATTTTGCTTATACTGCAAGTCGCGAACTCAAGAACATAGCATTCAGTTGTTTCAGTTACAGAACTGTTGGAACTTCAACTCTGATTAATTCGAATAGACTGCTAAACGAGTTGTCGAAATCCGGTCGTATCGATAAAGCCCGCCAAGTGTTCGACAAAATGCTCAGTCGAGACGAGTTTACTTGGAATACAATGATAGCCGCCTACTCCAAGTCAGGAAGATTGCCCGAAGCTAGAGAGCTTTTTTATGAGGCCCCAACAAAAAGTTCTATCACTTGGTCGACTCTGATATCTGGGTATTGTCGCCATGAACGTGAAACTGAAGCTTTTGAACTGTTTTGGCAAATGCAGATGGAAGGACAGAAGCCCAGCCAGTTCACGTTGGGCAGTGCCCTAAGGTTGTGTTCGACATTGGATTTATTTAAAAGAGGTGAACAGATACATGGATACACCATTAAGACCGGTTTTGACTCTTGTGATTTTGTTCTCGCGGGTCTTGTTGACATGTATGCGAAGTGCAAACGCATTTTGGATGCTGAATATCTATTTGGGATGTCGTCCAACAGCAGAAATCATGTGATGTGGGCAGCCATGGTTACTGGCTACTCTCAAAATGATGAAGGCTTGAAAGCAATCAGGTGCTTTCAAGCAATGCGAGCAGAGGGCGTAGACTGTAATCAGTTTACGTTTCCTGGCATTTTGACAGCCTGCGCGGCGGTTTCAGCTCTTATCTTTGGGGCTCAGGTGCATACATGCATAGTTAGGAGTGGATTTGGGGCAAATGTGTTTGTTCAAAGTGCGCTGGTTGATATGTATTCAAAATGTGGAGATTTCAGTAGTGCTCAGAGGATGTTGGAAGATATGGAGGTTGATGATGTAGTTTCTTGGAATTCCATGATTGTTGGGTGCGTGAGATGTGGACTTTTCAGAGAAGCTTTGGGCTTATTTGAAAAAATGCGTGTAAAAGATATGAAGACCGATCATTTTACATACCCATCTGTTCTGAACTGCCTTGCTGTCATGAAGGAAATTGAAAATTCAAAATCTGTCCACTGTCTAATTATCAAGACTGGCTTTGAGGCCTATGTACTCGTTGGTAATGCCCTTGTTGACATGTACGCTAAACAGGGAAACTTAAATTGGGCGTATCAGATGTTTAATCTTATTTTGGACAAGGATGTGGTATCATGGACGTCTCTGGTTACAGGCTATGCACACAATGGCTTCCCTGAAAAAGCAATCGGCTTGTTTCGTGACATGAGAGTAGCAGGGGTTTATCCTGATCAATTTGTAATTGCTAGCATTTTAAGTGCCTGTGCAGCATTGACGGTTTTAGAATTTGGGCAACAAATTCATGCAAATTGTACTAAATCTGGCCTTCGGTCATCCTTGTCAGTCGACAACGCATTAGTGACAATGTATGCAAAATGTGGGTGCATAGAAGAGGCTAATAGGATTTTTGACTCAATGCATGCTCGGAACGTGATTACGTGGACGGCTCTTATAGTTGGTTATGCACAGAATGGTAGAGGCAGGGAGTCTTTGAAATTTTACAATCAAATGATTGCAACTGGCATAGACCCAGACTTCATTACTTTTATTGGTTTGTTGTTTGCTTGCAGCCATGCTGGTCTTGAGGAAAATGGTCGATCCTACTTTGAATCAATGGATAAGGTTTATGGCATAAAACCAGGTCCTGAACACTATGCCTGCATGATTGACCTCTTGGGACGGGCGGCAAAACTTGATGAAGCTGAGGAATTATTGAATCGAATGACAGTGGAACCCGATGCAACTGTTTGGAAGGCTCTACTTGCAGCCTGTAGAGTACATGGGAATGTGGAACTTGGAGAGAGGGCGGCAAAGAACCTCCTTGAATTGGAACCCTCTAATGCTGTGCCTTATGTTCTGTTGTCTAATATGTATTCTGCAGCTGGTAGATGGGAAGATGCTGCAAGAATACGAAGATTGATGAAATCAGTGGGGATCAGCAAGGAGCCTGGATGCAGTTGGATTGAGATGAACAGCCAAGTGCATAGATTTATGTCTGAAGATAGAGGCCATCCAAGAACAGGAGAGATATATTCAAAGGTTGATGAAGTTATGATATTGATCAAGGAGGCTGGCTATGTGCCAGACATGAATTTTGCGCTTCATGACGTGGACGATGAGGGAAAGTTGCTTGGTTTGGCTTATCACAGTGAGAAGTTGGCAATTGCTTTTGCGCTTTTAGCTGTGCCCACAGGGGCACCAATTCGGATTTTTAAGAATCTCCGCGTTTGTGGAGATTGCCATACGGCTATGAAATATATATCTAGGGTGTTTCATCGGCATATAATTTTGAGGGATCCGAATTGTTTTCATCATTTCAAGAAAGGAAACTGTTCTTGTGGAGACTATTGGTAGTGGACTAACAATAGACTAACAATTCCCTTTTCTTTTTTTTCCCCTTAAACCTTATTTCCAACAGATTATTTATTCGAGGGCAATGAAATGGTTGGCTTTTGGTGGTCATTGATTTTGTCCTCCACCTGCCACTTTGACGATTTAGAAGCTTTTTGAATGACTGGACTCATGGGTTGAAACCGATGAATTTGAAAGCACCGGAACCTGGTAGGGAAAGCAGCTTGAGATTCAAGCCTACAGTTGATGAATGGCTGGTCATTTATGTTAAAAAGTTACGAGCATTATTTTGAACCTATCAGCTTTGATTTCAGCTAGCAGTAGCACTTAGATGTACCAGATCCTGTCATGTGATCAGTATTCTGATTGCTCTTGCAGGGTGTTAAGGAATTGAGAATTCAGCTTGAAGTCAAAAGAATTTTCCTATATGCCTCTTCAAAGCATGGTGCACCTTTTGAATTCAATTCCTTTTTGTATTTCACTTATTCTTTTGCATCATTTTCTGACTCGCATTTCAACCTCTTCTAATAGATCTTCTATATGAGATTTTGAGAATCCGCAATTATATAATTGAATGTCTGCTTGGTAGTGTTTAATCTTTGAAATTGACTTTATTACAAGTAATCTCAAAGCTTGAAAGGCTTCTCGAGTTGAATTAAATTACTTGGAGATTTTCTTACCCATAAAGTTAGATTACTTGGTTCTTATCCAAATGTTGTCTCGCCTTTATTAGAAAAAGAAGTACCAGTGAAGCTGCCGAGCCAACAGGGTTGCTTGAGCTATCTGCCAAGTTTAATGCTTAGCAAATTTGTAGTGATGAGCAACAGGAAAAAAAAAAAAAAAAAAAAAAAAAAAAAAAAAAAAAAACACATTCCTTTTATCATGACCTTTCAGAAGACCGTAACTGATAATCATCATTATCCCCTCAACTTCAAAAGACAAAAGTGAACAACCAACTATGTAACATTAGCATGAGCATATTATGAAAGATCTACTTTTTCATTTGGCATTTGCTTTTATGTTTTTCTCTTGATGCTTTCTTTTCCTTCTTGGGAGCGAAAAGCACATAGTTGCTTTGTTTGCTTGCGGTGAAAAGGTGCTTTTATATTATTCACTTTGAGAAATGGTACCAAGTGTTCAATCAAGGATGCAATCCTATGCTCAAAGCCGTTGATGACAGAATATGCATTGCCAGTGGAATACGACATGCCACGTATTTTAATTAAGTAAAACATCTATTAGTTTCATCTTTTTCTGAAAAATTATCAATTAGCTGTTGCTTTTATTATCAATTTGGCATGTAACATCATGCAGTAGACTCCAGTTATTTCTCATATAAGTCTAACCCGGAAGAGACTACAAGTTATTGATTAAGCTTAATACTAATAAACTAATAATGATTTCAACACGAACGCTATATTTCACAAAACAGAAAGCAAGAAACTCCAAATCTTTACAAAAATCACAAGAGCAAGGGGCAGTTCAATTACCCTCATGTGTTGCTCCATAAAAACCTTTCTACCTTGGTAGAAATAACTAAATCATACAAACAAAATTGGATAACAGGAAGTCAGTTTCTTGAATCTTCAATTTCCCTTTCAACAGAATGTGAGAAAATAACGGTATACATTGAGAACAACCTAATTACTCTAAGCGGATTCCATGAAGTTAGTCTCAGAAAAAAAAAAAAAAAAAAAAAAAAAAAAAAAAAAAAAGAAAGCCCATCAAAAACTACATATGAAATGACAATAACTCATTTTTACTGTCAAAAGTACAACATTGCCACATTGTTTTGTAGGTATGTATATTGTCGACGCCACACAGCCAAGCAGAGCAGTTCCATCCACACAAAATCCCACCAGCCAATTTAGCATATAGATTGCCCAAAATTCAGCATCTTGCAAGTTGGTAAATCTTGGCTATTTGAGCCCTAAAACAGCATGGCTTGTGTGCAAATAAGAAACAGCAAGCACGTTTTACAACCGCATACAGATTGACCACCTCATGTTCATGTTAATTTCTTGCATGCTCCGGAATAAGACGGTGCCGCAACTCAGTTGATGCACCAGACAGTTCTGCATGGTATTTGCTTTCAGCACTGGAAAAAAGAATAATCAAGGTAAAGAGGGAGAAAGGGTTAGATCAGTTATACCTTGAGCTGTGAAATTGAACAAAGGTGGTAGAGCTCGGCCGTTAGGCAAGCATACATTTGGGTCTCTTAACTCGTCAAAGAAAGGATGTGCACAAGCTTCCAACTGAAAATACGGATACCGATTAGGTCCTTGGAACTATCAAGACATTTCAATTGCATAACGTTGACATGAAAAGGTGACACTTGACAATTACAAACCATATATATAAAACATAACTATTACAAAGAGATACAAATATAGTCCACAAAAATTTGTGTACACAATGAGAGTAATTGATTGCAAATCTTATATGGCAGAGCTAAAAAAAGGTTTAAATAGTAGCATTTCTCGTTAAAGGGCACCAGAAAGTAAAAATTTAAAACATTACTATCAGTATGAAACCGCATAAAATAACCGCATTTGGTTGGAGCAGCATAAAGCATCTTGCCGTTTGAGTATGATAATGCAAAAAGTACCCAAAATAATTTAATATTCTTACAGCGGTGCAACGAAGATTAGGTGAATACTGAAGCAGCCTTGACACCAGATCCACAGCTTCTGGGGGCATTCGCTTGTGAAATATCTGGAGATTTCCCAAACATGAATATCTATATAAATAAAATATACCGATCATAAATCTTTTTACTTAAAAAATAGACCTTGTGCCATGGGTGAGCTTTGATTTGAGGAAACTTGAATTCTGTATAATTTGGGTTCATGCACTTGATTTCTTCTCTTGTTGGTGTCCCAAGAATCTAAATGATAAAGCAAAAATAGGAAAATTATAACCAGTTAGATAATATAAAATGCAAAAACTCACATTTATCAGGAAAGAAACGGGTATTCTAGAAACTGTACCTTGATGATTTCCACAAGCTGATCAACACCACTCTCTCCGGGAAACAATGGCTGCAAGAGTGCATGATCCAGCATTAGAAATGGAAATGAGTATAGGATATACAAAGAGCAATGCCATTGATTAGTAATGCTTAAAAAATGAGTCTCTAAAGGAGAATTATAGTAAATGATCCAAACCCCACAATGAATACGAAGGATTAGTTGCACAAATTTTTAATCTAGAGCCGTCAACTTCCATAAACTTCAAATTATAAAGGCCCGAGAGGCAAAGTACTATACCGAATATAGATCATTAGTGTCACACCCAAAAATCCCCAAATATCAAAATTGTTAATACCCCAAAGGCCATGCAGCTTAGCATGATTCAGAGGCACATTACAGAGACAATTTTTATTCAGAAAAATATGATATCAGGACGAAAAAGCAAATTAATCTCATCTGCCTTGCATACTTCAGAAAATAGGAAACATGAAATTTCATGAATAGTAATACTATCGGCCCTTTTAGCTCTCCGTTTAAGCCAGTGATTTTGATTTTGAATTCAAATTTTGTAAGAGAACCATTGGCGGGAATTTTTTTTATTCAAATTTATTATAAGAGAAAAGTACTGTAGCAGAATCGGTTCCTATGTAATAAAAGGGGATAGCAAGACATGCTATCAAAAAATAAGAAACCAAAATCTTTTACACTTCAACAAATTTAGCTAGCAATCTGACACACATAAAAACATTACCTGTCCCAGAAGAAGCTCGGCCATGACACAACCAGCAGACCACATATCAATTGCAGTAGTATACTCTGTAGCACCAAATATAAGTTCTGGAGCCCTGTAATACCGTGAGCAAATATATGATATATTTGGTTCCCCTGGCACCTAAAATGACATAACAACTTCCGTAAGTTCTCCGAATTAAGAAGTACCTTTACTTAAAAAAAAAAAAAAAAAAAAAAAAAAAAAAAAAAAAGGAAAAAGGACGTACCAACATTTTTGCACTCCCGAAATCACACATCTTCAGCTGATGAGTATGAGGATTAACCTGCATAATGCATTGGAAAATTATGAGTCAAAATCATTAAGGTGATGCGATAAGTCTGTAAAAAGGGTCACCTAATAATAAAGTAGCAGATATGTTCTTGTTAAAGTATACAACTATTGTTAGCCCACTTCCTAACAGTTTAAGCGTTTGGGATTGATTGACAAACTAACATGATATCAGAGATTAGGCTCTCAACCTAATCTTTCAATGGCAAAAACTGCCATGGCCAGCGCCATGACAATGACCCTATTACTGCCGAGAGTGACCCTGCTGCTACTGAGAGTGACCCTACCGTTGCCTCCTCCTTTGAACCTGTGAGTGACCCCTTTAAACTGAGGAGTAAGGAATTCTCCAATCATCTAAATATGAACCCTATCATGTCTTTAATATCAAGTCCAAATACACATCTAGAAAATGATATTTTAGAAATTGGAAATGATGGAGGACCTCCTTCAATGCCATTAGATGACCGGTTAGGAATATAGGTGTGAGAAACCAAGGGAAAAAATTCAAGAGCTCCGTGTCTACTCGAGAAGGAAATCGATTCAAGGAAAGGGAGTCCCTACTATGCAACATTGCCATGAATCTAACTTGGGAACGGATCAAGAGTCCCCCCTTCAGGTACATCTCTGTCTCAATCTAAGGCCCCGTTCATTTCGTTGATTCGAGTTTAAAATTCAAGTTTTACTACAGTAAAAGCTCTCACAAACAATCACATCTAACTTTTTTACTACAGTAAAAAACTCACATAAAATCACATCTCAACTCGAATTAAAAACTCGAATCAGCGAACTAAACGGGTCCTAAATCTTTCGAGTCTAGTGTCCAAGCTAAGTCTATTAATAACTTTGATGTCCCTATTGCTCATCGTAAGGGGGTTAGGTCTTGTACACAACACCCTTTGCCCAACTTTGTGTCCTATGAAAGATTATCATCTTCTCTTCGTGCTTTTACCTCACAGTTGTCTAGTGTAGAGATTCCCATAACAGTACACGAGGCTCTAAATGTTCCTGAATGGAATGAGGCTATTCTAGAAGAGATGAGGGCTCTAGAAAAAATTGAAACTTGAGAAGTTGTGGACCTACTGGTGGGAAAGGCAACAGTCGGCTGCAAATGGGTCTTTACAGTCAAATACAATGCAGATGGCACACTAGAAAAGTATAAGACTCAGTTGGTAGCTAAGGGCTTCACACAGACATATGGGATAGACCACTTAGAGACATTTGCACCTGTTGCAAAACTTAATACAGTTCGAGTACTTTTGTCTATTGCTGTGAATTTAAACTGGCTACTACAACAATTGGATGAGAAGAATGCATTTCTGAACGGGGATCTAGAAGAAGTTTATATGGACTCTCCTCCCGGTTTTGATAAAAAATTTGGTTTTAGAGTGTACAGGCTGAAAAAATCACTCTATGGACTCGAGCAATCACTGAGAGCTTGGTTTGAGTTCATTCAATGTGTGAAAAGGCATGGATACACTCAGAGGCAAACATATCACACTCTATTTATGAAGTTCTCAATCGAAGGGAAAGTTGCAGTTCTGATTGTCTATGTAGATGATATCATCCTCACTGGAGATGACTTGGCAGAGATGGAAAGGTTGAAACAGTGCTTGACTTCTGAGTTCGAGATTAAAGATTTAGGACAATTAAGATACTTCCTTGTTATAGAAATCGCAAGATCCAAGAAGGGCATAGCTGTCTCTCAATGCAAGTATGTCCTTGATCTCCTGAAAGAGACTGGGATGAATGGTTGTAGACCTACTGAAACACCAATGGAGCCAAACCTAAAGCTTGGAGAAAGTGAAAAAGGAACGCCGATGGACACAGTAAGATACCAGAAGCTGGTTGGAAAACTGATATATCTGTCACATACTCGCCCATACATTGTGTTTACAGTTAGCGTCATGAGTCAATTTATGCACTCTCCACATGAAGAGCATCTCGAGGCAGTTCACCGAATCTTGAGATATCTGAAGAATACTCCCATAAAAGGATTGTTCTTCAAGAAAAATGAACAGCGAGGTATTGAAGTCTACATCGATGCTGACTGGGCTGGATCTATAATAGATAGAAGATCTACATTTGGGTACAGTACATTTGTCTGGGATAACTTAGTTACGTGGAGAAGAAGCAAAGTGTTGTGGTAAGGAGTAGTGCTGAGGTTGAGTTCAGATCAATGGCTCATGGAATATGTGAGATTCTAAAGTTGAAGCGGATTCTTGAAGAATTAAGGAGGCCGATTGAGAGTCCAATGAAGCTTTATTGCGACAACAAAGCTGCTATTAACATTGCTCATAATCCCGTACAACACGATCAAACAAAGCACGTTGAGATCGATAGACATTTCATTAAAGAGAAACTTGAAGCGGGAGTCATCTACTTGCTGTTTGTTCCAACTTACACAACAGATAGCTGATATCTTGACTAAGGGGCTTCTACGGTCTCATTTCGAATTTTCGACAAGCAAGTTGGGCATGATAAATATCTATGCTCCAACTTGAGGGGTGGTGTCGGAAATATAGGAGTAAATAGGTTTAGTTAGGGTTTATGTGTTATTAAATAAGATTTGAATTCTAGAGTTTAAATTTTATTGTGTAAGATAAGGATTGTTAAAGACAGGATTTAGAGTATATCTAGAAGAAGATTAGATTCTCAATCTCTTATATATATAACTATTGTATTTTTTTTTTCAGTTACGTGATTATTAATCAGAATAAATATTTTTCCTCCAAAACCTACATGGTATCAAAACGGGAAGTTTTGAGTTCAAACCCCCATAATTAAACTCTTTATCCCCATTTAAGTTGTCATCATGTGTTGGGTCTTTAATATATCTCAAGCTTAAATATTCACGTGTTGGGCTTTCTAATTAATTTACCCATACAATTGCCCATTTGTCTAGCCCACACGTGAGGGGGAGTGTTTAAGTATACAACTATTGTTCACCCACCTCCTAACAGCTTAAGCTTTTAGGATGGATTAGTAAACTAACAGTTCTCAATTGAATGAGTCTCAATATAGAAAATAAGGAAAACTTGCCAGCAAATTCTGGGGCTTAATGTCACGATGACACACACCAACAACGTGATGAAGGTAGTTTAATGCGCGACAAATCTGCATAAGACAAAACAATCAACTGAATATTTAGAGAACCGGTCAGCATTATTGCACAAGGAAGAATAAAAACTAATGCAATACTGACCTGATACGTATAAAGTCGTACATATATAAGGGGCATATGTTGGTTCAGCCTGTTATAGTGCTTTGAAACTCGATAGATAGTTTCAGATACATACTCGAGGACAAGATTAAGGTAAAGCTCATCTTTGTCAGTTGTGGAAAAGAAACAATGCTTCAGTTGGATGACATTAGGATGGTCAAGTAAGCGCATGACCTGAAGTTCCCTATTCTTGTATCTCTTATCCTGCAACACCTTTTTAATTGCAACTGCCTCACCCGATTCCAGGCATTTTGCCTACATAAATCATTATGACTCGTGTGAGTGAAGAATTGATACCAACATATACAAGATGGAACTTTCTTTTCTTTTTCTTTTTTTTTTTTTTTGTGATAGGGAAGATGGAACGAATTATTCTTCCACATTTCTCATTTTCTTTCTCACTTTTTTTTCTTTGGTCCGATGAAATAAAACTTAGATGATGGATACGTGAAAATGATGCCAAGTACCTGAAATACAACACCAAAGGAGCCAGTACCAACCACACGCTCTGCCATATATGAGATTGTCTGCATCCCAGAAGAAAAATGTTGTTAAAAGTTTTCTACTAACCTTAAATAAAAGAGATCGTGCAAAAGTTGGATATATGTACGACCTAAGGTATCCTTAGGTCTCCTTATAGTCGTGGAAGAAGATACTTTGATTTTTTTTTTTTTTTTTGTGTTTATTTTTAATTGCTTAGTCACCCATTACAAAACAGCACATTATGCCAAAACGGGACAATATAGAAATAAATAAACCTCAAAAGATACAGTAACTATTTCTTAAGAAACTAACTTACCTGTTTAGGCTGTCCATTTCGACCACCAACTGTAGTTGCTATTATCTGGCCTGCTTCTGTCCCATGACCATTTATAACAGTGGCTTCCACATCCTGTACAAGGCATAAGAAACTAGTCATTTAACAATTGCTAATTTGGTTCTTGTTCTGCCCTTTCCCCTTTTGTTTCCGTTGGGCTTTACTCTTGAATACAATAAATACATAAACATTCACAGCTGTTTATGAGTAAATTGAAGTCCGCAATAGAATACTAAGGTTGCTCTCAACGTTATACAGAAGCAAATAGGATTGTTGTCGATATGAATATACTTGATACGCGGTGAAAGTGAGTGCCAGTGAAGAATTACCTTTTCGTCATGACTATTGGATCTCTCATCTCTAATCTTCATTTCATGCATTTCTTTTGGTAGCTGATCATAGCCAGATCTCTCTGCTACATCCTCTGCTTTAGCCTCTGGTTTAACCATCGAAGATGCAATGGACGTGCATGCAACATTTTCCAGTGATGTAGAAGGAACATTCTGCTCTATATTGGCAGCAATTGCCTCAGCTCCATTTGATTTGGGATTTACCTGCTCAGTTTCTTGATCAACCTTTGCTCTCTTTGTGCTTGTATCCACACCCTAAAAGAAAATAAATTAAATTTAACAATAATATTTAGAAACACGGGAAGTTAATATAGCAATTTCATTGCTTTGCAAATCTTACAAATACACATTACTAATCTTTATGAGTTCTCACACAACAATTATACTTGGAGAGCATAGAAATATTGCAAAATGAAGGATGAATGGAGACATAAAACGGATAACAAGCCTGTCGCAAAATTTACTGACGGGTAAAGAATAAGATAACCTGCATTTCATTCATTTGCTCTTTCGAAATTATTTTCCTTTCTTTTGTTTGAAAAAGAAAAGAAAAAGAAAAGAAAGCTTTTTCTTCACAGGAAAAAGTATCTTTTGTCGTTTAACTTCACCAAAAGAAGGAAACTAGAAACTGTTTAGCGTGCATGGGCAAATGAGAACAAAACTGATTACGTGGTGACAGGGCACATGATGACAAAGGTAATGGTTAATGCTGTATATGATGGAAGAGTGTTTTCAACAGGGTTTTTCACCCTCACCTTTTTTTGAGGAAATGTCAAAAGTTCTTTCCCCAAATTTAACCAGTAAGTTGTTTAATGTTGATAAAGACACAGTTGCCCCAAAGGATCATCAAATACCCAGAAAATGCAGAAGAAAAAAATTCTAGAAAAATATTCCTTAAAGAAAAAAAAAAAAAAAAAAAAAAAAACCAGAGATTTGACATGTAACATGATAGTTTAGCTGGAGAGTTACGAGCCTTCTTTGCTAATATATGCATATTACCAAAGATGTCAGGGAAAACCCCAGAAAAGAATTAAGATTGGCCATCTTAAATTTTTTCCCAAAAAAAAGCCAAAATTCATCATTGCTCATCAACAATGTAACGCCACCAACAATGCATCACGAGAAGTCCCAGAATAGTTTTACTTTTTTAATCACCATGACTAAGAATACAATCCATCATTCAATGTGTATAAAACTAATAAACTATCATCAGATCCCATCTTAATTGGCATCACATTCAGATTAGAGATTGCAAATCCATAAAAACGATTAACCAAAACCCAATGTAACCATAAGAAATAATATTGCATAGCAAAACTTAAAGAGAGAGAGAGAGAGCGAGAGAGATAGAGAGAGAGAGCCCTTTAAATCCCTCAAAAAGCACCCTATGAAAAGAAAATTAAGAAACCGATTTAACAATTAAATCCGATTTAGCAAGGAAAATCAATAATTACCATTTTCTCGAAATAAAAAAAGGAAATAACAAGACAACCCAAAACAATTTTCAAAAAAAAAAAAAAAAACAGCTCTTAGTTTTAATCTTACGTGAGTTGAGCTAGGCAAATATCCAAAAACCAAAAAAAAGAAAAAAAAAAAAAAAAAAAAAAACCCCTTTAACAACATATTTGCTTCATTTTCGCATAAAAAACCGTATCAAAACATCATCACCGAAAATCCAACAAAAGAAAAGAAAAAGAAAAAGAATATGCAGAGAAAAACTTACAGGGTCCGATGAAATGGAGGTCCGACCGGAGGCAATGCTCTTGAGACGACGCATCATATTCATCCTTCTCGCTTCGTTTCAGTGAACACTCACTGAACCCCAATCTCGAAACCCTAACTTCTTCAAAATCCCCCAACCAAAATACGAAACTCAACACAAATCACCGCAAAATAATAATAAATTAAAAAATGAAAAAGGAGAGAGAAGAAATCTCTCTCCCCTCCCTCTCTTTTCCTCTCTGATTACGAATCCCTAATCCCAAGACGAAAAATGAAGGAAAATCCGAGAAAAAATGAGGATTGAGAAAATGAAAAATAGAAAAGCAAAACTCTGTCTCTCTCTCTCTCTCTCCCTGTCCTCTGTGTGTTCTATAAGCAAAGCATTACAGGTCGGTTTTGTTATTAATTAATTATTTATTACTTAATTAACTTGGTCTCATTTTTGCAATTCTTTATATTAAGCAATTTTTGAATTTTCTACGGTCAAACTGGTATAAAAGCCAATCATTCCAGGCTGAAATATTTCTTTTTTGTACTACGGTCAAACGCGTGATTCTGACCGTCGATTTGTATGATAGTCGATCCAACGGCTGGTGGTTCGATTTTGGGGATCTTGAGGAATAACTGAAGTTACGAAAATGCCATTGTTTGGTGGGATATTTACCAGGTCGGGAAATGGGGATTATTAGTCAGAAATGGATAAAATGAGGACGGAATATTCGGAGGGAGGAAGACGTTTTGACCGGTCTTCCCATTGGACGGCGTGGTTTTGCGGTTAAGTTATTTCGATTTTTGTTGACCACCGGAGTTGGTCTTTTTTCTTCTGTCTCCAACATTTTCATTTGACTATTTTTTTGGACGGAGAATAAATGCCACGTTTAAATTTTTTAATTTTAATTTTATTATAATTAAAAAATTTTATAAAAAATCACATTTAATTTTTTTACTACAATTAAAAATTCTCATATAAAATTACATTTAAACTCGAATTAAAAACTTAAATTAGCACACTAAACAAGGCTTAGCAATACAAGTTAATAACCCATCAGAGGATCGTATGTATATCCGAGATCTGTAAATGGGAGATAATCTCAACACATTATAAATGAGCTCTTTTAAAATTATAATTGAAAAAACTCATCTCACAAAAATAAATTTTCAAGCGCAAGAGAGACGGAATATCACATCACACATAGAGGGGACAAAAACAATTAAAAATTTCAAAGACCCTCACTATCAATAAAAGACTTAACCAGGTGGGATACACAATCAAAAGCGAAAGGCAGAAGAACAAAAGAAAAATATCGAAAGTTATTAGTGTTGTTCCTAAAAAAAAAAAAAGTAATTAGTGTCGTTGCATCCAAAAAAACGGAATTATATAATGCTAATGATAATAATAGACAATAAGTACTGCAATGTTGACAACAGATTATTGGTTTATGAGAAATAATATTATAATAAAAAAATTTAAACAATAATTCAAACTTATCGAGAATTACATGTTTATTCACCAAAGTCGTAATTGTATTGTTATTCAAAGCATAAAAATCATTAATGTCTCAAGTTTGACTAAGGATTGATCACAAAAATGATTTGTTGAACCTTTCAAAAAAAAAAAAAAAAATTTTTTTATTGAATCCAAACAGACAATACAAGCCATTCGTAAGTTTGAATCAAAAGTTCCGATTCAAATATTTTTTATATTGTGTTTTTTTAATAAAAATTAAAAACAAATTTAAATTTTTATTCAAATCTATAAAATTACATTGTGTCATAATTATTTGCACTGTCCTGTGGTTAGGGATCTATGGCAACTAGTCAACGATTATTTTTGGAGGCTGTGCTAATCTCTGTTATGATTGTGGTTGGAGAGACGTGGGAGATGAAAGACCATGTTTTGAGTTAGTTTTGTTTTTATTTTTTTATATTTTTTGAGAAAAAAAAAAAAAAAATAATGTTTGGTATAATTAAAGATAAAAAATTAAAATTAAAATAATTTTTTAATTTAGTGTAAAATTAGAGAGAAATAAAAAATAATTTTTTATTTTTTATTTTTTATTTTCATTTTTTACTCTCTCGAGCACAAAGAGAGAGAGACATTAATAAATTTTTATACTAAAAATAATTTCTTAATAAAATTACTAAACTCATTTTTAAAAATAATTTCTGACTGAAATTAAAAATATTTTTATTTTTATTTTTATATAAAAAATAAAATTATTTTAGAATAAATTTTAAACACACCTGAAAATTTGTTTAAAAAGGTTTTCAGCTTTCGCTTTGGGCAGCATGAGACGCGGAATTTAAAGGCTTTCCATATATGTTGATTATTTTGAATTGGGTATGTAATTTGATCGTTGATTTTTGAGACTAGTTTTTGTTTTATCTTCTCTTTCCTGTTTTGAGAACATCTTGTCCACTTTCTTTGTTTTGATTAGAATTTCAAATAAAGTTTTTTATTATCAAAAAAATAAATATGGAGGCAATAACGTGTAATTAGACCATTTTTTCCCCTCTCTTTTTGCTTTGGGCTTTTCTAGACTTCAAACTTGAGATGTCATCGGTTAACTTGTTTGGATACCATAATGGGATATATACCATTTCTTTTCGTTCTTCTTCGATTCAAATCATTTCCAATTATCACCACAAGTCCACAACCCACAAACACATTATTATATACGCTTTTTTGCATTGGATCCCAACTTTACGTTTGATACGAGAATTCATGTTATAATTTAAATAATGATTTGTGATTCGTTATAATATTTTTCTCATAAAAAATACACGTAAATTAAAAATAATTTTAAAGAAAAATAGTAAAAAAATAGGCCAATATGAAAAGTTTAAGAAAGTATATAGGTCAATTTTTAATTATAAAAATTAATAGGTCTATAATTTATTAAGTTATAATTCATAACGAGATAAGTTATGACTTGATAAGTTATGGATAAACTTATCAGGTTATGGTTCATAGTCAAGATGGACAATTATGGACAATAACTTATCAAATTATGAACGAAAACAGTAATTTAGTCTATTTATTAACTTATGTAAACTATTGGCTTATTAATTTTAATTTATCTTAAGTCTTGACTTATTTTTCTCTATCTTCTAATTTTAAATTATTATTTTGAATCCATAAATCAAAATTAAAAATGTTTGCAATCAACCTTCTAAATTTTGAAATTGTTGCATTAGTAGTCCAATAAAAAACGTTTGTTATATATTGAATAGTCTTTTGCACGTGATCTGCACGTGCCATCTATAAAGGGCACGGGTGATCATTTTCCAAATGGAAGTAGCACCTCCACCTTTTGTTTTTATCTCCCTAGTTACCGTGATTTTACCCAAAAAAAAAAAAAGTCCATTGTTTCTCTGAGATCAGATCAATGGCGTTTAGTAGAAAATTATTCCAAACTTCCATATATAAATTCCTATTTACTTTCTGAATGAGGATAATATAACAAAGCCATATCATAATTCATAACATAACAAACCCAGATCATTTTCAAAAAAAAAAAAAAAAGATGCCATTTGATCTCTAATCCCACCAACCTCAATCAACAAAATAACACATGCGTAATCCTGCTTTCACATGATAATTAAAACCCCAGAAAATATCCCCAAAAGATCAAATTAGATTACTTTTTTTTTTCCTTTGAAACCCAGAAAATAAATGACTTTCAGTGGGATTACATATTTCCTCCCTCCTCATGCCCAACGAGTTTCTTCTTCATCAGACCCATATGCAATGTTGCTTTCGCTTGATTCAAAGGCACTGGTTGCGTGATTGAAAGAGATACAAAAGCTATAATATATTGTAAGTAAAATATTATATAGATATATCAATATGTATATATAAATCAATCATATACTATAAAAATTCTCAACTTTTTATATAGCATAACAGTATTTTTCACAATAACGCGTGAATCTTTGATTAATCTAAATCTAAAACCAATTACTAAGGCTGAATCCTCATAAAAATTTTTATTGAAAATTTTCAAATCACATGATTTCTCTCCCCTAAATCTAAAACCAATCCATCAGTGAAAACTCTATTTTTGAAAACTCTATTTTTTATTTTTTATACTGAGGGGGAAAGAGATTTGGTGTGATGATTTTATTTAAAATCACCATGTGTTAGATTATGATTAGTATGGGTGCTCATCGATTAAAAGCTAACAATTTCGGTTGGTTTCAAAACCGAACCGACAATGTTGATTTTTGAAAATTTAAAACCGAAACTGAACTGAAAAATATTGCCTTCAGTCGGTTAACCAACCAATTTTTATCAGTTTTTATCAGTCGGTTTCTTACTTTAAAAAAAATTTGTGAACTATTTTTTTTAAAAAAATTTAACCATTCAAATATTTAATATTTAAATAGTTAAAATTAAAAAGGAAAAATGGCTTAAAACACAAAAAAATAAAACCTAAAAGAATGTACCTTTAAGGACTAAGGCTTTATATCTAATCTCAATTAGAAAACTTATTTATATTGAAGTTTATCATATTATTGAAGAAGGCGTTTAAAAGAAGTTAGATCTCTCTAACTTATAAATTATGATGGAGAAATGAAATACATAGCCTTTTATATAGAATAGTTGAGGGAAGACATTCTCATCTCTTTTCAATGTGAGACTTTCAAAAGTCTGATGTGCTTAAATTTTCAAACACATCAGACTTTAATAGTCCCGCATTGAAAATGAAATGAGAATGTCTTCCTCAAATATTCTATATAAAGGGCTATGTATTTCATTTCTCCATCACATTACAAGTTAGAGAGATCTAACTTCTTTTCAACGTCCATTTTCAATAATATGATGGACTTATATTCACCATCTACAAGATTAGAGGTTTAAATTTATGAATAATAACCTTTTTTTTTAATAGAGTAGAAGGTGGTCGGTCGGTTCGGTTTAACCGATCACCTCGGCTAGTAAAACCGAAATTGAACCGCCCATGAATCATGGGTAGTTAGTTGATCGACTGAATTACTTAGTTTGCTGATGTGGAACCAAATTTTCAATTTTTTTCGGTTGGTTTGGCAGTTCGGAGGTGGTTTTTCAGTTTTTTGAACACTCTTAATGATTAGCGTGCTTCTCAAGTGGGATCCACATAGCGAACCTTCATTTGTCCGTTCAATGAAGCCACTTGTCAGCGCATGATTCGTGGAGAAAACATAGCTCATGTAATCACAGAGCAGACAACAATCTCGCGCAGCTCCTTAAGTGGCCAACAACTTCTACCACATGTTGGCTTCCCATTAGCTGAAGGAAAAAGTAGTGGGGCCCACCTATAAGAAAATTGACGCAATGTCTGCTTCCTCCTTATCAAACGCGCTTCTCTCCACGATTTGGTGGTTTTGATCTGACAACCAGAAAAAAGTCTGGCTTTATTTCTTTTACATCGTGTAAGTCCAACGATGATGCTTACCACTTCTCTCAGGTGTTATTCTGTACAATTCTTTGCTTTCTATTTATAGGTTAAGGGGTAAATGGATAACAATAACAAAGTTGTATCTATAAAACTATGCAATGTTTGAATTACAAAGTGTTGTACCAATAAATGGGAATATGCTATTTCTGATCTAATTTATACCACTAGCTCATTTTTTATTTAAATAATAATATATCATATTAGTTGAATTCACATGTTAAATAATAAATGTAAAAAATAAAAATAAAAATGACGTTAGCATTTTTCTTACAACTACATCAAAAGGTCATAAATTGTGAGTTTATTTTGTGACGTATAATATTTCCCTTCTTCTCAGGAATATACGGTGACTAAAACAAAACTCATTAGAAAAAAAAGAGCGAGGAGACAATGAGACGTCATTTTTTTGCCTATGCGGAGAACTTCAACCCCAAGTCCTAAAGTTTTAGGTGTGTTGATAACTTTGTTGCTTTGTCATGATATTCATTTAGAGTTCATTGTTGGATTTGTACAATTATAGTTGGACATTGTGAACCCTTTTTGCTCTCTGTTGGAGGGAAAAATCTCACACTCCACATTAGGCATTAGATAAGCGCCACGTGGCACAACTAGAGGCTTGATGGCCATGCTAGGTCAGAAGGAAGTATTCACTTTGTGAATACTCGGCAAAGGCCGACCGCAAAATGAGTAGGAGGTCGACCGTACAGAGAAGTCAAGATGGAGATGAGGTTGACTGTTCAAAAGAGCCAAGATAGGCGAGATGTTGACCGCTCCAAGTAGACATGGGCGGAGATGGCTCGATAAGCGCCTAAAGAGCCGATTGCACACAGTCTGAGGGAAAACTGGACCTGCAGAATATCTTACGTGACTTGTAAGCAAACAAAGTTGGTAGGGGAGCAGGAGAAAGACCACTATTGACTGGTAGACACTCCACCCACCAACGACTACATCCAAAAAATAAGACAATGTGATAGAGTGTAATGATGAAATGTAATGATGAAAATGAAGAGGTTGAGGGAGCATAGAGCAAATATATATGTGAAGAAAGGATGAGCCAAGGAGCTCGATTTTGATAAGAAACTTGTATCCTCAGAGGATAATAAAGATTTTTTCTCCTCACAGTAGATGTAGCTCTTGAACAAAAAGAGTGAACCACTATATATCTTAGTGTTCCTTCTCTATGGTTACCTTTAAAAAATCTTCTCAAAACAAGATTAAGCCGTTAAAATCACTCTAAACCTGAATTAATTCAATTGACAAATTTTCACCGACAACACTCTCCAAACTAGTTTAAATTTTTTACAACTTCATTGTTTAGAGTATACCAAATATACTTTTTAAATACAGATTACGCTTACTAAATCCATCTTGAATATGCTTATACAAAATGCTTCTTGAATATGCATATGAAATACTTTTAATTTGTATCTTCCCTTTCTCGTTTTCTTCGTTGGCAAAGGAACACAAGAAGGAGCTAGTTATTGTTGGTGGTTGACGAGTGCATGACTTTCCAGCATTCCTTACGAACATGAACTTTGCTGAGAGAATTTTTTCAATGTGCAATTGTTGTCGCCATAGCTAATACCTATCCTTTGCAATATTAATCTTAATTAATTTTCTCGTCCCTATGTTTTGCTTGCATGTAGCTACAACACCTTGTACGTCAAAATTATCATTGCGAGAGCTCTCCAACACCTCTAATACTAGAAACAACTTCCCTATACATAATTTTTATTCACAAATCTAAATGAATTTAGGAGAAAGAAGGTGCACGTGCCTCCTTACAATCATACACATGAGGGTTCGAATCCCTCTTTTTCCGTACTCTTCACCTAATTCACCAATGTTATTGATCACAATATATCAAATCAAATAACAATGGACACCATTATTCAAAAAGTTAGACCTTTCTTTGACATGGCTTCTCTATTCCTAATTTGTATGGTATTATCTATTATCTGTCCATATCTATTTGTATCTATCTATGCTCAAATATTGAAAGAATGCATTTTTTATGGGTGAAAGAAACGTTCGAAATGTCACTTTTTTTTTTTTTTTTTTTTTTATTGTTTTTAGTTTTTGCTTCATTTTTTTTTTTCCTTTTTAGCCTCTTTTTTTAGGTTTTTGGTCTTTTTTTTCCTCTTTTTTCCTCCATTACTTTTTTTATTGCATCTTTTAACTTTTAATTTTATTATAAATTTTCTAATATATACTCATTTAAATACTTTTTTTATGGTTATTGAAAATATTATTTTTTTAATTACCCTGCTAAATTAATTTATTCTCAAATGTACCCTTTATAGACAGACATTTTTTGCATGTGATCCTTGAAAATTTTAACTTTAATTGCGAAATATTTTACATACTAACAAAATATGCGTAACATTTCGCACAAGTTTTGTCTTTTTTATAAATGGGAGTTTATTAGTGTTTAACTACATCTAATTTACTTTTTGTTCAGTATATCACTAATAAACTACAATTTATTATTAATAAATCACAATTTATCGGTGATTAACTCGAATTTATCGGTCATTAATTATATCTAATTTAGGTTCAATAGTGTCTTTTTATTTTGTGAAAGTGGTGTGTTTCAAACTTTCTCACAGAAATAGTATAATTGAATAACAGTATCACATAATGGTATTTATCAAATTCACCCAAGATGTCACATCCACCAAAACTACTAGTAGTAAGCCCACTGCCACTAAGATACCACCACCACCTTGGTGGTGATTATATTAGCTTTCTTTATTATTATTATTATTATTATTATTATTATTATTATTATTGGTTAAAAATTACATTGAAACTGATCATTGAGGGATAAGTTTAAAGCATGATAAGGACCATTATAAATTTTTAAAAATTTGTTAGGTAAGAAGAGTGAAGTGGGGTGTTAGAACCAATTGACTGGAAATCGACAAATTCAATCCAAATTAAACCAAAGTAAACCGTTAATATCTATTAGATATATAGAACAGAGAATGCCACCTTTCTCAATTTTTGTACTTCAACCAAAGGCATAAGTGTCAATATTGAACACAACCAACTCATTTCCACTAAGTGTGTAAAAAAAAAAAAACAGAGAGAGTTCAAGTATTTACTTACTTTTTTCATTGTTTACTTGTTTTTTGTTTTTAATTGTATGTTTAATGGATGAGTTTTTAATGATTATTTTTCTATCAGTGGTTACTATCAAAGTTAAAAATTTGATGACATGGCCTAATATAAATCTAATATCATTAATTGTCATAAAATTTTTTGGTCAATTATTTAATTTATTACAATAGTTAAAATAATGATACCCATTGATGGGTAAATATTAGAATAATCATTACAACCATAATATATATATATATATTCTACTAAATTATATTTTCTCTATTTATCCTTTAATTTAATTTTCTAAATTTTTACAGAGGCTATTCACACTTTTTTTTTAGCTAATTGTCATACTGATTTTTTTTAAATGATTTTTGGACTTATTATTATTCTTCAAACTACTTGCTTGCTTTTGTTTCTTCTAATTGCAACTAATTTTTCCAATGAAATAATTTCTTTTTAAATATGTTTTTTTTATTTACTATATACATGATTTAAGTGTTTAGACCCTTATTTATTTTTTTTTATTTTAATGTTTGTGTTACTAACAGTGATGTACCTTAGGTACGTCCATCATGCTAGTTCTTGAAATATTTGTCGGATTGGCCACTAATTTTTTTGGTCGATTTGGTGTTCTAAATCGACTTAATGGACCAAAAATGCATATATAAAATTTTTAATAAATTTTCATAAAATGATTTATATTGGTTATTGTAATCAGTTTTAAAATAGTAAAACGTACTTTACAGCACCTAGTAATTTTGGATATTGGTTTTTTTTTTTTTTTTTTAAGGGGATTTTGGATATTTTTTTAGGGATAGAAAACTTAAAATTTAAATGCTGTTATGTTGAAATTAAATGTCTTTAACTTTGAAATAAGATGAAAACTTATTTTTTTTTTTTTTTAATTATAAACTAAACCGACTAAGCTAAAAACTTATCAGTCTTTAACTTTGAAATAAGATGAAAAACTTATCTTCCCTTAAAAAAAAAAAAAAAAAAAAAAGGGTTACTCTCTTATTATCTATATAGCCTATAAGAATAAATAGAAATATCAAAATCCTGATATTTCGTACGGGTTTCGACTAAAACGGCAATGTTTTGGTCCATATATTTTTTAAATTCTTCCTCTTATTTTGTTTTTGTTTTTTTAATCCTAAAACTCATTTATTTATTCATTTTAATCTTTTTTCATTTTTTTTAAAATTTTTATCCTTAAATTTTTTTTTTCCCATTTTGGTTCTTTTTACCCTAAAACTTATTTATTTCATCTTTTTGATCATTCTTTGGCCCCTTTTATTTATTTTTACCTTTGAAATTTTTTTTTTTTATTTTGATTATTTTTCTTAAAACTTATTTATTTATTTACTTTAGTCTTTTTTTTTTTTTTTTTTATTTTTGTCCTAAAATTTTTCGTTGTGGTTCCTTTCTTTTCTTCATTTTGGTCCTTTTTTTTTACCCTTTCTTTTACTTTTGCCCAGATTTTTTTGTTTTGAATCATTTCATCCTAAAATTTATTTGTTTCTTCATTGCAGTCCTTTTTTTACCCCATTTTTTATTTTTGTCCTAAAGTTTTATTTTATTTTTCATTTTGATTCTTTTGTCCTAGGACATGTTTTTGAACTTTTTTTTTTTCTAGCTTGAAATTTTTTTTTTTTCCTTTTAGTCCCTTTTATCCTAAAACTTATTTCTTTTTTTATTTTGGTCATTTTCAACACTTTTTTTTTTCTTTATTTTTCCCCAAAATTTTATTTTTTTTTATTTTAGTTCTTTTTGTCTTAAAATTTATTTATTTCTTCATTTGTCTGTTTTTGCCAGTTTTTTTTTATTTTTGCCCTTATCCTTTTTGCCCAAAACATATTTATTTCTTCATTTTCTTTTCGTCAAAATTTATGTTTTTTTTTTTTTTTTTTTTGGATTTTATATTCAAATTTTATATGCATTTAATAATAACACGGTAATTAAACTGGTAATTAAAAGTTAACATATGAATTACTTCCACGTGTATAGCACGTTGAGTTTAACTAGTACATAGTAGAAAGCGCAAAGTGCTTCATTATTAAATAAATTTTAAAAAATAATAATGAATGACTCCTTCACTTGTAGAGTTCAAGTAATAAAAAAAAAAAACTTATTTTAGTCATTCTAATTTTCTGTCTTTTATATATTTTCTATTCATTTTATTTTCTCTCCCACGTACTAAATATCATGTTAATATTATTTTAGAAAATAGGAACGCATTTTATTGATTGGTCAAATCTAATGTTTTATGATGTAGAGGCTTTTCTTTATATCCATAAACACCTTTACAATTTGTAAATCCTTTTGCTCTTCGCATTTAAAATCCTCATTCTTATTTGTTATTATAATTTTATTATAATTTGTAATATATAATGGTAATACATATTTGACTAGATGTGTATATGTAGTTAATGCTTGACACTTAAATTTATATGCAAAATTCCTAATGCACAACGATTCAATAGATATTCCTTTTGCTTTTTGTCATAAGAAATCTGTTAGTGCACAGAATCATAAATAAATATTAATAAAGAGTGTGTGGAGTGTCGTTTTCATGAGATTATATCTAATTCTAATTAAGTATTAAAATTGGTCAACTCTAAAATATTTGAACGGAATAAAAAAAAAAAAGAAAAAATGACTAAATTAAATGAAGTAAAATAAATTACTAATGGAAAAAATATCTAGCGTTACGACAAACAATTCACTTTATCCCTCTCTCTATCCTTCATTTATTATGACAAACCAAATTAATAGCCGAGTAAGCTCTCCTATATCTATAAGCCTCTCCCAAGTTCAAAAGAAATACCCAAAACAAATTACCCACTATATTCCGATGAGGATAAAATTATCTAGGGTTTATTAAGATCTAGGCTCTCTTTAATGACTACACGTGCTTTTGGTATATTTCTATGCTACACAACACATGTCATTGCATTGATGGCTAAACACAAAATTCCCCTTTTCAAGTTCATAGTTGACCTATTCAACTAAATGGTGATCAATCATTTAAAGGCATTGAGCTTAAAAGAATTCAAGAAAAAGGCATCAAAACTAAATAATTAGGTAACATTGTTGTAATGTCTTGAGATCCACTGCGGGGCTCTTAGTATAGTCGGGTCTTATACTCGTTATTCTGCGTACTCTTTTTATAGGCACTTAGCGGCTCTCAAAGATTTCTTTGCGTCCCCTAACACTTAAACCCAAAACCCCATTCTTATAAAGTTTTTTAAGTTAAAGTGTTGGTACCAATTGATCTTACATTTGAAAATATTTCATACACAACCTAATTGTATAATGATATTTAAATAATGTATTATGCAATTACTTTTCTAACTTTTTATGATATTAATTTATCTTGATATTGCTCTACTTTTTTCCCAGTGGGATATCAACCTTTTAAATCGCAAAAAAAAAAAAAAAAAAAAAAAAAAAAAAATCAAAACCCATGAAATAAAAAATTCATTACTCATTAATGAATGTTTAACTTATTTTGTTTAACAATACACTATATCTTATCACTAAAATGTATGCTCACTAAATTAATGACATTATTTTCTTTAACAATACACTGTATATCATATCACTAAAATACATGTTTATTAAATTAATGGCATTATTTTGTTTAACAATACACTATATCATATTATTAAAATACACGCTCATTAAATTATGACAGTTTTTTTTTTTTTTAACAATACATCATATCATGTCATTAAAATACATCTCATATAATTAATGGCATTTTTAGGTGTTTTTAACTGTCATTATCTATACTTGATTTTTTCGTTAAAAAGATTTAAAAATCGTATTTATCAGATGTTTAGCTTTTTTAATTGAAATCTCCACAATTGTTGAGTACTAATATATTCATATATATATACACACGAGACATTGGTTCCATAATCTTTGCTAAAACAGTAAAAGTACTTTTTTTTTTTTTTTTTTAAATCGCAAACGCTCCTTTAATACAAATACAAATTTAAATAAATCTAAATTTTACATTCTCCTAAAGCTGCTCCACTAGATCTCCATCAACAAATCACACAATCATTAGTTTGATTGCTTTCAGATTATTTATATTCAAAATTCAATATTTCTTGTAGATAAAGTATGTAGATAATGCTTCGTTATCTCTTAAGAATCAAGAAATAGTCGGACAATGAATTAGTTGGATCATTTTTTTAGCAATTTAATTAAGAGAAAAATAGAAAAAGTTTGTTACAGATAAACTCGCAAGCAAAAATTTCTCAAAAAAAATAAAAAATAAAAAATAAAACAAAATCAATTAAATGGGTATTTCTAGGTTGCCAATAATTGTATTTCAAAAAAAAAAAAAAAAACTACACATGTCATATTTGTAAAAGTCAGCTACATTTTAATTCAACCTTAGAAAAAGAGTCATATTTGTGTAATTTTTATATTTTAACGGCATAAATTGAATTTTCTATTACATGCATCTAATCTAATCTAACAATTATAATAGCCTTAATATGCAATTGTCTACTCTCCTTCCACGTGCCTTGCCGTTTCGTTCCCGTTTCCTTTTTTTTTTTATTATTATTATTATTATAACTTTTCTTGCCGTTTGTTCCACCACCCCACCTCTTTCGTATGGTTTTGTTTTGCTTTTGTTGTTTCGGCCTCCTTTCTATTTTTTATTTATTTATTTTTATTTGCATCACTGATCCTTCATTTAGTTTCTCTTCACTCTTTTTTTTTTTTTTTTTCTTTTGCTTTTCGAAAGGGATGACTTAGCACTTTAGCCGCAGCAGCTGTTGGAGACTTTGATAATATAATAAGGCTTGGACATGTGAATTTGGTATGGTTATACGGACCCTTCATTAATCAAGTCAATCCGTGTTTTATATCCAAAGTGAGTAGACCTCATTTATTTTACCGATTTGAGTTTTCAGTTTTAATTTTTACAGTAAAAAATTCTTAAAAATGTCACATCTAACTTTTTTTATTACAATAAAAAATTTTAAAAAAATGTCACATCTCAATTCGAATTGAAATTTTGAATCCATGAAGTGAACGAGGCAAACTGCTCGAGTTTTAACAAAAGCAGCTTTTAGTTTTTCCTTTTCAAATTACTTTGTTAAAATAACTTTTTTACAAACATAGCCCCATTTAAATATTTTTCTTACAAACGTCTAAAATATAATTCATTCGTTAAAGCATAGCTTATTTTTATTGAGCCTTTTTCTCTTTTCTCTTTTCTTTTTGCTTTTTTAATTATATACTTATTACTATGCCTTATTTAAATACTTTTTTTATGTCCATGTCAAAATAATTTTTTCTTCAATCGGTTTTACATATTCTTGCGGAGATGATGTAACCTCACACACTTCTTGTACATCGTAGTTTTTATTTGCTTTACTAAAGTTACATCGTATAAAAACATCCCAATCTGATATAAAGTTACCGAAAAAAAAAAACTGTAATCTCATCTTATAAAAAAAAAAAAAAAAAAAAAGTGAAAGTGGAAGATAACGAAAATAAATTTTATCAATCAAGAATGGAGTATACAAAAAAGTTATCCAAATAACGAATCATAATAAGAATGAAGCGTAATTATCAAACAAATAATAATAGCTCAAAGAATTAAGCAAAACATATATCAATGACTTCAAAAGGAAAAAGAAAAAGAGAAAAAAGTATCGATAACCAGTTTTTTTTTTTTTTTTTTTTTTTTTTTTTTCTAAGCTAGAGCAAATTATATATCTTAGGAACGGAGCATAAGATCATCAATAGCTTCAAAACGAAAAACAAAAATTAAAAAAAAAACTATAATAAAGAATTAAAAAAAAAAAGAAAAATATACCATGGAAGTTTTTATGCAATGCAAGCCTAAGAATCAATTTATATGTAATGGCGATATCAAATGGACGTTTCACATTTTAAGAGTGCAATTTTAAGTTTATAGTAGAATAACTTTTAGAATTAATAAAATTAACTAACTGATTAAAGAGTTTGATTAATTATTAATTTTATTAGAGTTTGAAATTATAAATTCATGAGACTCTACATCATTCTTGTAATATTTACAAGACAAGATGAATTATCAAAAATTTATATCACTCAATATAATTAATTGTGAATGCATAATTAATTGGATATTAAATAATTATATTATTTAATAATTAATTTTGGAAAAAACATGTGGTGAAACCACATAAAGTTACACGCCTAGTAGCAGTGGAATCCTTTCAAGATCAGTTACTTACTTTTTAAGTCATTCAGTTACTTGCTTAACAAGTTATCCAATTAGAATTCAAACAAAATTAAAATTTGACTTTTTGTGGGTTTTAATATGAATCAAAATTGAATACCATGATAAAGTTGGAATCATCTACTCCTGTTGAACTGATGTAGGCGCCAACTACAGGGTGGCTCCTTGTGGTGGCCGAATTTAACATGTAGTAGGAGAGAAAAAAATTGTTCTAAAATTAAATGTGAATTTATCTTAATTTTAAACGAGATTTATAATAAAAATAATAACTAATTTTCTTAGCCTTATATTTTTGAGAAAATTCAAATTCTCCTGGGTTTTTGATTGCACATGTATAAATAGGTGATAATAGAAATTTGAAAAAAAAAAAAAAAAAAAAAAAAAAAAAAAACTTTAGCTTTCCTTCCCCTGTGAAAGGTGTGTACACTGAGAGAGAAAAGATAGAAAAGTTCTTGCATTCTCAATCCCGCTTTATTCATGTGTCGATTTAAAAGGGGGAGAAATTAGTAGAGTGATCATACCCGGTAATTCTAAATTTAGTACCCACACACTAGGTCTTGTTGATATCAAGGATTAAACATGGAGGGTTTAGGCTTTCTGAGAAGGTTGGAGCGATGAATGTTCATAGTCAAATAACTCATGTTGGACCTAATCGCTTTAACCGGATAAGATAAATTAATTAGTTTAACTTTTTAGTGTAAATAATATATTCTATAGCGTATCAATAAAATTTTATGAAAATTTTTGTTATACACGATTCATACCAATACACTTCCACATTTAAAATTGTTGTAGAAACCAATAGATAGCTAATGTATATTATTTTGGAATTAAAAATGATTTATATTTACTTTTATAATTAATATATATTTCCACATATATCATAATTATTTATTTTAACATTAAAATAGATGTTCTTACATAGTATTTATGTTAACAATTACATAAATATTTTATGTGGTACTAGTAACATGCCACTGAATGCACCCAATACAAACGAATAATGCCACACCCTCCTCCACAAACCATTTATACGAGTGTTTTTCATACAATAGCCAGAGATTGAAACAGTTAAAAAGATTCCATTGATTTATGCTTGAGAATTTATAAAACTAACGAAAGGACCAAATAGACCCATATAACCGAAGTTCCAATAATCAATATTTAATTTGGTTAAGCTCTTAATCAAATAAATATATATAATTATTAAATTATACAAAGCTACACTTTAAGATTACACAAATATATTTACGAGAACGAAATAGTACAAGTAAGTTTTGCCCAACCGGAAAGTTGATTACCATGTGACTCTCTACTATGAATATTCGTAGACTTCATTAAGTAATAATTTCGTTGAACCTCTTTAATTACGTCTTTATCTACGAGTTCTGTTTTGTTAATATTCCAATGGTTGGCCTATTTTGATCTAATCATAAATAAGAATCTTGGATATTTATTCAGTATCCTATATCAAAGACGCTCAACTACTCATTTATTTAAAATTTTAAATTATCACTTCATAGAAATATAATTAATCTTCATCACGAAGTTGTGGATTCTCACAACTATGAGTTTGCATACTCAACTGTCCATAATATTATGCCTCCAAAGTATCGGGTGATTGATTTACGAATTAATCTCATCCATTAGAAAATTAAGATATAACATAACGACGTGAATCATTCAACATTTAGGGTCCGTTTGGTATAAGAAAAATCAGGGTAATTTGAGTCATTTGATTTAGATCCATGATTCATGATTTGAATCATGATTCAGAGTGATTAGAACCTTTGTTTGGATGTGTATATGCATGATTCTGATTCTAATCTGAAATGTGATTCGAACTAATGTTTAGTTGTCTTGTTTTCTGAATTTGAATCATGACCAAAATAAATGTAATTTAAAAAATGATATAATAAATATAATTTGTTAGGTGTAATTTAAAAAAAATATAATTCGTTATACAATAAAAAAAAATGAAGTACTACAAAAAAATTATACAAATAATTATAACTCAAAATTATAACAAGCTAATTACGAAATAAATAGAAAAAATGTGAATAAAATTATATAATAAGCTAAGCATACATTTTTGTCTCCCATAACTTCTCTGATATTCCACCCACAACATGTGAATGAAATTATGTTACATATTTACAAATGTATTTTAAAAGGGTTTTTTTTTTTTGAAAATTTTTATTTTAGTCCATTATAAAAAAAGGAAAGTAGACTTGTTAGAGAAACAGAGAACCCCACCCCTTCGAAAAAAAAAAAAAAGAAAGAAAAAATCCAGAAACTTCTGTGGTAACACACACTCTCTCTACTTTATCTCTCCTTTTTCTTCTTGTCTCTAATGACGTCGTTCTCGTCGGCGATCTCAAACTCTCGCCACTACCTTTTCTCTCCAAACGCATTACTGCCTCACGACGCCACTCTCAAAAAGCTCTTCTCCGCCTCCCAATGTCGTATGCTTCCTCTCTCTCTCTTTTCACCGCTCTCACATTTCCAGACTGGATTTTATTTCTCGACGGGGAAGAAAAGAAACATCAAAAAGCAAAACATCAAGAAGCCTCCAAAAGGTGATGTGTGGTCTGTCCATAAGTTTGGTGGCATCTGTGTGGGAAGCTCGGAGAGAATTAAAGATGTTGTACTTAATTTTCTTGGGAAATTCTAATTTTCCAGGCAAAATTTTCTCAGCTCCCAAACTGAATGTTGTGAAATAGGTTTTTGATTCATTTTTCGTTGCAAATTATGTGCTTTCTGGGCTTGTTAATTCTTGGGTTGATCGTCTTTTTTGAGTGAAGATCAGTGGAGCTTCTCCGGCAGAGTAGTGAGATCTGCGTGTGGAAAGTGATGAGAGTCATTACTCTCAGCCCACTGTTTGTGTACTGTTCCCTGATTGCAGTTTGGCTGAATTAGGGGGGGAGGTTGATCCGTGAATCAGGACCCATGACTCAGACTCTGATTTAAATCAACTGGACATGGATTCGGGAACTTGGTGGATCCAAACACTAATTCGGGAACTTGACTCTCATTATGTGATCCAGATCCTTCAACCAAACGGGCCCTAAGTAGAACCCTGATGTCAACCGGACATGGATTTGGGAAGTTCGTGGATCCAAACACTGATTCGGGAACTTGACCCTGATTATGTGATCTGGATCCTTCAACCAAACGGACCCTTAGATACATCTAAAACTTGGCCATCCAGTAATAGAACATAAGTCCTTTTATTTAGAAAATTTATAATTGAATTACTAGATATATTGTAGTTTAGTTCGATGTATCTACAATGCATAGGTGTCTACTCTGTAATCAATATTACAGTGATGAGATAAGATCATTCTTAAAATAAAGTGTACAACTTCATTTGTAAACTTCATTTATTTATATATACTTACGTTTAAAATTATATTTTCTGTATATGAACAATTCATATACATGAGTAAAGGACATTGGCTAGTATTGGATTCTTATGATGTTTACTTACAAATATAATAAAGAATGATTTTAGTTATAAATAAATGCATAAACATAAACTATTTCAAATGATGTCATATAGTTACGGATGAATTACAAAAATTCATCCTGAATTATATAATAAATTTGAAATCAATAATAAACCTGTATGCTTAATTTGTATCCTTTGATGTACTAAAAGAAGACATCCTGACATTATGTAAATATATGTGTATCGATATGTTGGGGGTATGACTCTTGCGTTCGTAGATTTATTATTCATAGATAGTGAATATATTGCTCTTATAAATAGTCAATGATATCTTCTTATAACATTATCTAGGACTTGAAAAATACAAGTGCTCGACCATTAGAATACTTTGTGTTATCTAATAGTTTACTATTTGTATTGGTACGAATAGTGGATTTTCTGATGACGTGGTAATGGAACATAAGATAAATATAATTGGGAAGGTAACAAAATATAAACCATTGACTCTGTATAGGAAAAACCACTATTCATACTAATACAAATAGTAAACCATTAGATAATATAAGTAGTCTAATGGCCAAACACTCGTATATTTCAATAATCGGATAATATCATAAGAGGATATCATTGACTCTTTATAGGAACTATGGATTCTCTATCTATGAATAATAAATCATAGAGTCATGCTCCCAATGTACCAGTAAGCATACATTTACATAATATCAGGATGTCTCCCTTTAGTACATCAAAGGATACAAGTCAAGCATATGAGTTTATTATTCATTTTAGGATTAAGATAACCACATATAATTCGTCAAAAGTGAATTATTTTATTCAAACAAAATTGTTAATTAAAACAATTTAACTTTGGTATGATCCAATATAGATTCCACCACTAGGAACTATATCAATATCTCTACCCATGTAGTCTCACCTCCGAGTACCAAGACAAGACATCTCTGTTAAAAAGTAGACAACATAACAATCTTAACATGAATAAAGCATCCAACTTTATTCCCTCAATTGCGGATCATATTCTTTAGACTATTAACTCTAAATTCCTTTAATTTACATGTTCTTCTCATTACATGCACGATTTAAAGACTTAAAACGACAATCTCAGACTTCTTATTTGCTTATCATATATTCAACTAATATAAAAATTATAGCCATGTCTTCAAATGGCCTGGTGATAGGGTTGAAGGTTATACGCCTAGGAATCAACGAGTCACTAAAACTCTTAATGGATGATTCATCGCCAACCTTCCACCATGTACCTTGCATGATAAGGTCTCGTCCAAACACAATACTCCGCCACACATAGGATGGATTATGTCTTACCCGTGCATCGAAGAAGTTGACGGAATCAAAAATATTTGGCTTTGAGTATCCGGGCCATTAGTGACGTTGGATATATCAAGATCCGCCAAGCTTGTTTCGCTACTAACGCCGATTAAAAGCCATCAAATCACGGAACCCCATCCCTCCATCAAGCTTGGGCCGGCATAGTTTCTCCATCTTAACCACTGGATTTCGCCCTCCTCAAAACTGCCACCCTACTAGAATCTCGCAATTAAGGACCTGATATCCTCACACAGAGTAGAAGGCAATCTAAATACACTCATAGCATCAGTAGGGTTTGCTTGGGCTACCGCCTTAATTAACACTTCTCTTCTCTTCCACCAATTGAAAAAAGATTGCTCTTCCACAGTTGTAACTTTTTCCACACCTTTACGCGAATATAATTAAACATCCACTGCTTGTTGCGTCTTACAAATGAGGGAAGACAAAGGTAGAAATCATGGCTATCACCGTTACTTAGGCTCAACAAATTAAGGAGAGAATCTTTCTGTTTTGCCAACAAGTTAGGACTAAAGGTAATGCTCGATTTCTAAAAATTAATAGCCTGCCCTATAGCCATCTTATAAGTCTCTAAAACCTGCTTTATAGCTTCACAATTTCTTTCATTAACTTGGCCAAACAAGATAATGTGGTCAATAAACGACAAGTGATTAATTCAGGGTGCATGATTATAGCAAGCTATGCCGGATAACAAGTGTGCTTGCTCCGCACGACGCAATAAACCCGAAAAACTCTCTGCATAAAAGGAAAATATAATGAGAAAGAGGACATCCTTATCAATGTTCATGGAACGGGATGACTTTGCCCACCGGTTCTTCACTCAGTAAAAAGGAGAAATGCGCCGTATAAACACAACCCAATAGTCGGCCAATCCAAAAATTTGAGAAGCCCAACTTATACATTATGGTTTTCAGAAATGACCACTCCAACTCTATTATAAGCTCTGTTCATATCTAATTTAAGAGCCATAAGACCCTTTTTTCCCTGTCTTCCACCTGAGAGTATGCAAGGTTTCAAAAGCCACAATTATATTGTCTGTTATGAGCCTTCCCGAAACAAAAGCACTCTGCTCAATCGAAAGTATTATAGGCAAGTGGTGTTTCAACCTATTTGCCATTGTTTTTGTGATTATTTTGTGAATCACGTTGCATAAGCTAATAGGTCTATAATCTGACACCATTAGAGATTTAATCTTCGAGATGAGTACAATATAAGTTTCATTCAAAGCATCAATCGATTGTAAGCCATTAAGGACTCTAAGACAAACCTGAGTGACATCTGCTCCCAAAAGGTCCCAGTTTTCCTGATAGAAACCTGCGTGGAAGCCATTCGGCTCAGATGCCTTCCAAAGACTCGTGCTAAACAATGCCCTTTTAACCTCCCCAGTAGTAAACACCATCCAACTCTTTCTTAATAGAAGCTAAAATCTTCCTATCCACACCATCAAGCAATGCCTCTATACTATCTTTATTAGGAAGAGAAGTAGAGAATATCTCACTAAAATAATTTTCTAAAGCCTCAGTGATCTCACCCCGTAAAGTAGTCCAGTTGCCCTCCTCCTTCTCAAATCCTTTAATATCATTTCTTTTTTGTCGCCTACTAGAGGCCTTTAGTATTTCGATCACCCCCTTTAAGCCAATCAACACGAGATCTTTGTTTCCAATAGTACTCCTCCAAGGCCAGAACTCCATCTGGCTCTTTTTCTATCTCCAAAATCCTTTGTCGCCAGCCTGTCCAATTAGGCTTGTTATTCAATTCCACCAACTCCTTTTGTAAATCCCAGTTTCACTTAGGAAGATTTACAAACGTATCCGCACCCCAAGCCTGCAAAACGTGAGCACATCCAGAAAGGTTGGACATGAAAGTAACACAATTACTACCCACCTCCGATCTGCTTCAAGCGTGAATTAAAATTCTTGAAATCATGATTAGTGAGCCACATAGGCTCAAAGATAATCTTTTATCACGCCTAACCTGGTTATCATCCATCGAGAGCCCAAAATCAAAAAGTAAGTGTATAGCTTGGTGGTCTGAACCAAAAAAAAGGTGTGAAAAATGCGAAAGTTTTGAAATAATGACTTCCACTCGAAAGAAGCCAAACACTTGTCAAGTCTCTATTGGATATTATCTGGAAAGTCTTGACTGTTATTCCAAATTAACAGTGGTCCCCGGAAGCCCAAATCCAGTAATCCACAATCATCAACAGCTTCTCGAAAACAGGCCATGTCACCATGAACGCGGTCGCTCCTCCCTTACTTCTCTGATAAATGGAAGATTTTGTTGAAATCTCCCACTACTAACCATGAGAGAGTGCACATTCTCCTAAGGCGACAGAGGAGCTCCCACAAATGGTGTCGTTGTGCCTTATCCGGCTTTCCACAGAACCCTGTGGACCTCTATTTGACCCCGTCAGCATTAGTAACGAAGGAATCATAAGAGAAACTCTATAATATCTATTAGTATATCTTTCTTCCATAATAAAATCTATCCACCTTTACGACCAACACAATCAACATGAAATTCTCCTTCAAAGCCAAGACTAGTCCTTAGCCGCCTCTCGGCCTTGGAGCTTAGTCTCTGAAATGAAAACCAAATCCGAGGTCATACTCTGAGACCATCGGGAGTCGCCGTGGTTGGGAGCCAAAATACTGGTAACCAACAAGTGCTCCGGAAGGAATCAAAAAGTGTGAAAATGCCAGAGGAGATAACTCGAGACCTCGACTGTTCAAGTCCCTCGGCAGCCGACAAAGGGCCGCCAAACGATAAGACCATGAGAAAAGAACAGTCGTCCCTGAAGCGCCACCTCGAAACCCAGGTAAGAATATCCCGGGAGATTCGGGGTCGGTGCAAGAAGGCGGAGACCTAAAGAATAAACTGGATGTTAGGAAGGCATGAGCCTCAAAAGGGGTCAGCTCTGCAATTTCAACAGAGGGGGCAAGAGCCATCATGGAGCGCATGACGAGCTTAGAAGAAAAGTTTAAATGTGACGTTGCCAGTTTGAAAAAGGACGTCAAAAGTCAAGTGAGCCACCTGTAAAAGAACCTAGGGCAGGTGGCAGAAATGGTTAATGTCGACATCATTCCCAGTCAAACTCATGGCCACCCCTTTACCACAGAAATCATGGCACTACCTCTCCCAGACAAATACAGGTCCCTGTCGATCCCACTATATGATGGCAGAGGGGATCCCGACGACCATCTGGAGATGTATACGGGACACATGCTTCTGCATGGGTATGCAGAGGAAATAATGTGTTGAGCCTTCCTGAACCACTTAACGAATCCTGCCCAAAGATGGTTCCTGACACTCAAGCCAGATTCCATCTCCAGCTGGGAAAAATTGAAACCTCCAATTCATCGGGGTAAAAAAGTATATCCCGCTAAAGCAAAACTTGACGACGGTATACCAAAAACTAAATGAGTCGTTAAAAGAATGGCTGGCAAGGTACGGAGAAGCCGTCACCGCCACAACGGATATGACCGACAGGGAGGCCCTGATGGGGGCTTTGTCCAATATGAAAAAGATCACGCCGTTCAAACACGATTTGAACCGAAAGCCACCGTCCACCTATAAAGAATTCCTAGCATGGGCGCAAAGGTATATCAACACCGAAGAAGCCAACGCCAATAATCTTGAACACATATCTAATAAAAATAAAACGACAGAGCAGGGGTCGACCTCGGGAAAACAAGATAATCGAAAATGGCGAGACGGAGACAAACAGGTCGCATCAGCGTCGAATCCTTCAAAAATGAAGAAGCCTAGGCAAGAGAACAATCGGAAGCCTCAACCATTCCAACGGTATGATTCCTACCATGAGCTGATTGTAGGAGTCGAAGATGTGTACAATCAGGTCGGTCGAGGAAACCTGTTTTGCCAACAAGAACCTATGAAGTCGGACCCAAACTGAAGGAATCAAAGCAAATACTGCAGGTTCCACGACGATGTCGGCCGCAACACCAACGACTGCACCTACTTGAAAGATGAGATCGAAAGATTAATCCGTAAGGGGAGGTTGCAAGAATTTAAAGCCGATAGGAAAGGCCACGGCCACAGAAATAACGGTGCGTTTGGAATTGATTCCAAAACGTTTTTGTTTTCTGTACGAAAATGAAAATGAAAATGTTTTTAGTTTCATTTTTGAATTATTTCTGAAAATGCGTTTGGTAGTTTTATTTAGAGATTGATTTCAGTTTTAAAAAAAAAACTGAAACTGCGGACCTGTTTGTTACCGTTCTCGTTTTCATTTTTCACATTTTTCGAAGCAAAAAATTGAAAATGGAATCCAAAAACGTGTTTGGCGAAGTTTGTGCCAGAAAACAAAAACAAAAATGTTTTTGTCGTTTTGCGGATTTTTGAAAACGAAAAAATCCGTTTTCATTTTCTTGTTTTTGTTCTTTCTTCCTCAATCGTCCTCTTCGTTTTCCCATTTTCATTTTCTCCTCACTTTTTCCCCGTACCACACTAATCTTGGCCTCTTCATCTTCATCGGCGTTTGGTGGTTTCATTTTTGAAAACATGTAATAATATATTAAATAATATTATATTAAATAAATAATATTATTAAATATATTATATAAATAACATTATTAAATATATTAAATAATAATATATTAAATAAATATATTAAATAATAATATATTAAATAAATATATTAAATAAACATATATAATACAAAAACGGTTTCAGAAAAAAGGGAAGAAAATGGAAAAAAAAAAGTGAAATCCGTTTTTAGAAAACAGAAAACGAAAACGAGAAAATGAAAACACCTTTTTTTCGTTTTCATTTTTGCACAAAAAGACAAAAACGTTTTTGTTTTCGTTTTTTAAAAACTTTTATGCCAAACACGTTTTTAGAGTGCGTTTTCATTTTTTAACTTCGAAAAACGTAAAAAACGAAAGCGAAAACAATAACAAACAGGCCCAACGATCGACACAGGGAAGATAATAGACGTGGAGAGGACCGTGAGCCAATCAGTGTCATAAGGACAATCCATGGCGGATCATATATTGGAGGAGACTCGAGGAGATCCCAAAAGAATTACACCCACGAGGCAAGACATGTGTACCATGAGAGATTTTGGAACCTCTCAACTGCCAAACCAACTAAAAAGGAAAAATTTGGTGGTATTGAAGTGATATTCACCGAGGAAGATGCGAATGGTGTCTATTTCCCACATAATAGTGCCTTGGTAGTAAAGGCAGTAATTGGAAACTATACCGTATGTAGAATCCTTGTAGACAACGGGAGCTCAGTGGACATCTTGTACTTCGATTGTCTGGAAAAGATGGGGATTCCAAAAGAGCAACTAGAGAAAATGTCCCGGCCATTATAAGAGTTCATAGGGGACTCAGTCATCCCCCAAGGGACAATCCGACTGCCTATAACTACAAGAGAAAAGCATAGGCAAACAACTACGATGACAAATTTTGTGATAATTAAAGGAGGCTCACAGTACAATGTCGTAATCAGGAGGCCGACCCTTCAGGTGCTAAGAGCAATAACATTCGTCTACCATCAAAAAGTCAAGTTTTCAACCCCCAATGGCGTAGGAGAAATGAAAAGCAGCCAATACAAATCCAAGGTGGCATACTCCGACGCAATACGCGAGTATGATTAACCGGAAAAACATGAAACAAGAATAGTACATTAAGGACTGGTTGAGGACATAAATCCTAGAGTCGAAGAAGAGATTACACGGTCCCAACCAATCGAGCAGTTGGTTGAAGTCCAGGTGGATCATGGGGGGCCGACGAGAGTACTGAAAGTAGGCTCAGATTTACTCCCGGCGCTTAGAATCAAACTCGAAGACTTCCTGAAGAAAAATCTAGATGTGTTCGCCTGGACACATGATGATATGGAAGAGATCGACCCTAAAGTCATGTGCCACACTTTGAACGCCGACCCCTCTTATTCCCCTAAATGTCAAAAACGTCAACCAGTAAATCCAGAGAGGCACGAAGCATTAAACTACAGAGAATTGATGTGGCAGGGCAAATAGACACTACATATAATATAATGATGACCTTAATAAATGTTGAAGAAAAAACACAGTAATCACCTCGAAAAAAAAATAACAAAACAGGAAAGAAAAGAAAGAAATAGGAACAGCAAAGGGGAAAAAATTACCAGAGAAGGAAATGAAGAAAAAGAAAAGAAGGTAAAAGAAAAGCAATCAAATTTTTTTGGCCCAAAAAATTGCTTTCCCATTGGGAAAGAAGATAAGAATAAAAGATTTGTTTAATATTTCTACAGTGACATAGGTACAAATGATCAACGTGGCAGTGCAAATAAGCATTGCAGATATTATAAGTCATTACCTTAATAAATGCTTCAGAAAAAATATGGAGATCAGTCGAGACAACACAGAAAGATCCATATAAAGATTCCTAACTAGATACAAAAACAAACGAATATGAAGAGTTAAAGAAAAAAAAAAAAAAAAAAAAAAAAAAAAAAAAAAAAAATCTCAAAACTCATGTACTATCCACTCAAAAATCGCATCTAATCTTGCCAAATGTTAAAGAATTTAAATAGCCTAAGGCCTGGAACCAAATAGTGGAAACACAACAGAAAGAAACATTAATAACAAGAGGGAAAACAAACTGAGCATGCAATCTTTTAAAATTACTATACCAATCAAGTAATAAATCAAAACATAATTCTTCAAAATCACATTAAAAAAATAAATGAACGGAATAAACATGCAAAATCAAACAAAGCAAAAAAAGATATAAGTTGAAATGAAGAATGAGACTACCATCAAACATAACTACATCAACAAACGCATAAATAAAAACATAATAGAGCAAAATCACAATAGGAAATTAAACCAATGCTATATATAAACGACAACAGAAGCAGAACGTCAAAGAATCAAAAAGGGGTAAGAATCTAACAACAATGAAATTATCAGATACATTAAACCAAAAAGATCAAGAAATAAAAAGGAGCAGAAAAACCAAATCAAAAATCGCAAATGAAGACAACCAAAGCCGAGCAACACAGAGATCCGCTGATAGAATGGAAGAATCCTGCACCAACACATTAATGAGTTCCAATGAATTTATAGAAAACAGTAACAAAATAAAACACCAGACAAAAATGAAATAAATATACTGAAAAAACCCAGGGAAAAATAAACGATGAAGCATGCACTCTAAAAAAACCGCATAAAAACCCAAAACAATGGAGAAGCAAGTAAGAAGAATCAAACAGCCTTGCAGAAAGAACACCCAAAAAAAAAACCCAACGTAGATCGCAAATCAAAATACTCAAAAAATCCATAAAAGAAAAGGGATAAAAATCCCAACTCTCCACGAAAATGAGACAAAAAGGGCAAAAAGATTGAAGCCATAAGAGAAGATATGCAAGATTTCAGCCCAAACCAAGCGAAAGAAACGAAATAGAGGAGAAAAAAAAAAAAAAAAAAAAAGACAAAGCAGCGGAGAAAAGTAAAAACTCCTGGAAGGAGAAAACATAGGACTCCACACGCGAAATGACCAAAAACCACAACCTAAAGACCAAACCACTCCTGTGCCCATTAAGGAGGGAGCAGTAAATTAAGGGCAAAATCATCATCTTACTATAAAAAAAAACAGTAAATTGAGTTTCCGTGAACAGTTTCTCAATAAAATTGAGTTTACGTGAACAGTTTCACGTTCATGTGATGAGTTACCATAACGTAAACTACAGGTTACTGCAAATATGAAAGTTGACGTCAATTCTCCAACTCCTCGGCCTTTATTTATTTTCCTTTTTACCAAATCTACATTGTTCTTAAAAACTTTTGCACTTAAAACACTCAACAATAACACTAATAAGGACAATTAATATCAATTTGGCCTGAAAATGCCTCATGTAAAACCAAAATTATTGAATATGACAATGTTCTGATAAAATAAAACTGTAGATAATATGGATATTGTTTTGTTCAATTCATTGCTACAAAACTATAGATAATATGGATATTGTTTTGTCACAATCAGAATTTTATTATGATGAAGTTATGACATTTTAAAAATATAAAAATATCGTTTTACATGTAGTACTATACTTAACAAATATGACAATGCTAAGTGAAAAAATAACCTAGTCAATATGTATCTTATTTTGTTCGATTCGTCGTTACGAATACAAAGAAAGAAAAATCGTGTCAATCTGAGATCTAACAGTAAAGTTGTGATTTTAAAAAAAATAAACTGCTAGTGAAGGAAATAGAAAGTTACATAAACTGACACAATAAAGAGAAAACGACTCCTCATTTGGTCTGGTCCATTGACGTATGTTGTTCCAATTACAATTTAAATAAATAAATAAAGCATATGTTATAGGATTTACATCTAACAAGGTTTCGAATTGTTCTTCTACCCATTATTTAATCTCAAACATTGAATATAGAGAATGATGAAAATAAGAACAGAAACAGTAATGCTAAATTTTATAAGGCATGAAACGACAATGTAACGATTTTATATTTGTCAGTAACAGTTTGTTTTAGTTGAAGTAGTAGAATGTGTTGTGGCTATATTTTTTTGGGGAATCATGCCAAAAAGTTTTTTTTTTTTTTTTTTTTTTAAAAAGAGTCATAAATTTACTGTTATATCTTAGATTTAGGCGATTTTTCTTTCTATGTGTTCATAGCGACGAACTGAACAAAACAATATCCATATTGACTATGTTATTAAATCATCGAGCTTGTCATATTCAGTAGGTATAGTAATGCATGTATAACGTGATGTAGAATGGTATTTATATATTTTTAAAATGTCATAATTTTGTCATAATAACTCCGATTGAGATGATTTTTCTTTCTACACGTTTGTCGCAAAGAAATAAATAAAATCAGATCTATATTGACAAGGTTATTATTCTCTAAACATTGTCATGTTTGGTACATTTTGGTACTGCTTGTATACTTTGAAATAAAATAGTGTTTCTCTAATCACATTCTGAACGTTGTTATTCCTATCACACTGAAGTTGAAGTAAAAAAATGATTAGTCCATTAGAAATATGGTTCACATCACAAATGGAAAACTATGACCATAATAGTGCACAGAAGACAAGTTTTTTTATAACAAGCATATTGATATTTTAAGATGAAAACCCAATCTCTTATAAAGTCTAATTTTTCTCCCTCAATTTTATTCATCTCAGCAACCAAAAAGGGATTAAGAGTGACCTATAGACCATTTGTGAAATTAACCCTAAATTATAAATCCAACTAAGGGATAAAAGCTTCATTTACTATAATTATAGATTTTAAAAATTACTTTTTAGCTTGTTTTTGTAACAAGAACTTCTTCCTTAAAAAAAGCTAAAAGTAATTTTTTAAAATCTATAATTATACCAAATGAAGCTTTTATCCTAAAAGTTGGATTTATAATTTAGGGTTAATTTGACAAATGGTCTATAGGTGGATAATTAAAAATTACGACTATATTATATTATATTGTAATATAATATATATAATTACAATATAATATATAGTTATTATTATATTTAATATAATAAAAAACTATTATTATATAATATATTATATAATTATGATATAAAATAAAATAATATTATTAAAATAAGAAATGAAATAATTAAAAATAACGATTATATTATATTATACGATAATATAATATATATAATTATAATATAATGTGTATTTATTATTATATTTAATATAATACAATAAAATTATTATTAAATAACATATTATAATAATATTATAGCATATTAGAATATAATAATATTATTAAAATGGTTAATATAATTACAATATTATAAGACATATTATAATATTACATAAGAAATATTAATATTTCAGTTATAATATAATTAAAAATTACAACTATATTATATTACATTGTAATATAATATATTATATAATTATTATTATATTATATTAAATAAATATATTATAACTAATATATTATATAACCATAACATGTGTAATACACTATAATATATAATAATATTAGAATTATAATATTATATTAATTATTATATTATTATTATATAATAAATAAATATAATTATAATGTAATAATATTATTATAATATTATAATATATATATAATTATAAATAATAATATATAAATATTATAAAATTATAATTACAATATCATATTATAATTATATCATATTATATGATAAAATAATAATATTAGCGTTATTAATATAATTATGATATTATTTGTTACAATATTATTATTATATTATATTATATTATGAGTCTGAATTTTAGATTTGGAAGATTGTAAATTTTAAATTTTATTAGGAGTATTATGAGTATTATAAAAGTTTCATTAATTGTACCATGTTCATTCTCACACAATTTAAAAGTTAAAGTTATTTTTAGGTTGCTTCTAATTTTGACTGTAGATTCTTGAAAAATTCTTCAAAAAACACTTTTAAGGAGATTTATCAAACATTAAAATCAGCTTCTGCTACAAGCAGAAGCTGATTTTGAGAGGAAAAAGTAATACTAAACTAAGCTAAAATCTGATTCTATATTTGAATAGAGTGTTGAAAATAATCATTTAAACAAAGTTTTAAGTTTTACAACAAATCTTACAAAAACTCAATTTCATAGAAGAATTTTCTAGGCAATATGGATCTAGATTTAATCATTTTTTCACGTCTAAATGCATATAAAAAAAAAAAAATCATCCTAATTGAAATTGAAATGAAAAAGTTATAACTTTTAAAGACAAAGTTTCTTAAAGATATAATAGCGGGGGAAAAAAAAAAAAACAAAATAACTGACACGGTGCAAAAAATATTTTTTACCCTCAACTTATTCTCATGTGTCCATTTTGATCTGGATGGCTTCAATTATATGGCCGTTTCAATTTGATAAAAAGGAGAGGCCGGACAAAAGACATACTTTATGGGCCCGTTCACTTCACAGATTTGAGTTCGTAATTCGAGTTGAAATGTGATTTTATATTATAAAATTAATAAAAGAGATTTAATTTGTATTTAAACTAACTTAAATATTAAAAACTTTATAATTTTTTTTATTATACCAAAAAAGATTCATAAAATTTTTAACTTGCATTCAATCAATAATAAACATATCATAATTAAAAGTTTAAATTTAAATTAGTTTTAAATTTAAAGTAAATTTTAAACCACAAAACTATTAAAATACCCTAAAAAAATAAATTAAATATTAATTTCTGTTAAAAAAACCTAATAAAAGAGACTTTTTTGTTAACATTTTATTATTCAAAGAGAACAAAAATTACGTTTTAAAATTTTGAGACAAAGTGTTAAAAAAATATAGTTCAAGGGAAATTTTTATAATTAATCGAAACATTTTTCAAATTCAAAACATCAGCCGTGATATTCCGAAATGTCAACAACATTTTAAATTCACCTTTCACAAACAAGCCACTTTGTGTAATTATTTCCACCAAAAAATAAACCCTGTTACACATTAGGGCTCATTCAGAGTGGGCTAAGGCACCTGCATTGTTACATCTCTAATATGGGGCCTATTTAGGGTATTCGTCAGAAGTTTGGATTCTAGGTATTGAATTTGGGCCTTGAGCATCAAATGCATATTACCGGCCCTAATTTAACTGTTAGAAGTAATTAGTAATTTGTCTGCTTACTGATGTAATATAATTTCAAGTATACTCTTTATGTGAGTGGTTGTGAATTTATATAATGAAATTTAAAAAGTTGTTAATTAGAGATAGAAATATCATTACGGAGTAAATTTTAAAACTTTTGAAGTAAATAAGAGTTTTTTTTGTAAATTATTTTTTATTATTCCTAAAAGAAACATTTACATGGTAAACTATTATTTACTTCAAATAGTTTTAAAATAGTTTTAAAATATATTGTTTAGATTTATAAATATGTTAGTCCCCTAAATAAGGGACCGCTTTCCCCGGTTTTTTTTTTTTTTTATTTTTATTTGGAAAATAATAGAAAATAGGCCAATATGAAAAGCTTAAGAAAGTAAATATGCCAATTTTTAGTTATAGAAATTAATAGGCCATAACTTGTCAAGTTATGGTTCATAACCAGATAAGTTATGGACAAACTTGTCAAGTTATGGTTCATAACCGGACAAGTTATGGACAATTATGAATAATAACTTGTCAAGTTATGGTTCATAACCAGACAAGTTATGGACAAAAATAATAATTTGGCCTATTTATTAACTTATATAAACTATTAACCTATTAATTTTAATTCATCTCAAATTTTGGCCTATTTTCCTCTTTCTCCCTTTTTATTTTATTGAAACATATCTCTGTGTGTATGCAGAGGTTCAACTTCTCAGCCCATGGTCCACTTATCTTGATAAAAAAAAAAAAAAAATACCATTTAACATAATAAAAAGTATTATTTATGTCCCTCTAAAAAAAACAATTGTCATTTAATTACTAAATAGAAAATAAAATGTCATGATAGTTCCCAATTATTTAAAATGCATAAATAATAAGAAGTGGCGGAGCCATAATTTTAGTTCAGGAGGGGCAATAAATTAAGAACATTAAAAATATTAAAAAGAACCTCAAAATATGAACTCCTAATACTACTAACTAATTGGAAGCGTGTGTTAGGCACGTACATATTTAGTTTATTCAATTTCTTATTTTGTGAAGAATTTACTTTTTTTTTAAGTCATCATTCTCATAACTTTTTAGTTCATAAAAAATCTAGTAGAATGGATAAAATAAATGTTTTCAATTACAATATGTTTTCGGTTAGTATTATACATGTATAGACATGCATAGAACATAATTAAGTAATAAACATTTTAGTGGCGAAATTATTAAAAGTTACATATGAAGAACTAATAATTGAGAGTGATACAATAAAAAGAATGATTGAGCATGGACACATTTGAAATAAGTATTGCTTCAATAAAAGTAAAATAGAGAAGAAGTATTTATGAGATAACAATTGAGAGGCTTATGTAGATAGGGATACATTTAAGGACAATTATATTAATGGGTCATTTAATAAAAAGTTTTATTGTTTAAGATCACTTTTGATATGATAAACAATACATGAAATTAGATTTAATAGAGACATATTTAAACTTTGGTTAATTAAGAGGGGGCAAACATGAAAAGAAATTGAAAAACTATATGCATTTAAAGTAAAATAATAATAATAATAATAATAATAATAATAATAATAATAATAATAAAATTTGAAGGGCTTAAAAAATTTCTCAAAAATCCAGGGACATATGCCCCCCAGGCTTCATCTCTCTCCGCCCCTGATAACAAGCATACATAAAATCATGACAAATTATGTACTGTTAGAAGTAATTAGTAATTTGTCCATTTTATGCTTACTGGGTAATATAATTTCAAGTATACTCTTTTTATTTGAGTGGTTGTGAACGGAATTTAAAAAGTAGTTAATTAGAGATAGAAATATCATTACGAGTTATTTTATAGACTTATAGACACTCCTTTTTTCATCCATGGTAAAAAATAAACATAGTAGATTTATGGAACTAAATTAAATAAATAGTAAATTTTAAAACTTTTGAAGTAAATAACAGTTTTTTATGTAAATTATTTTTTATTATTCCAAAAAAAACATTTACATGATAAACTACTATTTACTCTAAATAGTTTTAAAATATATTGTTTAGATTTATAAATATGTTATTCACCTTAATGGGTAAACTACTATTTACTTCAAACATTTACATGGTAAACTACATGATATTAATTATAGTTAAAACTCTTAATAGGTACCAATTTAGGTTCATTGTCCACCTTTTGTGTTAAGAGTACCTCTAAAGAATAGAAGCTCATATAAGAGATTAATGTCAAACGGGTCTAATTGTTAGCACATAACCCCAAACAAAATAGAATCTCTTGTAATTTCCATGTAGTTAAAAAATGATGTTTTGAGAGGTAGTTTGGAAGCTTTCAAAACTAGGAAATTAAATTCATTGTACTATATGTTCATTTAGTCACAAGCTGCCCACAAATGAAGCAGTTGCATGATGTAAAGCAACCTTTTATTGTCAAAGGGTGGAAAATGCTTTTGCATCCCAATAGCCCCACTCATTAAATGCACTGAAAGTGCACTATTCTCCTATCTTCTTCCCTCACATTTAATATCACAACCACCAACTTCTCTCTTTTCTAATTCATGAAAGCTAAAGAGGAGAATGAAAAAAAAAAAAAAAAAAAAGGTGTCTTCTTGTTTCAACTTATTCCATTCAAGGCATTAAATGTCAAAGATTTCAACAAGTCAAAAGAATGGAAAAGAACTTTATTCTCTCTTTTCTCACACTGAAAGCTAAGGAGGAAAAAGAGAAGGGTTAAAAAAATAATAATAATAATAATAAAGTCTTATTTTATCAACTTGTTACTAGGAACCGATGCATTAAATATAGTATCTCCATATTATTTATTTCATCTAAATATAACCATACTATGGATGTGTACTTATTCATAGCTACGCTACAAAAGGTGTCCATGTCTTTTTCCAAAAAAATGAGATGGTTGAACAAGAGTAAAATTTACTAATGGACCAATACTTAACTTATTTTTTTCTTTAAAAAATTGTGTATATATAAACATATATATTTATTAGAGAGAAAGAGAGAAATAGGTCAATAGAGATGCAAGAACGGGCCGACCCATTTTCCTTGGGCCCATGCGTGCCGTGGGCCGGGCTGGCCCAACCCACGAATTTTGTGGGCCGGGCCTGGTCGGCCCGTATAAGAATAACCTTGGCCCATGGCTAGGCCGGGCCGTGCCGTGGGCCTTGATTGGGCCGGCCCACTCAAGGCCCATCTTGGCCTATCATGAGTCTAGATGGACCAGTCCATCTAAACATGTAATTTTAAAGTTTTTTTATTTTTTATTTTTGAATTTTTAAACAAGTTAATAAATATATAAGTTTAAAAAAATGATATTTTATTTACGATTACCTCATTAAATAAAAATATTTGTAAGGAAAACTAGTGGAACAAAACCTTGATAAGGAGAAAAGAGTACAATAAAAATAATTATACATAAGATGTTTACAAAATTACTAAAAAAAAGAAAAAAATAATTTTTTTTATTTTTTATTTTTAAATTTTTAAACAAGTTAATAAATATATAAGTTTAAAAAATGATATTTTATTTACGATTACCTCATTAAATAAAAAAATATTTGTAAGGAAAACTAGTGGAACAAAACCTTGATAAGGAGAAAAAGAGTACAATAAGGATAATTATACATAAGATGTTTACAAAAACTATAAAAAAAAAAAAAAAAAAAAATATTATGGGCCTAGATGGGTTTAATGGGACGGGTCATTATGGGCCTAGATGGGCCGGCCCAACCTGGCCCGTCTAGGCCAGGTTGGGCTGGCCCAGCCCAGCCCAAGCCCAGCCTGACCCATGATTTTTCATGGATTGTGCCGTGCTGGCCCACGGGCCGATATATGTTGGCCCAGCCTAGCCTACCAATATTTATGGGCTGAGCCGTGTCTTGAACAGTACCGTGTCGTGCCGGCCCGGCTCGTCACTATGTCAGGATGGGCCTGGGTCGGCCCATGGGCCCCGGCCCATTGTTGCATCTCTGGGTCAAGACTTGAGATAAATTAAAATTAATAGGCTAATAATTTACATAAGTTAACAAATATGCTAAATTTCTATTTTTATTCATAACTTGTCTGGTTATAAACCATAACTTGACAAGTTATTGTCTATAATTCACGGTTTTTATTCATAATTTGTTTGGCTATAAATCATAATTTAACAAGTTTGTCTATAACTTATCTGGTTATAAATCATAACTTGACAAATTATGACTTATTAAGTTTTATAACTAAAAATTAACCTATATACTTTTTTAAGCTTTTTATATTGACTTATTTTTTATTTTTTCTGTATTTATTATACCTATATGCATATAGCCTCCAGTAAATATTAAAAATTTAATTTTTCAATGTCATTATTGTGTCTTTTATTAATTATTAATTTCCATAATTTATAATTCCGCCACTGCATACATTGTTAATTTATACAGGCACAGATCTATGGCATGCAAGGGTCGGTGGGGGCACATACCCCCAATATATATATATATATATATATATATATATATATATTTCTACTCGTTTTTAACACGTGCCCCGTACAATTGGTTACCTTTTTACTTTTCTTTCCTTTTTTCTTGCTTAGTCTCGCACACAATACTATTTGATGTTTTTATTTATTTATTTATTTATGTATGAATTAAGGATCCGTTTGGTATAAGGATTAAAATTAAGATAATTTGAGTCATTTGATTTAAATTCATGATTCATAATTTGAATCATAATTCAGAGTGATTAGAACTTTCGTTTGGATGTGTATATGCATGATTTTGATTCTAATTTGAAATGTGATTCGAATTAATGTTTGGTTGTCTTGTTTTTTGAATTTGAATCATGACCAAAATAAATATAGTTTAAAAAATTATATAATAAATATAATTCGTTATGTTTAATTTAAAAAAATATAATTCATTATATAATAAAAAAATGAAGTACTACAAAAAATTATACAAATAATTATAACTCAAAATTATAACAAGCTAATTACGAAATAAATAAAAAAAAATATGAATAAAATTATATAATGAGCTAAGCATATATTTTTGTCTCCTATAACTTTTCTGATATTTCACCTATGTGAATGAAATTATGTTATATATTTACAAATGTATTTTAAAAGGGTTTTTTTTTTTTGAAAATTTTTATTTTTAGTCCATTATAAAAAAAGGAAAGTAGACTTGTTAGAGAAACGGAGAACCCCACCCCTCCGGAAAAAAAAGAAAGAAAAAAAAATCCAGAAACTTCCGTAGTAACACACACTCTCTCTCTACTTTCTCTCTCCATTTTCTGCTTGTCTCTAATGGCGTCGTTCTCGTTGGTGATCTCAAACTCTCGCCACTACCTTTTCTCTCCAAACGCATTACTACCTCACGACGCCACTCTCAACAAGCTCTTCTCTGCTTCCCAATGTCGTCCACTTCCTCTCTCTCTTCACCGCTCTCACATTTTCAGATTGGATTTTATTTCTCGATGGGAGAAAAAAGAAACATAAAAAAGCAAAACATCAAGAAGCTTCCAAAAGGTGATGTGTGGTATGTCCATAAGTTTGGTGGCATCTGTGTGGGAAGCTCGGAGAGAATTAAAGATGTTGTACTTAATTTTCTTGGGAAATTCTAATTTTCCAGGCAAAATTTTCTCAGCTCCCAAACTGAATGTTGTGAAATAGGTTTTTGATTCATTTTTCATTGCAAATTATGTGCTTTCTGGGCTTGTTAATTCTTGGGTTGATCGTCTTTTTTGAGTGAAGATCAGTGGAGCTTCTCCGGCAGAGTAGTGAGATCTGCGTGTGGAAAGTGATGAGAGTCATTACTCGCCCCCCTTTGTTTGTGTCTTTGTTCCCGATTGCAATTTTAATTTGAATTAGGGGGGGAGGTTGATCCGTGAATCAGGACCCATGACTCAGACTCTGATTTAAATCAACTGGACATGGATTCGGGAACTTGGTGGATCCAAACACTAATTCGGGAACTTGACTCTCATTATGTGATCCAGATCCTTCAACCAAACGGACCCTAAGTAGAACCCTGATGTCACTAGTCATAATTCTACCATTTACAAGTACTAGTTTAAACTGTGAGTGAATGCACACAAAATCCTATAGAAAAATTTAATAGCATTATGTAGAAACTCATTCTTTTTTAGTAATGTATTATAGATTATGTATTGTAGATATAGATTGAAGATTAAAGATTACAGACAGGTTTTCACAATTAAAAAAAAAAGTAGAAGTGAGGAGGAAAAAATAGACAAAAAAAATGTAAACAAAGAAGAAGAAAGGACTAAAAACTACAATAAAACACAAAAAGTAAGATAAAAAAGAGCAAAATTTTTTATCTTTTGCGTAGATTTGTTGAAAAATGGGTTGTTTTCATATAAATGTTAAATATTATTTATTGAGCACGTATAAAAAAATGTAATTGAGAAGGTCGTTTCTTAAAAAAAAAAAAAAAAAAAGTTTAGATAAGGACATATATGAGAAGAAATTATTTTAATGGGGCAATTGGAGAAAAATATTTATGAAAGACATTTAAAAAAAAAAAGAATGGATATAGAGAAAAATAAGTAACAATAAAAAAAAAGAGGATAAAAAAGAAAGGAAGAAAAAAAGAAAAGTAAACAAAAAGAACCATTGAAGAAAAGATTTGTTAATGAAAGAAGAATCCGTTCATATATATATATATATATATATATATATATATATAAGTAGGATACATATATGAGAATAAATTATTTCAATATGGCTATTAAAGAGAGAAAATATGGACGAGAACAACATATTAAAAAAAAAAAAAAAAAGAGATTGAAGGAACAAAAAAAAAATAAATAGAAAAAAAAAAAGCCTGAAAAAAATTAAAAACTTAATGCGAAGCGTTTCGCACGGCATTCGTGCTTAGTATATATGGTTCCATGCAAAACGCATTCGCGCATAGTATATGTGGGTAAGTTTAAGGATTCATTAGTTCTTTATTTATTTATTTTTTTCTTGCTATTGCTTTTTAACGTTTTCTTTTCTATTATCTCTACTTTTTTTTTTAGGCCTAATTTATTTTACAGATTTAAATTTTTAATTCGAATTAAGATGTGATATTTTTTGAGAATTTTTTGCTGTAACGAAAAAAATTAGATGTGATATTTTTTGATAGTTTTTTACTGTAAAAATTTAAAACTGAAAACTTAAATCGGTAAAATAAATAAGGTCTTAGTTTTTTTTTTTTTTTTTTCCCTTTCCTTTCCTTTAGCGATTACATCCCTTCTTGTGTGTATATTCTATAACAAACTATGAAACCTCTTGATATTGATGGCAATTTTAGCCACGTGAGGGTTGCTGCCCCCACTCACTATGTTGATCTACGTCACATTTATATTATTACTTTTCAAATTTTTGTTAAATCCTTAACTTTCTTTGAGATGTGCTTGCTTTTGACTATGAAAAATACTTAAAATATTTTAAACATTTACAACTTTTTTCCTAATTCTTTTAGTTTACTAATGGCCTTCAAACTCACGTGCAAAACACGGTACACTATTCGATTTATCAAGAAAAGCAAGTGAAAGCCCTCCATATTTCTAACTCATTAAAAAACGTATAATTAGTTATGTATACATGTGAAAATTACACTTATTGCATGTGTTATACGTTCATTTGCTTCTTCTAGTTCATCCAAATAAATTAGTAGGAAAAGAAAATAGAGGAAGACTTGAAGAGTCATATTAAGATCTCATTCATTTTACCGATTTAAATTTTTAATTTTAAGTTTTTATAATAAAAACTCTCAAAAAATCTCAAATCTGATTTTTTCTGTTATAATAAAAAACTATTAAAAAATATCATATTTCAATTTAAATTAAAAATTTAAATCCACAAAGTGAACATAATTTAATTTATTAATTAAAACATCAATGGAAATATCACGTGGTGACAATAATATTCATCTTTTTGGGAAGAGGAAATTTCGAATTTTTAGCACCATTCCTTGCAGGAAAAATAATAATTATTATTTGGTATAGTACCACTGATTCACTGAACATGCATTTAATTATAGATTAGAAAGAGACAAAGATAGTGTAATCAATAATTGGCGATATTTGAAGTGGTTGATGTGGACCTCTTTGGTTTCAAATCTTTAAGGCATGAAAAAACAGGTCCTCAATTTATATATACGAGTAAGATTTGATGTATGGTTTCTTTTTCTTCAATTATATTAGTCATTTTATATTTTTAATTAAAATAATTAATAATTTAATTTTTTAAAAAAACTTTTTTTTTATTTTAATCATTAATTAAATAGTTAATTTTTTAACTAAAACATTTTTCATTAACTAAATATAACTATTAAGAATTAACCAACTATTTATTCTTTTTATATTCTATTCTTTGTTTTCACATAAATTAAAAGTTTTTTAAAAAAGTTATTTATATTTTAAACTCAAAAAATATTAAAATAACCTATATTTAACTAAAATAGAGAATATAATTTGAGTGATTCACTAAAAAAATTACTAACTAAAATAACTTTTGTAATCATGTTAGCTACAAAAGCTAATTAAAATTTAGAGAATTCTTTTGAAGATGCTTTAAGACGCTTGTGTACAATTTATAGTAATATTTTTCATTAAAACAATAATTTTTTTATATTCAGACGAATCAAATGATTGATACTTAAAGCCAACCTTGAGTTTTTTTTTTTTTTTTTTTTCAGATATTTCCTAAACAAGACATAAAAAGCATAAGTAGTTTTCCCCCACTAATTAAGGAAAGCAAATTTATAGCAAACCAACATAAGTACTTCAAGCAAAGGATATTTCCCCCAACTAAAAAAAAAGGGCCCAACGTACTAGCAACTTTTTTTCTTTTCGCTCTCTCTCTCTCTCTCTCTCTCTCTCTCTCTCTCTCTCTCTCTCTCTCTCTCTCTCTCTCTCTCTCTCTCTCTCTCTCTGTAGTCATGGATTCATTAGAAGAAAAATGACAGAATAACAAAGCCAACCAAAGGTAGCTGGCCACCCCATTAGTACCAAACGTAATGGCAACTATTGTTGCATGGAAGCATGAGAATATGAGACTCAAATATGCTCAATTTTTTTATTCTTGGTCTAACCACTTGAATAAAATAAAACTAATTTGAAGTAGTTGTGACATGCAATCTTGGAGATCATGTATAAATTGATTTCATTGAACAAACACCACTTAGTTAAAGGGTCACAACATCAATTATAATATATTTCCTTCAGAAAAATATTCATTCAAATTTTATAAAATTTTCAAGTAAAACCTTAAATCTAGCACCCTAACCAGTTTGAAAAATGTGACTTTTTTTTATATACGTGTAATATCATTCGTTCATACATGTAACTTTCGTCATATATACATGTGTAATATTAAGGCATGTTTGAAAAGTATATTCAAATCATGATTCTTGATTTTAATGTTTAAAATTTAAATTTTTTATGAGAAAAAATAAACAGAATCAATGATTTGAGTTTGAGTATATGAAATAAACAAACCCCAAATATTATATGTATTAGAAAACATTTTTCTATTGTTATATTTGAGCAAACTAAATATTACCCGAACAAATAGAGTTATACTATAATATAAGAAAAATTACATTTGTCTGGCTAGTTCAGGTGTCGGATTTAAGACAATTCATTTTTAAATCCTTAAATTTTATTAAATTAAAATTTTTTAAATTTTTGCCTCGTTTATTTCACTAATTCGAATTTTTAATTCTAGTTTTACTACAATTAAAATCTCTCATAAAAAGTCACATCTAATTTTTTTACTACAGTAAAAAGCTCATATAAAATCACATATCAACTCGAATTAAAAATTTAAATCTGCGAACTGAATGAGATCTTATATATTTTTAATTCATTCTCAAATTATATAAATAAAAAACCTACTAGATATCACTAGGTTTATGGCATAACAAATTCGTGGCTCTTCAGAATTTTGTGATTGATTAAATGAGTAGCAACAAAAAGGTAATCATTAATGAGAAAAGTCTTTCATACGACATTTTGAACCTCTCAAATTTCAGGAATCACGTCAAGTCACTTTCATGACCCCAGGTATTTTGGTTCATTTTCACATATTGCATCATTTGTGTAAGCGCTTATTCGGTAGGGTATTGAGAAAAAAAAAAAAAAAAAAACCTAAACTTAAGAACTAAGGGAGTATGAAAAATATCTATTAGTATGGTTTTTCTTTCTTAAAAAAAAAAAAAAAAAAAAAAACTAAGACTCTGTTCGTTTGATCTAAATTAAAAAAAAATAAATTAAACTAAAGTTATAATTTTATTTAAGTTCATACTCTTATACAAAATTTAAGTTTGAATTGGAGTTTTTACTTAAATTTTAACTTAAATTTGAGGTTAAAATCTGAGTTTAAATTTACTCTTTAACTCAAGTTCCTCAACTCAAACTCAAGTTAATAAACAATATTTTTTAATTATTAAAAAACGCTACATTTTTTTCATTTTAATTCCAATTGAAAGGTGAGTTTGTGCCGCCATCAGCGATGATTGTTTATTGGAGTTTTTTTTTAGTATTTTTCATTGTTTTCTTGTAATTATTAGCTTATTAGAAAATTAATTTTTTGAATACGGTTGTATCTATTTATTATTATTATTATTATTTTTTGAAACGCAATCTAAGACCCTTGAATTTCAATCGGACAATTTAAAAAGGGTTTGTATCGATGTCGTGAACATATCATACATTACCATAGTTACGCCCTTCTTTAAATTGTCATATTTCTATATATATATATATATATATATTAATTTCATTTCTAACATTCATAAACATCCATTATCGCTAGGATTATCTTACCATGAAAAGCTCTGAAAAATTACCATACGAGTAGGGCAATTTTTTATGGTAAGATTATTGTTAGAATCATATATTAGATCAAGAAAAGTATATAATTTAACAAAACTTAAAAATAATCTGATTGCTCAAAATTATTGCTCCTTTTCATTTTAGGTTTATGTAATTTGTATGAGATGTTGTGCTTCTAATTGTTTTATACACGTTTTTTAGTAACGTTTGTCACATCTACTGTTTGAAAGTGAAAATTTAAGCTCAACACAAAATTTATGAAGATCGAACTATATATTTCAGTTTATAAAAAAAAAAAGTAAAAAAATTATGTAATATCCTAAACGGAAAGGATAATTCTATATGTCTATTCCAAAAAAAAAAAAAAAAAAAAAAAAAAAAAAATAATTCTATATGTCAGGTTACGATAAGAGCTTTGTTTTATCGTCACTATGAATTATTATCCTTTTACTTGGGGTGTAAAAATAAATGAACTGATATTTTTGGATAAGTTGTAATGGATCGAATTTGGGTAAGGTCGAGACTCATTAGCTTTAACCCGTAATCAAATTTTGATTAAATTCAGAATTCATCACCTTTTTTAATGGTTAAATTTAATGAATTCAATCATAAATAAAAGTGATAAATTCTAAATTTATCAAAATAGAATTTATCAAAATTCGGGATTTACATATTTTTATCTTCCATTTTCTTCAAAAGTTAGGAAAGTACTCATTTTGTCTCTAAAAATGAAGTCCTTGTGCTACAAATTCTGAAATTTTCACAGAATTTATTTTATTTTTTCTTCATTCTTTTATTTTTTTTTAATTAAATAGACATGGTTTTGGGCCTTGGGGTGTCTTTTGGATCCCAAAAAATAGAGAATTTATCTTTAAGGCCTCGTTCACTTTGCGGATTCGAATTGAGATGTTATATTTTATGAGAGTTGTTCACTGTAACAGAAAAAGTTAGATGTGACATTTTTTGATAGCTTTTTACTGTAAAAATCTAGAACTAAAAACTTGAATCGATAAAATGAACGAGGCCTGAGTGCATGAGTCTGGACTTTTATCCCTTAATCTTAATAAATACCCTTTTGTTAGTATACTTATTTGACTAAAAAAGTTATGAATAAAAATATAAATAGTAAAACTCTTGATTCGTGCACTTTTAAATAGTATTTATTAAATATTAAGATTACCCTTTAGATCCGGTTGGTGGGGGTAGTGGAATCCAACCGCATGTGATTGGTGGTTGGATCAAGCTTGGGAATTTGAACAATTTTATTTAAGGTAGCAGATTTTATTAAAAAATAATGTAATCTTTAGATATCACTAGTAGTATTAAGCATCACCAATTCACCCTTAATTGGATCGATCTTATATCGTGAGAATCACCTTTTTTAATGCGTGGAGTTTAAAACCACCGGTGTCCCTATTATGGTTTATTCTATTATTGTTACTTATATTATTGTTACAAGCACTCTAAGCTCATATTATTATAAAAATTGTACTTTTGAATTTTTTATAGGAGATTCGCCTTATTTTTTATAGTTATAATTATTTATTATTTATTCTTTGCATTTTGAGCTCAATTATAAAAACATGTATGCATATACTTTATATTTTAGACACTTTACACTATCATTAAGTTTCAAATTAAACTTTATGTTTAAGAAAGCACAAAAAATAAAAAATAAAAATAAAATTCATATTTTCAAACTAGAGTGTAAAGAGTAAATTCCGTGTTTGATTGCTATCACGTGACGAAAAATTTTGTGGATGTCGTTTTGGCCACCCTATTTGAAGCTAAGAGGACATTTTTTTTTTAGGTTAAATGGCTAGCTAGCTCGCTCCTGGCCGCCTCTTATAGCTAAAGGGGATGAAATTACGAAGTAAGGAAAAAAAAAAAAAACCAAAAGAAAAATGTCCTTATAAATATATATATATATATATATATATACATACATGTGTGTATATATATATATATATATATATATATATATATAGCTAAAGTTATGAGGGCCAAATACCATTCCCACCTTCGGATAGCCTTTCGCTGTCTTGACTTTATTGCCTTCATCCACACCTAAAGACATACATAGGGGATTTCCTGTGATCCCTCACGTGCACATTTTGGTTCCATGCACAAGAGCGAGCTCTACCCCAACCTGCAATTGGGGAATAATGGTTTTTGTTTGTTACCAAATTCCGTGCTTTCGAGATATATATATATATATATATATATATATATATATATATATTCATTACTTTCCAAGTATTTTGTGTTTCTTTTTACTTTCTTTTCAAGCTTATGTATATTTATATATCAGTATTTTGAGTTCATTAGATATTTGTAACACGTCCAAAAGTCAAATAATCAGAACCTACTCTTAAACAATGAAGTCTGTATCATCTTTACTCTTAAACACAATTGGATGTGTTATACCCTGTTTATTTTAACAACTCAAACGGTTGGCTAAGATTCAAGTCTTTGTTCATGATTTAAATTGGTGTCTAAAAAAGGAAAATTAAAGGACAATTTCAACCATTAACAATAGTTCAAACCCTTGATTTTTAAAATTTACCACCTCTAAATTTTTAACGAATCGAATTGTTGTTAATAATTCAACAGTTTCAGATTTTACTTTTTGTCTCTCTTCAATTTCAATCTTAAAAATGTTATAACTTCTTCATTTTAATTCCAATTGAGATGATATTTTTCTTAATGTGTTCATAATGAAGAGAGGAAGAAATTCCTACCTATATTGCATATTTTTTAATGTCATTTACAATGAAATTTTATAAAATTTGTTACAAAACTCTAATAACAGTTTTCAATATTTTATCCAAACATAGTTTAGATTTTATTTTCAATTCAAATTATAATTTATTTACATATCCACACTAATTCAAATCACAATTAAAATTACCATAATCTAAATTCTACCATTCTAACGAAAAAGATTTAAATTCTTCATAGTTTGAATTGTTATTCAAACAAGTCCTTAATTATACTACCAATAACAAAGTAGAAGTAAGTGCGTTTGCTTTTCGATTAATATCATGTACTGTTCTGAAACTCAACATCAAAAAATAGGAAAAACACGCATTTTTTCAAAGTTGTACTTGCAGCTTTAATACACAGGTACCAGTCGGCTGCGAAGTTAGCAAAACTGAGTTTAGTCAAACCTGGAGGTTTAAGAATCCAGATATCATTAACAAATGAGTAAATGTTACTAATAAAACGATAGTTGGCAATGATTATTTCTGGGTAAATTATTAAAAGTCACATCCCCACGCACACATAGTCAAACTTACCATGTACCAAATCCCAAATATTAAACATTTTTTTTTAAAATGTCAAAACTGGAGAGATTATGAATGAACCCGCGGTTCACATATCATTCATTAGTTAATGCTTCTCACACTCAAATTAATCAGTGGTTCAGTGATGTAGTTTAATAAATTAGTCACGTGCATATTAGAACTTTGGAGGTAATTCTACTTTAGTTTCTTTTTCCTGAAATAAATGCACTAGTATGTATTCGAATGAAGTGAACGTGAATATCTTGAATCAGTTTAAATTGAGCTAAATCAAATTATTAAACTTGTTCATACCAATCAAATTTCTCATTTAATTATTTGATTCGAGTTTTTAATTCGAGTTGATATATGATTTTATGTGAGAATTTTTTACTATAATAAAAAAGTTAGATGTGACTGTTTTTTAGAGCTTTTTATTGTCACAAAACTTAAATTTTAAACTTAAATCGGTAAAATGAACGATACTTAAATTTGCCTCTATGATCGTTGGGAGAGCTGATGAGATTACCAACCGTAATTTAAGATGGAGAAAAGTTGGTTGTTGTTTGTTGTGCCAGGATATATGTGCACACAATAATGCTTTTTTTTTTTTTTTCATAGCACATTAAAATTATATCAAAATTAAAATAACATGCAAATACATCTATTTGAAATGAAACGCACGAGACTGATATCTTTTCTATTCTATTGTAGGATTGCTGAAACCATTTTGCATTTAGAAATATTTTATATATCACGTTATACTATCGAGCTATTAAAGAAGAAAATTTTGTGATAGGATACGATAAGAAAACCTATTAATAAAATATAGTTTTGAATTATTAAATTACATCAAAATCATATTAGTTATAAAAACAAAAGATATTTTTTAGTACGTCAATATATCGGTAAGTTAAATTTTCTGTCTGCTAGATTTACATAAATAAAAATATAAAATTAATATGTAAATCTAACAATTAAAAAATCTGATTTAACGGTACGCCAAACGTACCAAAAAAATCTCTCAAAAATAAAAGTAATAAAATAACAAAATGGTAATATTTATATATCACATCGGAGAAATTTTTTAAAAATATTAAGGTCTCGTTCACTTCACCGATTCGAGTTTTTAGTTTTAAGTTTCTACAGTAAAAAGTTCTCAAAAAATGTCACATTAAAATTTTCTGTTATAGTAAAAAACTCTCAAAAAATATCACATATCAATTTAAATTAAAAATTAAATCATAAAATGAATCAAATTCACAAAATGAACAAGTAAAAAGCTCTCACAAACAATCACTAGCTCTCACATAAAATTTAGATTTGATCCCACTATGGTATGTTAAAGATCACGGACTTAAAACTTAGGTGGGTCTGACATTTGGTGCAGATCTCTCTTCTTTTTCCAGTGTTAGCTATCAATGGATATACTGTCTTTTCTATAAGAAAAATGCTAAAGACGCAACTCTCTATTCCTCAATTTTTAACACCATCGCATGACGTAACATTACGTGAGTTGCTACTCTTTTATTTATTAGTGTTTAAATAAATGACCACTTCAATTAGTACTAAAACATTGTTTCTACTAATAAATAGTTGATAAGTATAACTAATACGTGAGTCGATATTATTCTGTTAATTTTATTAATTTGAGTTTAAAATTTAAATTTTATTATAGTTAAAAACAATCACATCTAAAATTTTTACTACAATAAAAAGCTCTCATAAAAAGTCACATATCAACTCAAATTAAAAACTCGAATTAATGAACTAAACGGATTGTAATGTTATAATTTCTAGTACTACATTTTGTTCTTAAATCTTTTTGCTAACTAGTTAGTAGAAAATATTACACACATAAAGAATAAAGTTATTAGTATTGTTTCTAGCCAAAAAAATAAAAAAATTATACTTTAATATTTACTCATTAATAGGTATTACTATTTTAACCATAAGATATTAATTCAACAGTTATAATAAATTATATAGTTGAGTAAAAAGATTTATAACAATTAATAAAATTGAATTTTTATTACACCACGTTATCAAATTTTTATATTTAATAGTAACAATTGATGAAAACGTAATTATTAAAAATTCATCCATGTATCTATATTCTATATAGACAAGTTTTCAATGATTACGTTTTACAGAAATAATTGACTTTTGAACTTTTCTTTGATAATGAAGTTCTAACTGCATAGTTATTGAAATTTTTATAAAATCAAATTTCAAAGAATAATATGGCTATTAAAATAAAAATTTGGAAACCAAAATAGGGCAATGCTCATATTTTAGGACTAAATATCCTAGTAAATCTAAAGAATAATAATCAAATTCAGCAAGAATCACCCATTTTTATTGCAATTTTGTTTTAAATGTTTTTCTTCTCAAACACCAAACAAAAATCATGAACCATAGGAAAATCAAAAGTGGTTGTCTTATTTTTAGGTTTATTTATTTATTTTTATCTCGGATAAGAAAGAGACTCCCACGGTAGCCAGCCAACTGTTGACTGTTGTATGCATGTACATAGAACGAAGCTGTATTACATTATCATATTCATATTATATATATATATATATATATATATATATATATATATATATATAGCAAAACCAGAAGTGTGACCATTCCTTGGCTAAGCCAACCTGTGATAGGTACTAGATAGCAAAAACGCCGTTACTGTCAGTCCCCTACTTTGTAGTTTGTACTCCTCCGAGAGAGAAAGAGAGAGATAAACGCGGCACAAACGTGTCGCCGTCTCAGTGGTTCGGTGCACGCAACGGGGAAAGGGGGGTTAAAAGGCCGAGCCAAAACAACAGCATTTAATGATTGCAACGCTTTCTCCCAACAGCTTCTGCCTCCCTCATTTAATGCAATATCACAGATACATCATTATTCCATTCACCTCCAGAAAACATACAAACCACTCCCAATCACCCCCTATATAACGGCGCGTGAGGTTTAACCGCCGCCGTGGCCGTAGCTGGACTTGAAGAAGCTGCTTCTCCCATTAGGAGGATTAAATGTTGTGCTCAAGAAAACTTTTGAATGAGATAATGTGGATGGAGACAACTACTCGTATAGATAACACTTAAAACCTAGGAAGACTGAATTTTGATAAGAAAATGATAAGTTATGACTTATAAGGTGCAACAATAAAAAAAAATAATAAAAAATAAAAAAGAAAATAAAGCTTTCGTTCATTTCACCGATTCGAGTTTTTAGTTTTAAGTTTCTACAGTAAAAAGCTCTCAGAAAATATCACATTAAAATTTTTATTATAGTAAAAAACTCTAAAAAAATATCACATCACAACTCGAATCGAAAATTCAAATCCGCAAAGTGAACGAGACAAAAATCTTAAGTGCATTTGGTCAGTAATCTGCCTATCCGTTCACTTCGTTAATTTAAATTAAAATGTAATTTTATATGAGAATTTTTTACTGTAGTAAAAAAATTAAATATGACTCTTTTTAAAAATTTTTAATCGGTTAACTGAACAAAACAAACTTTCAAATTCACACAAGTCCATTGTATTACAATACATGATAGGGTAAACCGTCTTTTTGTTTTTTAAGGGGAGATAAACCTTTATATAAAAGATAGAAAAATGCAATACAAAATCTGTAGTCCTAAGCTTTGGATTTAATCTTCATATTTAATACAAGAAGGTACTGATGGATACATATCAACTACTAAACATATTTGTTGTTTCATAAATTTTTTAAGATAAACTCAGATTAAATGCAGCACATTGAGATTGCACAGTAAATTAAGATAATAAAAATGAAAAGTACATTAAAAAAAAATCAAAATAAAAAATGATAAATTTTTTTCCTCTTATAAAAGATTGCAACCATCTTAGCTTTACTCAAGCCAACTCGGGGGTTGACCAGAGTCAATACCCGAACCACCACCCTTGCCTTGTGCTAAGAAAACTCAGAGAGCCAAGCGGACACCGAGTCACTGAGTAACAACTCGACGCCCTGACTCAGCTATCATGTATGATGTAGTTATTCTTATCACCATGCAAGGAGTCTCAACGCAGGGTTCGTTCTTGACTCAACACCCCCAAAACTCCCAACTCACTGAGTCTTAACTCGCTCACTCCAAACAAACAGCAAATACCCCTTTTTATCCACTTCTTCACCAGTACCCTCACTCTCTACACACAAGTCAATGTTAATTAATAAAAAAAAAAAAAAAAAAAGGAAACTAGTTGAGGCTGGACTCGACCACTTTGAGAATCACTTGACCGTTATCACTTATCAGCTTTCGCAGTGAAGAGCGGCCTTGATCTTCTGGACCGTACAAGAGATGAGATTGTTGACCGTCTCCACCGATTCCACCGTGAGCTTGGCCGTAGGAAGGCTGTTGACAAGGATCTGGAATGCCACCGTGAGGAGAGACCCACCCACTCGCTGGGGCCCATCACCACCGTTGCCGTTGTTAACATTGTTCCCGCCGCCGTTAGTGGTCGCCGACACGGACCCACGGGAGCCTGGCCCATCCGGGACGATCGAGAATCCCGAGGGCAGCAGCGCCACGTACGCAGAATCGCCACCGTTCATCACCACGTGCATGGCTGGTATGTCAACGGGCGCGTAGACCACAAGCGATCCCGCCGCGTCTATGCAAGTCTCCTGCAGGATCAGCATGCTGCTCTGGTTCGTGTTCATCGCCTGCAACCAAAAATCAATGAACAAAAAAAAAAAATAAACCCCTCTCTTACCACAATATTCACACAAAGTGCCACTCGTTTTGTCAATTACTTTTGGGTTTTTTAAACCTGCCACGCTGATTCGGAAGCGGAGAGAGTCAAAACCCTGATAAACCTTTTTCTCACTCTTTCCATTTTCCTTTTTCTTTCTCTTTTATTATTATTTTTTTTTTCGTGAGGTCAGATCTTTCAGATAAACCAACTCGGAAAAGTTGAGGGCCGTCCTATATTTTGACTTTTTTTTTTTGAAAAAAGTTACCCAAACAAAACACAGTCCACCAAAAACAAAAAACCGTCCTTATAGATACTTCCAAACACCCAAACTAGTCCGCCCCTTCATAATTCAGTTTTACTATTTCCAACCACGCAAAAAAATTGAGAAGTGGGCATATCAAAAATCAATAACAATCATAGATGGGGGAAAAAAAAAAAAAAAAAAAAAAAGGCTTACGCTGGCACGGAGAAGGGAGACGCAGTTGCCGTGGTCTTGGCCTTTAGCAATGTGGGCCATCTCCTGCATGGGCCCACCGTTTGACAAGATGTCCCACTCGCTACGGAGGCGCTCGTCGCGGAGGAAGTCAAAGAGGCGGTTGGGGGAGACTGGCAACCAAACGGAGGTGGCAGCGCTGAGGACGATCCCTGGAGGCTCCCCCGGGTCGTCGACGCTCTTCCTCGTCATCACTCGCACGTCCTCGTCAACGTTGCCCGTGGCGTTGAGCTTGTTCCACTTGTGAACTGTTGACGCGCAAACCCCCGCGCAGAAGTTGTCTGTCATCCGCTGCGCCAGCTTCAACATGCTCCGCCGCCCGCTCGCCGTTATCCCGGCTGCAAATTTATTGTATCAACGTTGTATATCAAAGTCACCTTGAAACTCTCTTATGACATGAGATAATATTATTTAATTTGAGTGTCGTAAAGGAGTACCGGTGTGATCTCGGGTGGGGACGGTGGAGGACATGAGAATGGCAAGGCATTCGCACTGGCGTTGAAGGGTGGCGACCCACCGTTGCGCACCGAAGCCCATGCCGGAACTTAGCAATGGACGGTAGAGTTGGTGCACTTGGCTCTCGTCGTATTCTGCATGCTCGACCCATGTTACCTGCGCAACAATATAATAATGTGTGCATAATTCACTTTATTAAGATAGCTTATGTCCTATGTTAAAAGAAAAATATCAAATGTTTATGATTAGTAATTAAAAACTAATGCTGTAATATAATAATATGATTGTGGGCCTTAGAGATTTATCAATTAAAAATGGATAGCTTGACTTATGTATAATGACATTGACTATGCTAAAAAGATTTGAGAACTTAAAACAAGAAACTAGAATTACGTAATTAAGTAGAGGAAATTAAATTATTATTTTTTTTTTTTATATTCATTCGGATTTGTATATAGGGGTCATTTTCAATAGGAAGAACAACAAAAGGAGATGGGCAAAATGAGGGGCCATGGAATCACGTAGAGGTTGAGGGAGACAAAAAAAAAAAAAAAAATTGAGAGACATCGAGAAGTGTAACGCTGTGGAAATTCACCCTATTTGAGTCCATATAAGAACAAAATAGCCAGGTCTTGCAGTTTGACCACGAGAACGAGGTCTTGTTACTATACAGTTTAAAATAAGCATGGCAGAGTTCACGTTGATTTAATATGTGGCTTGGCTAATGGGAGAGAATCGAGAGAGCATCAAAGATTGGAATAGAAACATCAAAAACATTGTTTATTCAATCGAGTTGAAGATTACAAGGCCATTTGGAAACAAAAGACACGAAATTAATGTGTTCAAAGTCCTGAAATTTGCGTAATAGAGGCTTCTATCGGATAAAAATAGTCCCATATCATCGATTGGCTGACAAAGGGTGGCTGTATTATAGTAGATGTAAGCAAACCAAGGCATTGAAACTTGGAATAAAGATTAATAATATATACAAGTTTATAACAGAAGGAGAATTGAGGGGTCAATAATGATAAGACTTTTTGAGTGGCTTCAGATTCGATGAGAGGGACATAAAATATAATCTTCTCGGGAGCCAAACTAAGCACACTGACAGTTTGGTGATAAAGAGAGTAATCACTAGAAAAACAATTAAGAAAAAAAATTTATTAACAAAAAGCTTTTTGATGCAGGAGCTTTTAAGTGGTTGGCTTGGGAATGAAAATGCCCATGATTTGATGTGGTTAATGGTGTTTTTTTGCTCACTTAAATGTACTCAACTAACCTCCAATGTTGCAGTTACTTAAGCATAAACTCATTAAAGACCAAAGTAGAAAAAGGGAAAACACCCACTTGGGAAACCACAATAAATGCAAAGAGAGAAACTGAGCCAAAACTATGCAACTCAAGGGTGTGTTTGGTATTTTAGACTCTAGTTTAACTCCTGATAGGCGTATGGAATAATAAGCAAACAAAATATCTCCTCCGGTTTTTCCCTTGTGTTTTTTATTTACTAAACAAAAGCCTTTATAGTATAAGTTTATACTTGTAACCAAGCAAAAGCCTTTATAGTATACTAGAAACTGAAAAAGGTACGTTGGTACGACACAATAATGCAATTACAAAATTACCTTTGAGTACCCACTAGGCATGTCTTGCACAACACAGCCAGAAGGAAGCCTCCTACAGTTGACAAACGTTGGTGCGCCGGAAGTTTCTCGGATGGTGTCAATGGACACATCCACCACCGCCCACACCCCCTCCGAGTGCTGCTTGCAGAACCGGAGGAAATTCACTTCTCGCACCGGCACCAGCGGCGATAACACTTGAAGCTCCGCGTGCATCTGGAAATCAATAATTTAACATCACATTTAGTCACAAAATAGGCTCGGTTTTATCCTACAATTATAATTTCATTCCACAAATCTATGTTATGTACCAGCTGAAGTGCACCATTTCTAGTTCCTCCCATGCCGCTAGAGATCACGTCTGTTGTGGAGGTTCTGGCTATCATACAAGGAAACATCTCCGCCCAACGATTCTATAAATTGTCACAAAATTAATTAGTAAGACCTAATTAGAACAATCTTTTAAGTAGTGGTGATGAATAATTTAGGCTTATATTTAATTATTATTACCGAGTCCATTAGAGTCTCAACAAGGGCCAGACTGTTGATGATAACAATCCCGGTCTCTCTAGAAGCTTCGGTGACGAACCCGTTTGGTTTCATGCCAATGCAAGGCGTGAAGCCCCTTAAGTACTCCTCATGATTCAGTACTTCTCTTCCTCCTCCGCCTTCCAAGCACCTGATCCAAAGCGGCTCATCAGTCTGCGCCATCTTAACCAATTCGTCCATGGCCGCCAAAGCAAGCTCTAAGTACATCGACCTCTCGATGGACCGGTCGAGGACATGAACACCCCCAGTATGCCTCGCCGGAGGCAGAACCGGCAAAGGGTTCGAAATCCCGCTCCCAAAATCAGGCCCCAAAGGCATTGTCGTCGCACTCAGCGCCGCAAAGCCGTTGCTCCCGACGCCGAGCTCCAGCGCGGAGCTCGGCAATGGCTGCGCAAGTGACGTGGCCAAGGATGAAATGGGACGTCCCAAAAACTTGCCAGCGAGGGCGCAGACGCGCTCCAATTCGTCTTTGAGACGGGCGTTCTCAATCCTCAGGTGTTGCTCTTCGAGCGAAATCTCGCCGATTATCGCCGGGCCGCCGCAGTTTGTGCAGATTGGGTTCCTCATGGCGTCCCTGATTGACATGTTTTCAGCTCGGAGCTTGTCGTTCTCTTGCCTCAGCAATGAGTTCTCGTGTCGTTCCAGTTGGGTCTGGTCGGTAAAAATTAATAAGTTATATAATCAAGAAGAAAGACTAAATCAATTTGTTAAAATGAAATCATATTTTTTTTTCTTTTACCTTCATTTGGGTTCGGCGATTTTGGAACCAGAATTTCACTTGCCTCGTCTCTAAGCAGAGGCGTTTGCTGAGCTCCAATCTTTGCTTCTCATCAGGATGAGGACACTCCTTAAACAGACTGAAAATGGAACAAAATCTAAATACAATATCAAGACCATAACAAACACAGTTATGGTTGAAATGAGATCGAGAAGAAAGAAATTAATTAAGAAATAATGATTACGCTTCGAGCTCTTGGATTTGTTGAGGGGTGTGTCGGTGGTAACGTTTTTTCCTCGGAGGCTTGTCGGCGGCGTCCTGATCGTCGCCCGAACCGCCTTCCATGTTGTCGCTTCCAGATCTACTGATCTCGTGCTCTTCCTCTCTGCTTCTTCTTCCACCGCTCGGCTCGAAATTCTCCGCCATGTTTCTAATCATATCTCCTTGTCCATCTATATTCGTTTGCTGTTCAACAAAACAATGAAGAACAAACCCATATAAAGTTGAGAAACAAGAGATCAAGACAAGAAAAAAAAAAAAAGGGTTGGTTTTTGTTTTTGGGTCGTACGAGGGCTAGAGAGAGTCCGGGAGAGTTGAACATTGATTTGGTTAGAGATTGAGTGACGAGTCGAGGCTGAGCGATTGCAGTGGAGGGCATATTGTTGTTGTCGTTGTTGATGTGGTTGTTGTCGTTTTCGTTGTTGTGGTTGTGGTTGTTGTTACTGTAGGGGATGTCAGCCACTATTCTTGAATCGCCGCCGACACCACCACCGCCGGTACTACTATTGTCAAGGAATCCTCCAAAACTCATCAAAGAAGAACAACCCCTTTCTTCTTTTCTTTTTTTTTTTCGTTTTGATTTTCCGCTTCACCAAACACTATTTTTTCTCTCTATCTTTACAAATTTACAAGCACTTCCATTAATATTGAGTACTAGTAGTTCATAGTTTTTTTTTTCTGAGTAAATTAAACCAGCCCCGGATTTACAAAACGAAGACATGTGAGGAAAAACGAAATGGGTCTCTCATTATTGAGCACAAAGGAAAAAAGTATCTAAACAAAATAAGAAATCAAAAGAGAAAAAAACCTGAAAAGGAAAATGAAGGGAAAAAAAAAAAGAGAGAGAGAGAGAAGAAAACTAGGAGAGGATAGAGGAGACAAATGGTCTTTGGATAGAACTACCCCAAATGTCTCCAACTCCCTCTCTGTAGAAAAAAAAAACTTGGGTGTATGTGTTTGTTTGGAGAGAAAGAAAGAGAAAGAAGGCAAGCAAATAATCCTCTTTTTTTTTTTTTTTTTTTTTTCCTTTTTCTTGCTTAGCTCTTCGTTCTCTATCCCTCTCTCTCTTCCCTCAAATTTCTTCTCTCTGCAAAACTGCAACAAAAAAAAAAAAAAAAAAGAGGGCCTGGTTCCTGAATCACAGTGGGCAGAGGTTTGAGAGTTGAAAAAACTGGAACCCTAGTTTTGGGTAAGTGTTATCTCGTTGTCTGCATGCCTTGACTGTGCTTAAAAGGCTTCAATAGAGTTGAAGAGACCTAGAGAGAATTATTAAAAAAGCAAAAAACAAAAAAACAAAAAAATAAAAAAAAAAAGTAAGAGAGAAAACGCTTTTCCGAGATTTGCAGAGAGAGAGAGAGAGAAAAAAAAAAAAAAAAAAAAAAAAAAGGGAAAGAGAGAGAGAGAGAGAGAGAGAGATAAAACGCTGTATGTGGACTCTTCGAAGCCTTACAAATACATAGCTCCAAAAAGGACCGGTTGACTATTTAACCCTTTTTTTTCCTTTTCTATTTTTTTTTCACAGACTGTGAAAAAAAATACATATATATACATATATATATATATATAGTCACACACACATACACGCACACATATATGTGTGTGTGTGTGCGATACTTTTTAACGCCTTGTGTTAAGAAAAGGAAGTTACATTGACAGAGAGCTGAGAGCTACTGTTTCACCATTTTCCATAATTGGTACGGCCCTTTGGGATTTGGTATTATTTTATTAATGGTTTTGAGACTTGTTTTGCGAAGGTTTCAAAATTTTCACTCGCTCATATTTATTTTATCCAATTGAATTTTTAATTTTAAATTTTTATAATAAAAAATTTAAAAAATATATTATATTTAATTTTTTTATTATAATAAAAAATTATTAAAAAATATTATATCTCAATTTAAATTAAAAATTTAAATTTATAAAATGGACAAAATTTTCATTTATTCCATAATACTAATAATACTGACTATTAATGAAATTGTTTAGAAGTTAAAAGGTTGATTAGTGAGGGAGAAAAAGGTGAGAGAATAAAAGGAAAAACGATCTGATTTCCGTAGTAGTTTCTAGTTTTGTCATGACTGGTGAGTAAATGCTCCAAATTCATAACTCATAAAACAATGCCTTGCTCACAAAATGTAAGCGCATGACGAAATTTCTATTACATTGGAAATTTTTTTTGGAAAAAAAAAATCACTTCAAAATAGGAAAAAGAAAAGGTACACCAAACTATAAGTTTTTTTTTTATTATCTCTCCTGACCTTATTAAAAAAAAAATAGGAAGAAAGAGGAAAAGCAGTATATTTTTACCTCATTCATTTCATCGATTCAAGTTTTTAATTTTAAGTACTTTTAGAAAATGTCACATCTAACTTTTTCTCTTACAGTAAAAAGCTCTTAAAAAATGTCACATCTCAATTCAAATTGAAAACTCAAATTCACAAAATAAATGAGGTCTTATAATTTTCCTAAATATTATTTCTTTTTATTAAACAACACAATTTATAGTGCAACTAGCATAAGATTGGATTACCAAAAAAGAAAAAGATAAAAAAAGATCACCGAAAAGAAAAGATCATTATGCATTAGGAAGGTTATTCAATACTTGGAAACATATTCAAGCCTGTCAAAAAATAAAAGGAAAAGAAAAGTTAATCCATAATTAGTACTTCCTAAAACACATAATAAATTTGCCTTGAATTTTAATTACATTCATTTTTACAAATTAATCCATTTAATTTATTAATTTAAGTTTTTAATTTAAATTAAGATGTTATGTTATGTAAAAAATTTTTACTGTAACAAAAAAATTAAATATAATTATTTTTAAAAATTTTTTATTATAATAAAATTTAAATTTTAAATTTAAATCGATTTTAAAGAGAATTTCGTGATAGGGGTAATAAAATATGTGTACGAGGTCCTCTTCAGGGATATAAATGCATATTCTGTGATTCAAAATGTAAGGACTACCCCCAAAAAGATTCTTTAAAACTTGAGTTGACGAAAATACCCCTGACACTCTGATTACAGACTCACCGGAAAGAAAGGCGGGAAACAGTGACACTGATCTTCCGGTGTCCATCCTGATATCCAGTCCCAACTGCCACCACCTACAGTCCATTGATTTATTTTTATATAACTTTTAAAATTCTTGTTTTAGATAACATCTCAGAAAAGGAATTTAGTAACTTATTTATAATTATAGGCACAGATCTGTACATTAGGAGTCTATTTAATTTGTTGATTTGAGTTTTTAATTTAAGTTATAATGTGATGTTATGTGAGAACTTTTTACTGTAATAAAAAAATTAAATGTAATTGTTTTTTAGAGCTTTTTATTATAACAAAACTCAAATTCTAAACTCGAATCAGCGAAATAAATGAGACTTAAATTTTCCAAACGTGGGGTGGGAATGGCTGGCCTGCGCTTTTGCTCAAATATATTGAGGAGACTGTTGCTAGCTCTTTTTTACGTGTTATTCACCTGTACATATTACCTTTTCCATTTTTACGAATTTTCCCATTTTCCAATTCCGTGCGATTGTGGTAAGGGCTGTCTTGTTGGTAATCTTTTAGCTCGTTCACTTCGTTAATTTTAATTTATAATTTAAGTTAAAATGTGATTTTATATAAGAATTTTTTATTGTAATAAAAAATTAAATGTGATTATTTTTAAAAAATTTTTATTATAATAAAATTCAAATTTTAAATTTAAATTGGTAAAATAAACGAGGTCAAATTGTATTTTCTGGATTATAAGACTTTGCAACAAAACTTTACTCAATAAATATATACAGCTTCTCTAGTACAATGAGAAAAAATAAATTACCGATAGTTTTTTATTTTTAACGGTCAAATTTATATTAAAAATAATTTATTATATATATTTTTTTAATTTAATGTGATTTTTTATTGATTTAATAGTCAAAATTTGACACTATTAATAATATATATATATATATATATATACAAATATGTAAACTACTATAAAGGCAACATTTAGTATTACCAGGCAAAATATTATCTCATGTTTTCAAGCATGGGTCTAAATCACATTCATCCACGCTATTAACTAATGCAATTTTTTTTTTCTTTTTGTAGGCAACTAATGCAATATCAACATTATACATTTATAAACTAGTATATTAATGTCAATCATAATCTAGTTTATTAATATCGATAATAAACTTGTTGGAATAAATTAACCTTTTTAATGACATTATACGGGCAACAGTTTATTATTAGCTTTTGTTTATTAATTTGTCTCATTATACAAACAGCACAAAGTACTAGTACTGCAGTTCTTTACTATTGTGAAGAGATTAATTAAATATTAAAGCAGGATATAATATATTGTGGGTTCGTAATCTGGCTGAAGAAGGTTATTGTAGATTGCTCTTTTCATAATTAATTAATGTTCTTTAATTAGTCTTAACCAATTACTTAATTTTGAATATCTACGTCTATAATGGATAAAAAGAGAAAATAAGGACCTTATTTCGTAGACCGATGTAGCAAAAGAGTCAATTTTTTAGTTGAATTTCATCAAAATTACATTAAATTAAAAAATATACAAATTGATAATTTTTAATATTAATTTGACGGTTAAAAAATAAAAGACTATCGATAATTTATTTTTTTACAATATCAGAGAAACTTCCCTTTAATTGTTTGCATATATAGATAGCCTTATATACGCACTTTCTCACAGTTGTCAATATAAATATATGAGACTTTCTCCAATACGTTAATATAGCGGTAGGTTATATTTTTATCTGTTGAATTTGTATAAAATCACGTAAAAGTTAAAAAGTACGCATAACTAACGATTAAAAAAACTTAATCTATCAGTACACCAAGCATACCAATATATCTCTCTAAATATATTTCAAAATGTTATTAAGAATGTTTTAACCAATTAGATATACAGTCTTAACTAATTTCTTATTTCAAAATGTTATTAAGAATGTTTTAACCAATTAGATATACAGTCTTAACTAATTTCTTCAGTCCACATGCCTGACTCCACACAATGTATAGTTCAAATACTTGACTCTCAATTAAATCATAATAATTACTTCTATGTTGAATGCTTTTGGTGTAGTTTTATTTAAAAATTCAATATATTTCAATTTTTTTCTTTTACAAGTCTATTAGAATTTTTGATAAAAGTTAGATATAGGATTAAAAAACGAAATTCTTTACGATAGAGTAAACAATATTGCTCGATAGGTGGGGATAGTTGTTTTTAATCGTTTTGATATGAACCTCACCAAGGATAGTGAAATCCAGAATCAAGATTGGAATTAAAAACCCTAGGATCTTCAAAGAACAGATTCTTTTGGTGAACTTTGACCTGTTATCTATGGACGATAAGAACTAAAGGTATGTTAAAATAGACACCACACTCAAGAATAATTAAGAACACGATTTGAAGAGTGATATGTCTGATTTTGAACGCCACAAGAAATCCTTGATAAGTTTAGAAAAGTTCTCTAAGGAATTAAAGAGGAAAACTCTCTCCCTAAAATATTATTTCAATCTCAATAATATATTGTCCCCATGCTTGGATGTTAAAACACCTTTAAATAGGTTGAGAACAGCCCTTACACGTACATCACCCTTAAGGAAAAGGAAACAAAATAATTAGGCAATTGAACTGCCTTACATGCTTAAAACAAGAAAAGAGAAACTACCTTCTGGCAATAACGCCTTCACAATTAGGAAACTAATTGATATTCAAATAAGGAAATAGAATAAAACTAACAACTAATTAACAAAAGAAAAGGAAATTTAAAATTAGGAAATAAGGAAAACTGCTCCTTATTTGGAAAACTGGAAATAGAAAATCAGCCTAGATGCCACGCGCCCAAGAAGTTTGCTTCTCGCCCAAGTCTTCTATTCAGCCTTCTCAATTGCTTTGATGGCATGGACTAAGGCTTGTGCATCATTTGGACTCATATTTGGCTCCCCCTTTTTACAATTAGCCCAAAGTTCTTGAATTAAACCATTGAGTGCTTCTTTGAACCTTTCCCTTGCCCTTGTAATTGCCCCACACTGGGTATCTACAATGGATCTTTTGTTGATGCTACTATATTCTCATCACGTTTGATTAGTTTTTTAACGGCTAGATCTGTGCAGACCCGTATTAAAAATTTACAATATGTCATACATAAATACTCATCCTGCAAATTTAATTGTTGAAAATTAATCCAAAGATAAAATTAAAATCCCCACCGATAGAATAAAATAACTTTGCTCTACTAAAAAAAGACTCCCAAAACATATTGAATTACATAATGTAATAATAGACTAAATATGCTACTTTAATAATTGTTTTGTGTTAAATAATATTATTCGACATCAATATTTACATTACAAATAGTTTAAGACGTAATGAGAGATGAGCTTTTCTGCTAACCAAATGAGTCATTAGCTTTACAATCAATAAAAACTTTTTTTTTTTTTCTTGGCTTTCCTAATTACAATACGCACCTAAAAAGGGAAAATAAAATATATTGTAAATTTTCAAGTAGACTTTTTTTTTTCTCTATTTTTTCTTTTTTCCTTCTTTTTATAAATGGTGAAGCAGAAATCGTTACAGAAGATGGTACTATGTAGAGTACTTATGATGCAAGCGTGTGCATATGTTATTTGAATTGCCTATTAATATGGGGGTTGAAACTTTCATTAATTTCACGCGAAAGTTCTGACACGAGTAATTTATTACCTTTGAATGGTGTATTAATTTTAAGGTCATAAACACCTCAACACCAAAGAAAAAACAAAATTAATTAAAAAAATTTTCTTGAATTATAATCTAGATAACACTTTATCTTTTAATTTTTAAAACGTAACATACGTCTACTTTGAATTATAAATCACTAATAAAAATGCTCATTCATTCAGTTTTTTAACAAAAAAGTGGCTTATATCGCATAATTTTAACATATTTTGGTAATCTTAAATGTTCTTCAAAAAATACTACAAATTAAAAATTAAAACCTTTTAAGTAATTTTCTTTTCATTAATTAATTAGAATTTAAAATTTAAAATTTTGTTTTATTGTTTTATTTTATTTATCATCATAATAAATTAAAATTAAAATTTATTTTAAAAAATATAAATCTATGAATCATGGATAGAAGAGTAATTGTGCACTAAACTGTTTAGCAATAATCAATATTTGTGTACATATGGCGATGCAGTCAGAAACATTTAACAGAAGGAGCATTTTGTTAACAATTTATAGTCTGGCGACGGGTGTTGTTATTATTATTATTATTATTATTATTATTATTATTATTATTATTATTATTATTATTATTTTGATATATACTTTTTAATTATAGTTAATATGGGTGTATGTTTTTTGTTTATTTGAAAAAATACTATTTTTATTTATGGTTAATGTGGAGGTAATTGGTGGATTTATTGTAATTTTAATACAAGACACAATTATAATAAACATAAATAATAATTTGGTAGAGACATTGATGAATTTAGTGGCTGCAAATATAATTTTTGAAAAATATTCTATATACACACAATTTTCTTTTAAAAAAATTAAAATTTAACTTAAAACTAGAGGTGTCAATTGGGCCGGGCCATCTATAGACGGCCTAACCCAACCTGCTATAGTGCACAATTCGACTTGGCTCGGCCTTGTACTATTATAGGCCAGGCCAGCCCAGCACGTCTAAAGGGCTAGGGTTAGGCCTCATTTTCCCAACCCACGACCCTGGCCCGTTGAAGGCCTAAGCACGACCCAAACCCGTGTGGGGATTTTGTGCACGGCGCCTCTCATTTCCATCCCAAATAGAGCGAGTTTTGAGCCAAAGTATGATTTCGCCTTTAGGCCCAAGGTAGGATTAGGAATCTATGTTTTTGGTACCTTAACCGATCAATTGTCGAGGTAAAATTGGAGATTTTGTTTTACTACTCAACAGTCAAAAATAGATCCGTTGTAGAGCAATATTAATCAACCGATCAACGGCTGAGGTCGGTCAAAAATAGATTCGTTGTAGAGCGAGATTAAGAGATAGAAAACATTATAAATAGCTTATCTCCCTCACAACATTCTCAACTTCTCAACTCTTCTACATTACTCTCAAGTCTCAACTCTTCTTACTCTCGTAACTCTATCTCTCATTTCTCTCTCTGATTCTTAGCTTTTTCTTTCGATTCCTAACTTGCTCTTATCTCTTTTATTTATAAATTTCAATCAAATTGAAGACATCCCGAAAGAAAGGTAGTCTACTCATTTATTTTGTATAATATTTTATTATTTAATGTTTATTTACATTGTTTATTGTTTATAAATATTTTTGTTAACATATTTTATTTTTTTATTTTATTATTATTATTTTTTTTTAACAGAAAATGGTGGAATCAAATATTCCTTATTTTGGAGATCAACCATTTTATGATGATAAAATTTTGAGGCACAACTCCAACCCCACTGATGAGGGTAATATTCCGTTTGATGACCAATCAATGCACAACGAGGTTACAGGAGAATGTGCAAAGCGAAAAAAACCGCGCACAGTTTCTGCATGGCAATATTACACAGAAGAACTATGACCAAATCTAAAAACAAATGAAATTAAAATATGTACGGTTTGTGAAATTAGAGGGGAGAGAAACTCTTATCTACCACTTTAGCATTCAGCATATGGTGCCGATACCCCTCAATATATCATCATCATCATCATCATCATCACCAATATGTCTGCCTTTACTTACTAGTTCCTTTTATTATGCTTGTTTATGAATATTTTTGTATCACATCAAATATACTTTACATATATGACATTTTCAATTAAAGCATTGATATCATAAGCTTAACAAAAATATTTAATAGTTCTACAAAACTATTAAAGCCACATTCAGTTTAGCGATTTGAGTTTTTAATTCGAGTTAAGATGTGACTTTATGTGAGAGTTTTTAACTGTAGTAAAAAAAGTTAAGATGTGACTTTTTGTGAGAACTTTTAATTGTAGTAAAATTAAAATTAAAAATTTAAATCGGTGAAATGAACAAGACCTTAATAATTCTCACAGACAGGGCGTTAATAAAACTTAAGATCACTGAGTGATTGAAAACGTAGTGATAGTTATATACTTTTGTGCAGTTAGTACACCACGTAAACATATATGGTAGCTTTAATACTTGATACCGTCTTTAATTATATAAGGTATACATGTAAACAAAGTATATTTCCGGCTCGTGTAATGATCTGCCAAACTTTAATTTTGGATATTAAAGGGTAACCGGCCAAAGATATGATATTGGGATAACAATAAGAAATGTTTACTTTATGTTATGTAGCATTTGCTGAATCAGATGATTGTCACGGTGGGTATTTTATTAGTCAAGGTAATAATACTGTGTGGGTAAATAACAGCTCTGTAAAATAAAGGGAAATAGTAGAAAATAGGTCAATATGAAAAGTTTAAGAAAGGAAATAGGTCAATTTTTAGTTATAGAAATTAATAGGCCATAACTTGTCAAGTTATGGTTCATAACCAGATAAATTATTGACAAATTTGTCAAGTTATGGTTCATAACCGGACAAGTTATGGATAATTATGAATAATAACTTGTCAAGTTATAGTTCATAACCAGACAAGTTATGGACGAAAATAATAATTTGGCCTATTTATTAACTTATCTAAACTATTGGCCTATTAATTTTAATTCATCTCAAATTTTGGCATATTTTCCTCTTTCTCCCTAAAATAAACTCTAAGAGCCCGTTTAGTTAATTAATTTGAGTTTTTAATTTGAGTTGAAATGTGACTTTATGTGATAATTTTTTACTGTAGTAAAAAAGTTAAATATGACTGTTTATAAGAGCTTTTTACTGTAATAAAATTTGAATTCTAAACTCGAATCAGGGAAATGAATGGGGCTTAAGAATATTTTTCTTTTTAATTTCGGAAAATATTTTGAAAATGGTTATAGTTGAGACAAGATCCACCATTTGCAGAAATCCGTGTGTGTACATCTACACATAAAGATCTAATTAATATTGAAAGGAAATATCTTTAGCTGGTTGTTGCCTTTATGCGTCTTAATTTAGAGTATTTATAATCCAGTGTGAAGAGTGAACTGTACCAACTAGCAAATTATTCTTCATAGTGTCTCATGCAGGAGAAAACAAGAAGTTTAAAATTCGAATGGGGAATTTCTCAAATACGTCCCCCTACTTGGCCCTACTGGTAGGTTATTGATTTAAGATGTGTTTGATACATGAATTTTTTATGAGTTTAAACTTATAGTTTTGATTCTGCTAAAGCGTTTTTCTCTCAAAAAAATTAAATTTTAAAAGTCATGAGCAAAATCATTAGTTTAAACCTTAATTTAAACTCATATACCAAATGGGTCCTTAATAACCGTTTGTTTAAAATTATCTGGTTTGAGTTGACAACAAAGTATAATGATCCTTAATATGTAAGCTGTGTATAGTTTTTAACTCAAGTTTATTCTTTTTACAATTCAAATTTTATTATTACAGTATTTTTTTCTCATAAAAATTTAAATTTTTTTTTATAATATTTTTTTTTCTCACAAACACAACTCAAATTCTTAACTTGAGTTGTTTTTTACTATGTCACTTTCATGACATAAATTTAAGCACCCTCATGCCATGTGATCATGCTTTTTGAACATTTTTATTCTACTATAGTGTGCACACGTGCACGATCCGATCGTGTGCCACCAGCATCACATCTAATGAAATCGTAGTCAAATAAATATTTCTATTGATAGGGCCAAATAAGAGGGCGTACGTGAGAAACTCCTTTTAATTTTTTTTCCCCTCAAATAGAATAATAATAATAAAAAAAAGAATTCTAGTTTTAGGAAAATTTGGCACCACAAATCCCATTTTTTAGGGTAAAATCCCAAACTTTTAATCTGAAAATCTCAATTAAGGATGATAACAGGACAAGATGGGGGCGGAGAACGATTTCTCATTCTCATTCTTACTATCTTAAACTATCCCCATCCCCGCTTAAGGAGGGACGGAGTCGGAGTCAAAGATTCTCCATTGAAGGAGCATTCTTCATACCTGTCTTATTTTTTATCATATAGGATTATGCATTTTAAAATTATGACAACTTAAAATAAAAATAGAGTATAAATTTATTATAAATTTAAACCAAAATTAAAGATTTCATGATAAAAACTAATTTCTTAACATATTACAAATTGAATACAAAAATAATAACTAACATATACGCGAAAAAGTTTAAAAACATCAAAATATAAACATAAATTATCCTTTCTTGTTTATTCTTAATAACTTTAATTTTTATTACATAGTTATAGATTACATGGGAGAGGAGAAGGAACGGAGGAGTGCTTCTCCCGTCCCAACTTAGATAATCACATCCTTATTACATAATAATTAAGGCATCATTCACTTCGTGGATTTGAGTTTTTGAATTCGAACTGAGATGTGACATTTTCTGAGAGTTTTTCATTGTAGCAGAAAAAGTTAAATGTGGCATTTTCTGAGAACTTTTTACTGTAAAAATCTAAAACTGAAAACTCAAATCGATAAAGTAAACGAAACTTAAGAGTTTCTCAACCCTGATAATTGTCCCCCATTCTCACTCCCTTCAAGGCAGAATCCTGTCCCCATAGAGAATATTGCCATCTCTAATCTCAACTGGATCCCCAAACTTGCATTCTCGATGCAACCTTCAGTCCCAATTTAGTTTTTCGGATGGTTTTATTTGTTACTACACCTGCTACATACATGTAGGTTTGCAGCCACAACTCTAATTCAATTTATATCTAAAGTCTCTTTGAATTAGAATTTCTGCCACAAAAATAATTAACTTGTTTTAAGTATATATACAAATTTGCAATCTCCTTAAAAATACGTAAAAGGGTTAAGCCCCAAATTGATTGGCATTATTAATCCCCAAATTTTGAGTAGAGTGATATTTGGTCACTGAATTTTAATTTTGAATTAATAACTGAATTTTTTTTTTGACAGTTTTGCTCCCTAACTTTAAAATTGACTAACAATTTATGAAATTTAACTTAAATAATCACATCCTTATTACATAATAACTAATTAGGGCATATTTTTTTAGAGTGTAACTTGAATGTAGTTTTTGAGTTGAATTTGAGTTATAACTTAAGTTGAAATTGTAACTTAAATAAAATTGGGTAAAGTTGAATAAAATTGAAACTTAAAAGAATATGAACTTGAATAAAGTTGAAACTCGAGTTGTCTTGTTTTGAGTTTTTCGAACAACAGAACAAGCCTATAAGAGTTTCTCATAAATAATTACAATAAGTGCAAAATGCTAAATGTGTTTTAATAGCAACAAGGAGAAAATTTTGTCTATAACGTAATGTATTTTGTAAAATTTTAAATCACGCGATAGACACATATTTTTTTTTTTTTTTGTTAAATTATAAAAATTCATCATCAATTTTATTTTAACCAAAGTCTCAAAAAGTAAAATCACGTCATAAGGGGCTAACAGTACTAATTACCTACATAAATATGTAAATAAATACACACAGTCATTTATAAAATCACGTCTAACAAGAAACATTCTTCATTAACTGATCGTCATTGACATTTGATAGACCTTACGTTGAAACAATGAAGATCGAAATTAGCTCCCACATTATGACACAGAGCAGTGAAGAAATATCCACCATAGTACGCCCAACAGCTGCATAATAAAATATGAAATCAAACGAGTGTTATACTTATTCCAGAAAAAAAAAAAAAGAAAAAAAGTTGCTATACTATCTTCTAGTAATACTGTCGAAAGGTATATTCACAATTGCTTTTTATTATTACACATACACATTTTTAACATCTGTGTGATATAAAATAAATATTATGGTATTATTCTTTTCTCAACTCAAATTTTATTGTTACAGTATTTTTTTTTATAAAAAATTTAAATTTAATTTTTTTTGTATCTTTGACATATACAACGGAAATTAAGAACTTAGGCCCCGTTTATTTCGCTAATTTGAATTTATAATTTGAGTTTTACTACAGTAAAAAGCTCTCACAAATAATCACATCTAACTTTTTTACTACAGTAAAAAATTATCACATAAAGTCACATTTTAACTCAAATTAAAAATTTAAATCAGCAAACTAAACCGGCCTTAAAGTTATAAAACAAACGTACTCTATATCTATTTTTTTAACATATTACGGTGTAGAATAGTTTTTGGTGAAGGATCGTAGCTTTACATCCATATATAAAAATAAATTTATTTATTTATGGCTACCACATGTTGTGTCAATTTATACTTTGAAGAGAACAGGTGTGAACAGTGTGTTTACAGGAAGATATAAACCTTTGAGTTGAGCCATGTTTTCTCATCTAGCAGCTAGCTGGCTACTGCTGTACAAAAAAACACATTAATACGCTTTTTGTGTTTTAAAGGCCACATGGTATGTCAATTTACTGACAAATAAACAATACATCATATGTTTAGAGTCCTCTTTGTATCATTCTTTTGATATCTACTATCATGAGTTTGGTGACTGCTTTATGACTTGTATTCATCAGAATTTTGGGCTCAATAATTTACCTTGACTTGAATTTAAGTGCTACCCTTCTGGAACCTAGCTACTCTCTTATCATTTTTGAAGCTTAAACCTGAATGATTACTGCCCTAATTATTCCTTCATTGTAACTCCAAATTAAGGGGAAAAAAAAACACAGCCTGTGACTAGGGCATCATAAATTAACAGCTAGGGAACAAAAGGAGTACCATAACTTACCACATGGGACAGACATGCATACTTCAATATGGAATTAACTACACCCCGTGGGAAGATTAAATTCATCATGGTCTCTCTTCTAAGTCCTAAAAAGGATAAACGGACTGTAATTTTCTATTTTTAACCGTTAAATTTAATTAAAATTATATTAAATTAAAAAAATATATAAAATAAATAATTTTTAATGTAAATTTAACGATTAAAAATAAAAAAATTTTAATAATTTTTTTTTTTTTATGACTTAAAAGAGAAAGTCTCCTTTTACTAAAAGCACTTTTACTATTCACCTACTGTGTTTTCCAATCATCATCAATGTAACATTAGATACGAGTAAGACCGAAAAAATTGTTCGTTTTGTTTCGTTGGATAATAACAGTGATTTTCCTTTTATCGCCCTTTCTTTACCTCGTAAAGGAAAGCTCATCGGCATACGAGTATATACAAGAGGGGAATTGGTGGTATTCAGTAGCACACAATCAATAGAAAGCGAGGCCCAAAATATGAGATCTACAAATAAAACCCATTTTTATTAGTTATATATGGTATTAAACACCTATGATATTCCTAAATATTTTGTCTCCTACAAAGGAAAGAGTACTACTATTTAACCCGACCACTAGTGGTAAAGTCCCACTGGTGAAAATACCGCACCCATGGTCTCGTTTATTTTACCGATTTGAATTTTTAATTTTAGATTTTTATAATAAAAAATTCTCAAAAAATATCACATCTAAACTCGAATTGAAAATTTAAATTTCTGAAATGAACGAGACAAAGTATATATAATGTTGAGAAAATAACTCCAACCTAACCTTATTCATGAGTTGGGTGTGTTCACCAAAAGTGTCACATGGTTGTTCAAGACTGGAGAAAAAAAAGTATAAAAAAGATCTTGTAGTATTGTTTGGGGCACGATTTGCGACCATTATCATTTTTGGACCAAATTAAGCGTAAGATGCCCATAAACAGACAGAAAAACAAGGATTTCCATGTCTATTGAAGGGTTAGAAAGTATAAAAATCATTGCAATTTTCATAACTTGTGAGAAAATAGAGGGTACATTGAGCGGGTCATCAAGTTAAGTACAGAAAAAGATAGGTACAAAATAGGATCCTTTATTTTGGACATAAACCTAAACTTCATAGGACATCTAGAGATCAACTCATTCCAATGCCATTTTAGAAGCGAAATGGACAAGGGAATTTTTCAACTCAAAGAAGAAATCCAACCGAGAAGGCAGAATGTGACTAAAAAGACCCCAATTCAAAAGTGGTTGAGTATTGTGTTGCCATCCATAGACCCACACCTCACATGACCTTTCGCCTTCTATTAGGTTCTAATCAAAATAGATAGGACCCATTTTTAATCACCCAAGTTCTTCGTCCTTTCCAGGACTCTTTCTTTCCTCCTTTTTTCTTTTCTTATTTTTGCCATCTGAAAATAAACATCCAAATACTTTCTATTATTACTATGTCATCATTCAATACACTCACAAGCTTTTAATGAGATTTCCATAATTTGTTTAATTTTGCACAAAATTTGATATTCAAATTTAGTTTCATCTAAAAAAAAAAAATTGGCCTTTTGCATTGTTTTCCGGAAACTTCTTTTGGTTTATTGGATTTTTTTTAAAGGAAAAGTTAAAAATTACTCGGAAATTGAGAGTGGATAATTTTTCAAAAGAATTTCACCACTTTAAATGAACTTTTGGGATATGTTATAAAATATGCCTTTTAATTTTTATTACTTAGTTTTAATAAGATTTTTGTAAAAATCACTCTCTAATGTTATTTCTTATTACAATCATTAAGTACTTTTAAAAGAATAGTGCTAGAAACATCACTCTAATCTCAATTTTTTGGACCAAATCATGTGGTCATGAGTTGTCATTTATTTACTAATAGATATAATTTCATAATATTATTAATTGATATGATAATCTTGCAAAAAAAAAAAAAAAAATTATCAATAAAAGAATGTCAACTCACATACTACATAAATTGTCAAAAAAAAGTATTAAAATTAATGTCTCTAACATTATTCTTCCAAATTAATATAATTTCAAATACTAATTCAACTTTGGCTTCTCTTCTTTTTACTTCCGAAAATAAAAATAAAACAATCTCAAAATTATTATCTTATATATAGATATTCTCTATTTAAACGAGACGAAAAATATTAGCGTCATCATTTTTATCACTCCGTGCATTCACCGTCTCTCTCCATTCGAGAAACCCCATTTATTTGGCATATGATCATGGGGCTAGCCATGCTCAAAGATGACGGTGGCTCCAGCCTCATCTGTACGTGTGAGTGAATGAATGAAGAATTAGATGGGTTTTGAATTGAATCCGATTGGTACAATTCCACAGTTAGACCTCAAAAAAGAGAGCCCCACCTGCCTGCCCACCACACCCATTTGGCTTCTCTTTTCGGGTGTTGCATTAATACTATTTTCCTGTTGCCTTGCCACCACCTTCGCATTTAAAGCTTCCACTCCACCGTTAAAGCCTGTCTTTTTCGATATTTCTCTCCTTCTACACGAAAAAGCCCCACCCAAAACTCCCCACAAATTGCTTCACTTTCTTTTTGGTCCATTTTTCCAAATAGTTAGACTTACAATCTCTAGTTTCATGACCATGCATTTCATTGCGATTGACTATAATCTTGATCTTAACGTGCCTGATAGACTCTAAAAAGAAAAATAATGCATTGTTTTGATCATTTCTTTGATGTGTAGTTTCGACAAGTACATTCTATGTAGTGCCAGAAAAGTACCGCTCGTAAAAGAGTCTAGATTCAATGGAGGCTTTCTTTCACTTTCATTCAAAAGAAACTTAATAAGATTAAACCATCATGAGAATAATTAATTCGCGCATTGAATCTTCTGCAAAAACTGAAGATATTGTAAACCCTTGATTGCCCTAAACAAAGTCTAGAGCCGGAACTAATTATTTGTAATGTCAGCACCCAAAAGTTAGGTCTAAGTTCAATTACACTTATAGGCACATACCTACGTATGTATGTATGTATGTATGTGCGTATGCATGTATGTATCTATGGATGTGTATGTGTGTTTGTGTACTACGTGTCTCATAACAAGTGTTAGGTTGGGCCCATTATTAAATAGGCTTATCTAGTTACCAACAACAACAACAATAAGCCTTAAGATTTTAATTTCGAGTTGATTAGGTGATATAGGAATAACCATTAGTCATTTAGTGTAAAGTAGTTGGACCCATTTTTCTCAATAAGATTTTAAGTTTGAGTTGGTCTTGATAGATAATATATATAGATAATCCACTTTACAAAGGATCCATATGCCACAATCGAGATCATACGCCACAATCGAGATCATATGAGAATGTCACTTTCTTTCCCTAAAGTCTTTTGTAGAAAAGAAAACGTTGATAGAGTGAGAATTTTTAAAATGTTGATAAGTTTTCTGAAATTGCTCTTCATCCGTCTCTTTCTTTGGTTTGTTGGTTCAAAGAAATGCCAAAAAGTAAACTGCAGCCTAAGAATTGCGAAGTGTGACGACTAAATAGGTTGATCTCCAAAAATTGTGTGGCTGGACTCAATCAGCTGGCTTAAATTCGTTTACAAAAGATTTTGTACAACAGTTGTTGGTCTTGAGATATCCTCATCATAAAAGTTGCACAAACGTTATGCTACAAAGTTGAAAAAGAAAGCCGTAACTTTAAATATATATATATATATATATATATAATGTGTATATACATCTAGGGCTTTTCTTTCTGGAGGAAGAGGAACTATCCCTCTAACATAACATATAAAAGTATAAAATGTAACATGATACTTATTCAACGTAATACTAACATTAAAAATATGAGATATCATGATATTTAATTATCTTTAACTATCATTACACTTTCTAACATCCTTATTATGGTAAATAACCAAATTAAAGTGTAAAAATAGTATGAGCTAGTTGAAGTTTTTTGTGTTACGTCTTTCTAGTATTTATATTATCTTAAATAATTATAATGTTACGTTTTCACTTTCATATGTTACGTCGGAGGGACGAATTCTCATAAGCATCGTAGACAAAGCCTATATATATGTATATGCATATATGTATTTATGTATGACAGAGGTTGAAATTTAGTTGTTTTGTATTCGACTAATCAAGTTAATAAACTAGCCGCCTAACTAATTAGAACCATCCAAAATATCAGATGGCGCCGTTGATGAAATGGCACTGACCAAGTGACCATGACTTACAAGACCAAAAGATCTAGTGTCAAAGCCTTTGAGAGCTACGCCTACGCAGATCATCAACGATTTCATGACTTTGTCTTGGATATGGCTTTAAGTCTATATCATTGCTGACATCCCATTTGAATTTAAGGTTGTAGTCGGATTACATTTGGAAAAACTTGTCTCACATTTTAGGTATAAATTTGTAATACTAATTTTTTTTTTTTTTTTTTTCAAAAGGGTTTAGTAGGATCAAAGTGGCTTGTCATTTTCCAGCGAAACGCCCATTCAATTCAATTGGACACCCTTCTAGAGTTCGATTAGAGAAGAGTGTGAAATGCGGCGTTGAATTTTAAACCATATTTTCTTTTAAGTGAGAAACAGTCTTAAACTAAGCACCTTACCACTTCGACCACCTCTGTGGGGTATTTACATGTGAAAGGTCGGCCAAAATTTTAACATCCGTTTTCTTCTTTGAAATTTAGATGTTTAAAAGTTATTACCACCAAAAAAAAAAAAAAAAAAAAAAAAAAACTCCTATATGCTATAGTAAAATTTAATAGTCAAGTTGAAATATAACAAAAGAAAAATTGAGAACATGTTACAAATAAAAAACTAAGATAACTAAAATAATTACTACAAATATTTTTTGTACAAATTGTGAATATCTTTATAATAATTACTATATAATTTTATAACATAAATCGCGAATATCATTATAATAATTACCATATAATTTTGGCATTCTTAAAATATTTTTAAAACAAATTACTATCGTTCAACTTAGCTCTCATAAATTTATCGAGTTGTGCAATTGTTACATTTTTCATTTAATGTCATCAGAATACCGAAATGTTCTCTCTCTCTCTCTCTCTCCTCTTTTCCCCATCTTTCTCACCTCTTTTTTCCCATCTCCGCGTCCTTCATCTCAAGAACCGTCCGCAATTAAGGATCCATTTAATTCGCTGATTCAAGTTTTTAATTCGAGTTGAGATGTGACTTTATGTAAAAGTTTTTTACTGTAATAAAAAATTTAAATGTGATTATTTATGAGAACTTTTTACTATAACAAAACTCAAATTTTAAACTCGAATCAATAAAATAAATAGACCTAAACATACGAATTTGTTGTAATCGCCTTATGGTAAATACGGTGCTTGCCATATATTCTCCTGCCATGTCACCAACATTTGGTAGGTTAGCTAAGACTTGATTATGTTTCTTCCCAGTGATTACTTTGTCCCTTTTAATTGCAGTATTAATTATTAATTGATTCAATTTGTTGGGTTTTTGTGTGTGTAAATCTTGTGGAGTACCTGTTACTACTGTGACTGTTTAGCTGACATCTTCCCAGTGAAATTGGAAATAATAATAGTGACTTTTATGATAAGAACTGAAAAATTGCACTGCTAGTAAGATTCTTTTAGCCGTAGGATAGTTTGATGTGATTCAAGGTTAGAAACGCTCACTTCCAATATTTGTCCTAGAAAGACCTAATAATAATAATTTTATCCTCATTTATTTCACCGATTTAAATTTTTAATTTTAAATTTTTACAGTTAAAAACTCTCTAAAAATATCATATTTAACTTTTTCTACTACAATTAAAAACTCTAAAAAAATATCACATCTTAACTTAAATTCGTAAAAGCGAACAAGACTTTTATATTTGTGGTATGTGCAAAGTTCGATGACAGCTAGCATTTCTCTTATTAGGGTTGTACAACCAGCACGAATGAGTGAGAGAGAGATAGCAAACCAAGTAGCTTTCTTCATTGCTACTGTAGAAGACAAAAGAAGTATGCAGGGAAACATGGCAATGATGAAGAAAATAATGCAAAACATCATCAACTTACTGATGAAAGAAGAGGAAAAAAAGGGGGGAAACTCTAAATTACATTATCCTTGGAGGTAACTTAAATTAAGACGGCCATTACTTTATGTAAACCTAACATTAAAACAGCAGGCTTTCTTTCCGTCCGTCTTTGCACATTCTCCACATTCCCTAACCCTACTTTCTTTCACCCGATATACCAAAACAGGGAACAAGAAAGAAAACTGCATCCCCTTGATAACGGCAGATTAAACACTTGGCACCCAATTGGGATAAACGAAGAATAAGTAAACTATACCTACATACAAGAAAGACAAGCTTGTATCAGTGAGATGCCGAAGGCAGCTTCCAAAAGGTTTTGGTTGCGACAAGAATTTTTTCCCTTCCATTCGATTCCGGTTCTTTCTGGTGTATGGTAGCTGTCCACCTTACAGCACGAGCTATGCGTGCTACCTTGTCAATGACCTCAGGAGAATCTCGAACCACAACTGTTCCTTCTGGACGCAATATCCGGTCCATCTCCGCCATTAAATCCACAAGGTTACACCTGTCGCAAAATCAAGGTCAAATAAACAAAGGCACTTCAAGAACTCATCAAGCACTTTCCTAAAATTTTTAGCAAAGATCAATGTCTTATATCTCAAGGATTATACAGAAGCTGTGTTGCAAGTTGCTGCAATGCGGCTAGGTATATGGATAGCATATTCATGGACTAGATGTTTTTTGCCCTTTTTTCGGTTAATAACAGTCAAGGGCTCATTGTTCTACAACTATGCGTCTGACAGAAGAATACCATTAATGATGACCAAGGCGGAGATGTACAGTGTTTAATAATCTCTTGCGTGGAACATCAGTTTATGACTAAGATACATGGTTAAGAATTAAACATACCTGTTCTTGCTTGAACCTTGATGCTTTATGAGAGATTCAATGTCAGTTACATGAATAAAATCGTAAGTCCGAGGATATGTCGAGAATGGCTCACACCTGGAACCGGCAAGCATGTGTCAGAAAAAAACCACATATAAGACTACCATAATTAGAGTTCTCGCGAACTAAATTCCACACATCATGAACAAAAAGGTGTACGGTCAAATATCATACAGGAAAAAGATTAATGCAATCATAAAGAATGTCAAATTCAAGTTTGATAGAAGTTTTCCACTCTTATATAGAAGCACTCAAGTCTCTAATACCAGAATGAGTCACTGTTTGACGTCTGCTGTGTGCAACAGGATTACTATTACAGAAATGCAAGTGGGAAATAAAAAAATAAGAAAATAAAAGGATACAGATAGAAGGGAAGGATATCTATTCAGAAAAAATGTAAAGTACAGCCTTAAAATCAAATGACATTGACATGAGGTTTGAGTGATAGCTTGAATGATAAAATCATTTTCAAATCACCTGATCATCAACTTTTATTAGGACCAAATATAAGAAAATAAAAGGATACAGATAGAAGGGAAGGGTATCTATTCAGAAAAAATGTAAAGTACAGCCTTAAAATCAAATGACATTGACATGAAGTTTGAGTGATAGCTTGAACGATAAAATCATTTTCAAATCACCTGATCATCAACTTTTATTAGGACCAAATGACACTTGGTAGCTGTTCTAAAGTACAATGGAACCACCTACAAGTTAACTGATGCCACTCAAGATTGCAGGAAATGTTTTCTTACAATACAAGATTGAGAAAGTTGTTAAAAAATATACAAAAGTGAGTCAATTGCAAACAATTCATTTATCCATGTATTCTAACCAGTTAGTTTCAGAATATATATTGTTTATCTTGTCCGTGAATTTTTAAGTATAAAATAAAGTAAAACACAAAAGGATACTGTAAAATCTTACCAATCATGGTAGACACCGATAAGGCCTCTATCGTAAATTACAGAGAGAGTTGAGAGCTTGCGAGCAGGTACAACATTCATTACCCACACAGGGTCAGATTTGAGAGCTGCTGCAAAACCTCCAAAAAATGCATTCATGTCCATGACATTGCGTACAGCTGAAGTTCCCAGCTTCAAGTTTAAATAGTTCTTATAGTAAGCAACTCTCCTTACCCACCGCCTTGTGTCCGCCTCAAACACATCAATGCCATTTTTCATGATCAGGGCCCTTGAAGGAGCTTTCGTCAGTCTGGCTGGCCACTTTGAAATCTGTCCAATGGCAAATTCTCCCTGGACAGAAGACATTCTACTCACGCATTTCTTTAGCTTGAAGTACCTGCAAAAATGATTATGCTAATTTATGATTTCTGTTTTTCCACAAACTGCCATTATACCATAAAAGGCGAAGGAAACAAGAAGGAAGTGAAAAGCAGAGAACTAAGACCATGTTTTAGGAACAGTTACCATGCAGCACTTGGGTCATCTGACTCATCACACAGTTGAAGGCCAAATTCATTCTGATTTGGAAGACATGAATCTACAGCAGGCTTTTTCCATATAGCCGTGTTTCCATCCACAGCAATAAGCTCATAACACAACGCTCTTGCCACAGCCTGGAGATCTGCCCATTCCTTGTCTTGATTAGCCCACTCTACAGGGGGCCCAGAGATTATCAGGTAACCTCCTGGGCGAAGTAACCGGTCTACTTCCATGAAATAAGTTGCATCTGTGAAGACAAAAGTTTCCAAAGTAAGCTTGTGACATTATTATTATTTTTCAAATAAGAGACAACAGGTGACAAATAACTCACTGTAGGCAGTGAATGGAATAAGACAACGAGAGCAATGAACCAAATCAAACGAGAGTGCAGGAAAGGGAAGTCGTCGAGTGCCAAGCATGGCAACAAATGCTGGAATTCCTCTTTCAAGTGCAAACTGTATCTGTGATTTGTGGGAATCTCTTGGAGCAAATGACATTGTTAGAATGCCTTCATTCAAAAGATACCCACCAAAACTGGCAACCTATAAGAAAATTGTATCCTGTTACCATTTGAAAAGAAAAACTTTGTTAAGTACTTATCATATTGAGATAGTGGGAAAGCCCCTACCCCACATCCCATGTCAAGAGCAGTCCTCAAAGTTCCTCCGCTGATAGGAATGTATTGTCCAAGTTTTTCAATATATTGAACTGCTCCATCAGGGAACATGGTGCCACCACCAGGGAAAATGAAGTATGGACCTTCCAGTTTCATCCATCCTTGATGACCTTTCCTCTCTGCAATTTTATTGTGTGGCATGTTGCTGTGCCAAATCTGCACACAAAGATAACCTCATGTCATCATAAATTGATAAATTAATCACTTATAAGCTAATAGTTTAATGTCAGTGATGCAGAACAGATCTGTCTCAAATGTCCCGTGGAACATATATACCACATAAGATAATGTGGTTTGTTGAGGCAAATTCTGAAGTTTGATTTTTAGTTATGCAATTGTTAGAAGCTGATGGCACATATGACATTTGTATTAGTCAGATTAGGGAGTTCGTCACAATTCTATGCAGTTAATAGTTAAACTCTCCACCTTCCAATTGTACCCTTAGATGTAATGGAATTGATCATTTTCCAGAAACTATTTCTCAAAATTTCCCCCAAACTTTCTTTCATTTTCTTTCCTAGAAAATTCTCCAGTAGTTACATAATCCTAAGATTCGTAACATGATTAAAAGCGCAAGAAGAGCATACAGGGATTTCCAAACACCACAACCATACCACCAACATCAAAAGTGATAGTAATTCTTGTAATCTCTCGCATTAAGTGCAAGTTCTTCCTAACCCCATGGCGTGGGCTTCTATGGCCATGCTAGTTGTTGTGGAAGTATGGCACAATATTCCAGCATATTACCAAAGTTCTAACCAAAGGTGTCAAGACTCATTTCACACAAGCCAAGTAAAACAGTCAACTTTAGCTCATCAATCAAACTATTGAGCGTGGTAAACTTTTCATGATGTAACGTGTGACCCCAACCCTTTTCTCATAGTTTTATTTAATAGATAAAGAAAAACTAGTAATTACGCTGCTTGTATTCATGTACTTAAGAGCCCAACCTATCTCAATTCCAGAGTCACACCTAAAACAGCAAAACAAAGAAATTAAACCAAGTCCTCCTCTTATACACTCAAATGTATACATAGTTGTAATACTCAGCTTAACATTAACCTAAACAATTCCATTTACATCGCATCAAAACAAACCCATTTGCTGCAAATGCCCAGAGATAGATTCCAAAAAACCCAATCATGAACACACATACCTTCACCAAAAAGCAATGAGACACCACCCCTAATTATACAATCAAAGAATATTCATAATCATGACTCACAAATTATCACGTTAGGAATTAAAATCCCTATTTCCTACTTTATAGTAATAAACTCTTAACGTAAGAGCTACTTCCATTTTCAGTCGCGGCAGAATTCAATCAGAAAATGAAAATAAGGTCGATCCGCAAGCAAACTCTGCGTTACGGCAATAATCAGGCTCCGTAAAACTCAACATTAAAACAAAGACCATGCACCATCCAAATTTCCAATTCAAAAAAGAGAAACAATAAGAACATCGACAATAAAAAAAAAAAAAAAAAAAAATCCGAAACAACAGTATAAGGGCTGAGGCTGACCTTGTGCAAGCTCTCAGGCCAGGGCACGGAAATTTTGTAGCCATTGGGGGGAGGGATGAGGCAGAGCGGGGTCTCCTCGGGAAGAGGGCAGTGCCTCTCCCTGTAGAAGTTCATCTCGCGGCTGAGCTGGCTGTTGCGGCGGGGATCCTCGCAGGGCATGTGGTCGACGGCGTCGGCCTGGCAGGCGTCGATCGGGTGGTGGTGGCGCCCCAACTCCACCACCGTCACGAGGCGGTGGCGCTGCTTCGGATCGGCGTTGGAGGACATCAGCAGCGTCTGCCGCCCCGACGCCGCCAGCGAGTCCCCCAACGGAGTGAAGACGAAGAGGAAGAAGAGGATCACGATCGCGAACAGCGCCGCCGTCACCAGGTCCAGCAGCCGCCACTGCCTCGCGCTCCGCTTCGAAGGCGGCAGGTTCAGGTGCCCCATTCTCGGATCTCGCCGATCACAACTAGATCCGCATTCAATGTCAGTGGCAATGTACGGAATTCGGAAAGATCTTTTGGTTTAGAGAGAGAAAGAGATGGAGAATTGCCTTTTAGAGAGAGAGAGAGAGAGAGAGAGAGGTTGGGATTGGAAGTGGAAGATCAACTATCTACAACAACTACGCGGTTTGCAGTGGGAGTCTGATGAGTGTAATACAGTGAAGTGGAGATGTCATGAGAGGTGTGTGTTTATTAATCCTTTTTTTCTTTTCTTTTTTTTTTCCCCTTTATTAATTGATGAAATAATGTATGAATTATTAATTAATTAAGAAGCGAGGTGATTAATAAATAATATAAAGTTTTTGGGTTATTAAAGGACGATTAATTTTGTTGTTTATTTATTTGTTCTATTATTTTTGTCTAGTTTTTTTTTTTTTTTTTTAATGAGGGAGATTTTGGAGGGTACTAGGCGAGAGCCATGTGTACGAGGCTGTGAGGGATATAGTGGTGAATGGTGGAGGGAATTTTGGGATGTGATTTACAGCTGTAGAGCAATGAGGTACGGTCAGAACGAGATGGGGCTAGAATTTTTATTTATTTTGCTGTAACTTTCGTCTGTCGTTAATAATATTCTTTTCCTTTGAAATCAAGGCAGAGTCAAAGACGGTCCATAGTTTGAACTTTGACCTTTGCCGTACATTACCTCCATTCTAGAACAATAAATTAATAAATAAAATAATCTTATCTAGTACCGGCAAAGATCAAGATGGAGTTTGGGGCTTCACCGCTTCAAATCCATCATCCACAAGGACGCCTCTTGACTCTGCTTTGTGCCGGGATACCTAACACGAAGTGGGCAGAGTTTGCATTTCCATTTTGGCTTAGTTTAGTATTATTTTTTTTCCCAAAATTAGGCATAGTCCCAAAATTGCTTTTCTGCTCATAATGAAAAGTTGATTTTACCCCCATTATAGAACAATAAATAATAAATAAAAAATCTTATCTATTTTTTAAAGATGAATTTTTAAGAATTTACCAGTCAAAAATTAATAAAAGTCTAAAGATAACTTTAACGGGATAAATTAACACGAAGTGGGCAGGACATATTTTATAATTAATAAAATTTTTTATAAACAAAATAATGCTCCTAATAAAATTTAAATTTATAATATTTTTCAATTTTTTAAAATTTAAACTCAAAATATAATATAATATAATATAATATAAATATTGTAATAAATAATAATAAAAATTTAATATTATTATTTTATCATAAAATATTAAATTTATAATAATCAATTAAAATTATTCTAATAATATGATATTATAATTTTAATATAATTATAATATGATATTGTAATTATTATTTTATAATATATTATATATTATATTGTATTGGTATAATTATATTTATTATATTAATAATATTACAATAATATTATTACATTATATTATATTGATATAATTATATTTATTCTATTATAGTGTATTACACTTATATAATATATTAATTATAATAAATTTGTAATTTTTAACTATATTATAATTGAAATATTAATATTTCTTATGTAATATTATAATATGTTTTATAATATTGTAATTATGTTAACCATTTTAATAATATTATTATATTGTTATTGAATAATAATTTTATTGTATTATATTAAATATAATAATAAATATGCATTATATTATAATTATAATATATTATATTATAGTATAATATAATATAATCACTATTTTTAATTATTGCAGTTATTATTTAAATAATATTATTATATTCTATATCATAATTATAATATATTATATAATAATAATTTTTTATTATATTAAATATAATAATAAATATATATTATATTGTAATTATATATATTATATTATAGTATGATATAATATAGTCGCAATTTTTAACTATCCACAGCAATTTAACCTCATAATTTACCAAACGCTATTACACTGATTTTAAAACTAACACAACTATTATAATTATAATTTACCAAACACTCCGCTACTTTTTATAACAACTGCTTCTTCTTTTAACACAACTAAAAGTAACTTTTTTCAAAATTTACAGCACTACAAAACTAAGCCTTTATCCTCCCAAAGACTTTTTTTTTTTTTTTTTTACTAGTTTAGTTTTTAAGCAAAATTAATACCACTATATCCCTTATATTGGTAAAATCATGATGTCTACATTTCACTTTCCAAGCAAGTTAAAGTAGCAATGCCGTTATAATATTCTTTTAATATACCTTATGTGTCCTAACAGTACCAAAATATATCACGACACTCCACCACTTAGTCAGAATTAAATAAAGGGTGACAATTGGAAGGAAGATTTTTGTTTTGTGTTTCGACTTCAGCTAGAGTTCAGCAGAAAAAAAAAAAAAAAAAAAAAAAAAGGGGGTTCAAAAATGGCTTTATTATTAACTCATTTGCCTAACATGCAATTTACCTTTCATTTTTCCTTGCTTCAAATCAAACGGGGCAAAGAATTATCACGTATAGAGCAATGAAGCGATTCTCACTAAATAAACAATTCTGGAGGATGAGAGACTGTTAATTAACCCGGTAAGAAAATATTTTTAAAAAAATGGAAGAAAAGGAGATTCATTGGACTACACGGATTGATAACCAAAAACAAAATGATATATACACAGAAGCGTAGAACTTTTAACGGGAAAAAAAAAAAAAAAAAAAAAAAAAAAAAAAAAAAGAAGAAGAAGAAAAAAGAAAGAAAAAGAAAGACTCAAAACCCCCAAAGGGTTTTGATTTTAACAGCATTATTCTATCCACCGTCCAAATTAACTCATTCACCTAGGTCCTCAATAGTCACATAAAGCAAGTAACAATATGAACAAACTAAAAGCAGTAAACATAAACAATGAAGAATAACTTCAATGGATGAAATAAACCAATATCCAACCGTTGGATTTCAGTAATTCTTGCGTTGATCTTTATCCTGCAGTCCTGAATGTGCAAAATCCATCTTGGATAGTCAAAGAAGCAATGGACTTCATGAGGAGACTAAGCTAATGAATATATCACCAATTACCTTTTCTTATCAAAAAGATAACCTTGTACCTTGTACCTCAAACTACATTGTTGCAGCTGAAACTTAAATTCACGGTTTCCTTGAGGCCCTAAGATTGAATTCATACTTGATAAGATTAGCTCTAAGTAACATCGATCTAACGTCTCGGTCAAATTCACTGCCTGTCTGTAGAACACGTTGGAAGGTCGCATTCCTTTGATCTGCATGTCTAGCATACAAGATCTTGTTGTGGGAGTCGATCCGAGCCTGAGGGGACATATCAGTAATAAACAATTGCACAAAGCATAAGGTAAAACTGAATATAAGTTTCACTTCATCTAGACCCCAGACACGTTGCAAGAAATTGATCCAACTCGATTTTACTATTAGGTATAGCATAATTACTTGGTCAAGGATCAAATACTGTCCAGTTGCAAGAGAATCGTACACAAGATATATGAGAGAACCCCTTTATGGTATACACTATACACAGACCCAAGAAATCAGATTCTATCTGTTTGCCTATAATAATAGGCGCGCATGAAAAAGTTCTAAATTAACAAGTAGGTAGACGAGAAACTAGTCCTAACAGTACCTGGATTTGATTGTCAGTGATCAAAGCTTCAAGCTCTTTCTCTAACCCTCCAACGCTTGTCTTGAAAGCATTTGCCATTATGCACAAGTCAACAGACACAAACGGGTGTGTATACTGGATGAGGGCCTTGTTGCGGATTTGATCATATAGTGTCTCGACATGGTCATGTAAATGAATATCAAGCAGCAGGTTTGCTTTGAGATTGCCAAGGTAATCCAAACATGATGCATAATGACTACATTAAAGACAGGAAAAGTTGGCATTTTCAATGAACCAAAATAATGAAACATAAATATAACAGGTCTTCATCCCAAATTAGTCAAAGAAAATAACAAGCATACCAAACAGAACAACCCCACAAGGCATTGAACTTATTATTGAACTGCTTGAAATTGAATGAACATGGAAGAATTCGAACTGGTACAAGAAAATCTCTAATCAACCCATGCTTTGTGTAACGATAATGGTCCTAAGTTATAACAATTGTTCAAAAGATCTAATCAAATATCAGAAAATCACATGCTAAAAAAATCTGCATATATCAGCTTTATCTACTTATGCCCAGTATTTCTTATTTTCACCTGTTGGCACCACCTTAAAGTAAATAGTCCAATGATGAAGACATTTAATGCCGATTAATATACAAGATTGTACTACATTTTACCTTGAGTAGAAATCATTGATAAGCTCCCGAACTTCAGGCACCAACTCTAAGAAATTTCTGAAGTTAAGATTGTCTATAACTTTGTTCTGCCATAAAAAAATCATTAAAACAGCGAAATGCGTCAACTAGTGCATTAAACATGTTTGTAAACACAACTATCAGGGGGGAGAGAGAGAGAGAAAAGGTAACAGATACCTTCAATTCTGTCCGATCAAAACTTGCCAGTGCACAAAGCCCACCATATGTTGCAACATCTTGCGGTGCAATTATTTCATTGTAGTGATTTGCCAATTCAGGGCCAGTTTCCAAGAACTGCATATTATTACGGGGAAGTGACAAACTTAAATAATATAGCGTGACTTCCATACAGACCTTATCAGGCCTCGTAATAATGAAAATGGAAACAGAATGGCTGGAAATGGATTTCATGAACTATCAAGTCTTCTTCACCCAAAAATAAGTCTTCTTCACCTACTTTGAGGATACAGCACGGAAAATTCAAGACAATTGTGCTCATCTTAAAGTTAAGAGAGTGAGATACTGATAAGATCTAGAATTAGAGAGAAAATTGAATGTAAATTTGTATTACTTGGTTCAAATGACAGAAACAACGCAATACAATGGAGGACAGAATTTGTGAGCTTTTGAGATGCTCACTCTCTCCTAAGGCACACACCAAACTTTTACACAGAATTTCCTCAACCCACCCCCACCCCCACTTTCCCTTAGCTAACATACCACCCTGTACATTATTCTCTTTCTATTTTATTTTATTCCATAACAGAAAAACACACTCCTCAATACAATTTCGCCCCACACCCCTTACCTGTCACAAATCTTATGACTAAGGCAAAGCACTCATAGCATAAGTGAGTCTCACCAGAGGCTTATCGGATACTAAATATCAAAAAGTAAACTCATTAAACTTAAGCACAATATATAATCCATGAAAAAAATTGATAATCCAAGGCTTAATACAAATATATATATATATTTATTTATTTATAACATGTACGTATCTGTGCCTTAGAATGCCAATATGAAGAAAACTAAAAGCTATTCCAATTTTAAAGGTTTCCCCATCCAACTAAGGACTACCTTACACTCCAGTTCCCAAGTACCTTTTAACATTGTCACTCCTTCACAAACAGATGACGACAAGAATTGCCATCCACCCTAAGCTCTATCAGCAAACATGGGGAGAAGCTCCAGTCCTCTTAAACTATAGAAGTAAATACAACAATTTTATCTTCAGAAGTAGTACCCACTTACCGAAGGGACTCTTCAACAGACACTAAGAGCAAAAGCAATTGGAAGAAATTAATTAACTGTGTATCTTCTAACTCTAATCAGTAAATCAAAAAATTCGAAGCTGGATAGTGTAAACCTGAAGGTTTTCATCTACTTCCTTTTCACGTGTGTTTACATATGTATGCACATATATATTTGTTGCTAAATAGATTACCAACTACATCATGTTTAACAATCAGGTTTCAAGAGTAAACAAGCCATACAACACTATAATGTTGTTTAACAAAAGAACTCCCGCCCAAAGCCCAATATTTAAAGACAAAAAATCATAATGGAAACACAACTGCATAGATCCCTAAACGGCAACACTTAAACAATTTAAACATTTATCTGTGATACCCTTCTTTAATATTTACTTTTAGTTCATAATTCAAGTGAGTCACTCATATATACAATCCTCAAGTGTTATCATGTAGCATATTTTTAAAATTTATTTTATAACCATTTTTTGCAATGAAAACAATAGGGAGTGATGGGGGAAAAAAGTTAACAAACCTTACGAGCAGCAAGCTTGTACTTTTTAGCCTCCAAGTGAGCCAAACCAGCAGCACAACGAAGCTTTGCTGCGGTAATTGCGTCAAGGTTATTATCAGGTAATTGTTCTGCTTTGCTAACATAGCTCGTAACATGAGTGAATTGACCCATCTCAATGCTGACCAGAATTGCACTCATGCACATATGAATTATGTGCTTTGATGTAGTACAATAGTCACGCGTACGAACATAATGTTTAAAAGCATCCCCTAGGGCACCATGCGCATAATAAAAGTCTCCAAAGTCATTATATCCCATCCTTATGCTTTCTTTGATGAGATTTGTCTGGATAAAGCATTTAACATGCAATGAGAAATCAGGGGCAAAAACAATTTGTCTGGATAAAGCATTTAACATGCAATGAGAATTCAGGGCAAAACAACAATTAACCAAAATGAAACAGACAGAACTTGGAACTGTGAGACATATATTTCACTGAAAACAAACAGAATAAATTACCATAAGAGAAATGCTAGCATCACTATTTCTTTTACTCTCATTTTTTGTTTAAATAATAATATATCATGTTAGTAGAGTCCGTGTGTCAAACAGTGAATGCTGAGAGAGTGATAGAAAGAGTAATACTAACATTTCTTATTACGATAATCCAGAATTCAGAGCATAAGTTCTAGAAAGATCATAGATGAGCAAAGTCCAACACAGCCATAACTCAACCAATGATGAAATTCGGAGCTTCAACGCATACACTTTTCTAATTCAAGACATTACTGCACCTTCCATAATTCAAACTGAATGCCTTTCTAGTCAGATTTCAATTATTCATAAATGACATATATAGCAGAATTACTACGAAAAGCAGAAGAAAACGACAATAAGAATTGCGATTTAAGCGGCATATAAGCAGGCATATAATTATATATTAATTGAAATTTCCAAAAGCGAACAAATAGTATTAAAAATGAAAAGAATCACAATTATCTACGAAAAATTAGAGAGAAAATGAAAAGCCCTAGAAACGTACTCTGTAGGCATTGAGTTCGTTCTCGAGTTTCTCCTTCTTCTGCTCGGCCCTACGATCGACGGTGTCACACCAGGCGGAATCCATGGTGTAGTTGGGGCCCAAACGGCCGTCGATCTTCTGAACAACCTCCCTGAAGAGCTGCGTGTTCTCTCCCTTCTTAATCTCGTCGTACGCCATGCGAAGCGCCTCCAATTGCATCGCCTGGTTGTTCCCACAGTGGTCGGCGATGAAGAGGAGACGAGTGATCTTCGTCCGCCCTGTGTAGAGGCTCGCGTAGGCCTCCACGTCGAGCTGCTCGCCGCTTATGATCGGCCTGCTCCGCTTCTCCTCCTCGCCGGCGCCGATGCCGTTGGCGTAGATGTCCTCGTCGATCATCGTTCCTCCCGAGGGCTCGTCCTCGCCTTCCATGGCGATCGTTTCTCGAAAGCCCTAGGGTTTTCTGGTTTTGGGGGTTTCCTTGGAAGAGCAAAAGTGTAGTGAGTACAGTGTCTGTCCCCTACGCTTTCCCTCTTCTCGTGTGCTGTCATCTTAGGCCAGTGAATATGGTTTATACGATGTCGCTTTGCTGACGATAAAATAACCACGTCCCTTTTTTTTTCAGGGGGAAAAAATATTTTTTATCATTAAATTTAATTAAAATCACATAAAAATTAAAAAAATATTACAAAAAAGAAAGTTTATGACATAAAAATTTACCAGTAATTTATTTTCTTGAATCATACTTAAAAATTTCTTATTCAATAATTTTTTTTTATTTTCTTAAGATTATTTTTATAAATACTTACAAATTATGTATTATATTTTAACGTGTCTTTTTATTTTTTAAAACAATTTAAAACATTTATTAATATATACAAAACGATTCAAAAGATTCTTTTTATTTATTTATATGTATAATTTTAATTGATTGTTGAGATGGTGTGTCATTAAAAATTTATAAAAGTATTTTAAAATATAAACTTTAATTATTATTAAAAAGGCCATTTAACTTTTGTATAAAAATCAAATAAAAAATTTAAAGACTAAACGGAAAACTAGCAAAATAAAAATTACGTTTGATTAGAAAATTTAAATTATTTTTAATTATGTGTATTTTTTATGAGTTAAAATATTATAATAAATCACAAATTATATTTTAAATTAAGAAACAAATCTCTTTATTAAATATTCTCTAAAAAAACAAAAATAAAAAGTAGATCAGATTGATTAAATAACATAAAACCAACCAAAAAAGAACCACAACTCTGGAAAACACTTTCTTCCCCGTCTCTAACCTTCCTCTCCGTTCAAACAAAGCAAATACAAAAATGTTAAACCACCATTTATCTCCCTTGTCCACCTGTTCTCGCCGTCGCAACCCAACACCCCGAACGCTGTCGCATCGCCGCCCTACAACACCCTGCAACCTGCGCAAAGTCGACCCTGCACCGCCGCGGCTCCCTGCCAGTGAAGCCAACCTCGTGCTCAGATCTGATTTGTGGTTGGAATGAGAGCAATAGAGCAAGAAGGGGAGAGATAGAGAGAGATCGAGGGCCATCGAGATCTAATTGTTTTGACGTTTTGAATTCGTGAATTTGGGATTTCGATGTTTCCTTGCTTATAATGGCCTATACGCATTTGATTGCACTTTAGAGAGCCTCCGAAGTCCGAAGTTGGAGCATAGCGTGCTTGGTTTGTCGTTGAGGGAGGGAATTTGTTTTAAAAATAATCATATTTAATTTTTTATTATAATAAAAAAAATTTTATAAAATATTATATTTTAACTTAAATTAAAAATTTAAATAAATAAATAGATTCTAAATTTTTTGAGAATTTATTTTCTGGGTTTGGGTGGGGATTTGTTTTGTTTTGATATTGTTTTGTTTTTCTAAGGCTTCGTTCACTTCACCGATTTGAGTTTTTAATTTTAGATTTCTATAGTAAAAAGTTCTCAGAAAATGTCACATCAAAATTTTTTGTTACAGTAAAAAACTATCAGAAAATGTCACATCTCAGCTCGAATTGAAAACTCGAATCTGCGAAGTGAACGAGGCCAAATTTTTTTTTCTTGGTTTTTGCAAAATAATTTTAGAAGTCTTTTTTTAACAAAATTTAGATTTTTATTGTTTAAGTTATTTTTTTAATAAATTAATTTCTTTTTATTCAATTTAATTCAGTTTAAAATTGTAAAATAATTGCCGCATCAGATTTTCTTTTAAATTTGTAGATGAAAGTGGATGGAAGGATGGATTTTGAGGTGTTTTCTATATATTATAGGGTATTTTGAGTTGTTTTAAAAAATTAATGACACTTTAAAATAAGGTACACAATTCAGATAATATTTATAAAAGTAATTTTTTTTAATACGAAGATTTTTCATTCATTTAAAATCAACACTATTACTTTAAATTTTAGAGAATAGAGTTTTTCTAGTTGGATTTCTTTATTAATAGGGTTAGTTTTTAACCATTGAGTTTGGTAAAAATCACATCATATTAATAAAGTATACAAAATAAACAGTTTTTAATACATATCTGATGATTAAAAATAAAAACTTTTAAAAATATATTTTTTCAGAACCTAATAGAGAAACTCCTTTTTAAAAAAAATAAGAAGATTGATGTAGTTGGTGTTAAAGTAAATGTCCATAAAGTATTTATGTAATTTTCTTTAGATATGATTTAGAATATAAATATTGTATAGTTTTTTGTCAATCAAAAAGGGATGAGTGTCGTTGTCATGCCCCTTATCTTAACGGTCTCTTGATGTTGGGGCCAGGTAGATCTGATAGTGTGAAGCATTAAGGGTGCACATGCGTAAATATACATCTCGTCAAAGTTAGTTTTAACGTGGCCGAAGTACTTAGTGGTCTTTGAAGTCGATGATGATGATAGGACCTTTAATGAATATGAGGAGATGGTTAGGCCCAAAGTGAACATAAAAAAAAAAAAAAAAAAAAAAAACGGTTTTTAGGACCCACTTCATTACCGAATGTCTAAAACATCCCTACAAAAATTATTAGAGAACTTGAAAATTAATAAAGGAATAACTACATAGATGAAGAATAGTGGGAAGAGCAGTTAAACAGTTAATGAAGATGAGACTCGAGAGGTTAAATGAGACTTTAACAGAACATATCAGTGTTGTCCAAGAGGCAAGTGTAAGTTGCTCCAGAGCAAGTTTTGGGCATCTCAAGAAAAGTGTAGGAATGAAATGGCCTCTTAAAGGTGATTACATGGATGAAGTTTGACACTTTTCAAAATTTCAAAACTGTGCTCCCAGTAACGAACTTAGGTTGCCCCAAAAAGGGATTCAAGTGTTTTCTGAAAAATGTTCAAGAAACTTCAAACACTCTTGTATGGTGGATGAGAGAAGATCTGACGAGATTCTTGAGGAGTTTCTAAGACTTGGAACACTGAATCCAACTAGCACCTCAAAAACTTCTTTGAACAGTTGCTCAAGAGGGTCATATGACGTGCTCTGATAGAAGCATGCACACTCAACTTCCCTTTGAAGTAAGTTTATCAGCTACCTTTCTAAGTTGACAAACAAATTGACCAAAAATGAAATGACTTGGAGGTATGCTAGCAATACAGGTTAAGACGCAACAACTAGACACGAATATGACATGATTTTTTACATGTTAGTGTAAAAAAAAAAAAAAAAAAAAAGTAAGGATTGATTTAGTGTCAACTTGAAATTGACCCGTCTAATTTTGAAGTAAGTTTAAGAGTGAAACTGTTAAGGCACTTGCTTGCACTAAAGATTGGTTATTTGAAAATAATAGTAAAGTATTTTAGACTTTTATTTTTCTTAATGAGTTCAATTAATTTTATTGTTATAAGTATTTCTAGTATTATATATATATATATATATATATATATATATATTGTTGAATGTTAACATAAGTGATCAAGACGAAGCATTACTTAAGGATTTAGATGAGATCACAGTAGTTGACTTTAGCTTGAATAAGAATGCTCAAGCTTTAAACTCAGTTGCTCTTGACATTTGAACACTTAGAACATAATTTTAGCTTTATCGTTTGGAATTGAAGTTTTTTAGTTGGAGTTTGTTATTTGGTTGGACTATGTTATTTAATTTGTTGTGTTGAATTTTGTTATTTAGTTTGTTGTGTCGGACTTTGTTATTTAGTTTGATGTTTTGAACTTTGTTATTTGGTTGGACTATGTTGTTTAGTTTGATGTGTTGTATTTTATCATTTTGTTGGACTTTGTTATTTAGTTATATTTTTAAGTTCCGTTCATTTTACCGATTCGAGTTTAGAATTTGAGTTTTGCTACAATATAAAGCTCTAAAAAACAATCACATCTAACTTTTTTACTACAGTAAAAAATTCTAACATAAAATCACATATAAATTCAAATTAAAAACTTGAATCAACGAATTTGATGTGTTGTATTTTGTTATTTTGTTTGACTTATTTGGATGAGTATTTTGTTATTTTATAATCATGAGATGAGCTTATCGATAAATAATTTATGCCATGATTATATAGCTTGATTTATACATGTCTATTGAATTTCTTTACTAGTTTATATATTTTCATGATACGATAGGCAAATTTTCTAAATATTAGTAACTTATATTATTTCTGTAATGTGTTATAAAATTAACTGAAAATTAATTCATGAATAATTTATTAATTGAATTAATTATTTAAATTAATTTATAATAAATTGGTTGAAGTAATAAATGTTTTAATAAATATAATTAAATATAAATTTATGGTTGAATTAATTGTTTAATTAGTTTAAAATAAATTGGTTCAATTAATGATTTTTGTGTTTAATTTATATTGGAATGCATGTACATGATTGTTTTAATTAGATAATTTTTACAATGAGTTGTATAAATTAAAATTGAGGCTATGTACGGAATTCTCGAATCAATTAGAAGAACAAAAAGGATAACCATAAATTGGTCCCTCTTATCGGACGGTTTTCTAAAGTAACGAAAAGTTATGTCATCTAGTTAACCGGACGACCTTGTCTATTAACCAGAGGATGCCACGTCGGCACCAACTTGTTGAAATTAGAAAGCGAATTTGATTCTGAAAATAAATTTAATTGCGGAAATAAGATATTCTTACTCATATAAATTGCTCATTAAGTCACATTTACACTTAAATCACTTAAAAGATTTTTAAGAGGCTATACGTAAGGGTTTTTTGAGATAAAAAATTGATCAAACGTCAGAGATCTTATTTTTCTTTTATATCTCTTGTGGTTGAAAGGAGAGAGAATACTAAGAAAAAATTAAATGACGTGTGTCTACTAACATTCCGATCGAGGAAAAGAGAGTAGTAAAAAAGTTTAATTGGTTAGAGATCTTACAATTTTGTTAGAAGATTCACTGCTAATCTAGATATAATTTAGATTTTTAGTATTTATAATATATAGCATCATAAATAAGATTCAGCTTTAGATTATTTAATTAAAAAATTTTAAAATTCCGTGCGTAACTTTTACTGTATTTTTGAACAGTTGATTATGAGTCACGTGTCACATAATTGATATATTAGAGTAAGTCGTGTTAATATCAACCCGTGTTAAGACATGTTGTGTTAGTGTTAGATTTTTCAACCTAAATATTTCATGAATCGTGTTAAGATTGAGATATTTTTTTAAAAAAAAGATTGAGATATTTTCAAAAAAAAATTACTTTAACCTTATACTACACGATTTGTCAACCCTCAATATGAATTGTCGCCCTTAAATATAGTAAAGATAAAATTAATTTAATAGAGGATAAAATAAGAATAAATAGATGGGTGGATGTCTGGATAATAAAAAAATTAAGGATCCGTTTGGTTGGAGAATTCGTCTTCCGATTCGAATCATGATTCGTGATTTGCTACAGTAATTTTTCTTAAAAAAATACACATAAATTAAAAATAATTTAAATCACATGATTCAAATCTCTGAACAAAACGGACTCTAATTATTGATTTTCATTGCTAATAAACATGTATAAAGTCGAATAAAGGGCCCGATTCCGAACAAGCCTTCCTCATCTTTACACTTTTTCTTTTCAGCTGTTTGCTTTACTCTCTCCTCTCCCCACTCTGTACACATTTCAGCTAATTACACCATTCCGTACACCTGACATTCCCACACAATTCACATTCTCTCTCTCTCTCTCATGGCGAGGCCGACTCGGGACGAGATCGAGACGTACATGAGCATCACAGGCGCATCGGAGTCGCTGGCTCTTCAGAAATTGGAGGTTCGATTTATCCAGATTTTGTTCACATTACTCTTTTTTCCCGTTTCAGTGCTTACTTGCATGTATTTCAGCCCACATTGTTGGATTTCGGTGAAGAATCTATTTTAAATTTTCTATATGAAATGTTGAAATTGCGCATTTTGTATAGAGAGAGAGAGAGAGAGAGAGAGAGAGAGAGAGAGAGAGAGAGAAATATTTTGTTTCATGTTTGTGAAGATAGTAAGGATTACTGAAATAGTACATGCCGAATGGTTTTGTGTTGCTGGATTTTCTTACTTTGGAAAATGTTTTGTAACAAACCTATTTAAATTGGAGAGGAGATATTAACGAGAGCTAGTTTTAGAAGGAAGTTCAATAAATGTAATAATATATATAGGTGGATTGTAATAAATGCAATACTATGTACCTATATATATAGCTCGTGTTTCGTATCTCACAGTGGAGAGTGGACTGCGTAACATGCACAGAGGAAAAGTGAATAAATGTAATGATGATCTTAAAAGGTATAATATTTGCATGCTATAGATAAAATTCTCGTTATTATACCTTACAAAACAATTAGGGCCGACAATATAGGTCGCGACATAATAATACGACTCAAAAACTATAGGAATTTCGCATCTTAAGGTTGGAGAAAAAGAGGTATGGGTCAGATTTAGGTTGACTTGACCCGAACACAATACGAAACTCATAAAAAAATTTAAAAATATATGTTTTTCATTACGTATTTTAATCTTATACTGTTAGTTGCTTAATTTTGATGGAATGTCATTGTATTTAAGCGTGTTATGAATTTTAAGTTATTTCTAATGTGTAAAAAACTCAAGAAAAGTACATAATTTTCATGTCAATTTCAAGTTCATGGGTCAATTTTGTGTCACGGGTCATTTTCGTGTCATATCATGTCAACCCAGAAAGTGGTTGTGTCGTGTTCGTGTTGCGGCTTTTAAAAAATTTCATGTCACAGGTCTTGTTCGGGTTGACAATAAATTTAAGAAGAAACGATCAAAACATGACATGAACATAGCACATGACACGATTTGCCTCCCCTAAAAACTATACTACGTGAAATAAATGCTATGTTTACTTCTTCTATATCTTACCTGTAAAACTGTTCCTTGGTGATGGACACAAGCCTTTGCTAATTCATGCATGCAGTTCACTTCTCTGCTCCTTATGTGTATGGTTCCTGACTGCCCTGTTGTCTTACATGTGAGCTACAAAGATTCCCATTTAGGGAACATTTTGCATATAAGACGTATTCGCGAGGCTTTCCATGTCTTCTTGATTGTGACTTATAAAAGGGATTGTGCTCTTTAGGGAGAATGGGAATTCTTTGTCCAATGATTAGTCAAAATAAGCTAACTGGTGTTATCGTTTATTTGTTACATTTTGATAGCCCTTCATGTCCCTAAGTTGTTGTTGTTGTTGTTTTTTTTTTTTTTTTTAAGTAGGAACATGGAGGCAACCTGAATGAAGCTGTGAATGCACACTTAGGTGGAGCAGAAATACACGTGTATTAAACTCACACTTTGTTTTTCTTTTCTATTTTCTCTTTATCTCTCAGTTTTTCACTCCAATTTTCCTTTGGTTGCTGTGAAAATTATAGAACAGCTTATCACAATGTAATTGCTCTTTTCAAAACTGTTGCTTGTGTGCTTTATTATGGTTCAGTGCATATCCGCCACCAGCTCCCATCCCACAACATAATTTTACTAATAACAATGAGAGTCAATTTGGACGTGGACTTTTTCCAATTCTTTCTGCTGCAAGAAGCTTCAGGCCTTCATTGCTACTCGACCCTAATTACCGGAGAGACCTTTTTAACCGTATTGGTGCTGCTGCTGTTACTGGTCCAGCATCGTTACATTCACCTCCAGGAGCAGTCATGGGCCTTCCTGTCGAGCCCAACAGTAGGCATGAACAGCTTCATCATCCAACAGTAAGGTCTAATGTCGGTGATGATCATATTTCAACAGAATATAGTGCCTCACATTTGGACAATAATGTGGAGGACGCAATGATTCAAGCTGCCATTATGGCTTCAAAGAGAGAAGCCGAAGTGGGTATCTGAATGAACAAATAATGCTCTCGATGTATATTGCCCTTTACTTTTGTGAATTATAATCTTGCTTGTTCTTTCAAGAAGCAATTCTCTTCCCATATGTAAATGCAGGCTTCCTCTAGTTCTGGACTTTCAGAAAGGACACTTCAAGAAGACGATGATTTTGCTCGTGCCGTCTTATTGTCCTTGAAGGTTTATAACATCTTTTATCATATTTACTTGAGCTGTTCCTGTTTTTCTGGTCCTTGATTTTGTTTAAAATGAATAATTTAGACAGCTGAGCAAGAGAAAGTAGCACGTGAGCAGCACACGGAAGGGGAGATCCAAGAATTTGGAAATAATAGAAGATCAAAGGTGTGAAACTCTTCCTTGAGATTACGTGTTTCATTCTTTCCTGCACTGCGCAGACGCAAGTGTTTAAAAGAAAGGTTCTGGTCTGTTGCGTAGACCTAAAAATGAGGATAGCTCATAAACTTATTAAGAATTGTGCCATTCAAAAAATGTAACTGCAAAGGATGATGTTTGTTGCTGGACATAAATTAAGAATTGTAATCCATATGTTAGAAACCAATGCTATTGTACAGTTTTGTGAAAAATGCCGTAGAAGAATTTAGTTTAACCTTTCCTTGTAAGTTTAGTAGACTGAATCACAATTCACAAGCATTATTACAATATAAACATTCATGACGTCCTCCTTTTAAAGATGAAGATCCTGTTTCTTCTAACAAAAAGGCATCTTAAATTAAAGCAAGGAAGCTCATTGAACAGCAACGGAGCTCATAATGTCATTGAAGAGCAACAATTGAGGCAAAATCCTATCCACAGTGCTGGTAATCATCATCAGCACGGTGAAGAGGTATTATTGTCTGTTGCGAGTTTGGTCTTTTTTGAAATTGCTGGCTTAAGAAAGAATTTGACCAACTATTTCTTTGGCAATGAAGTGGGGTGGCATTTCTTCCAAAGAGCTCGATGAAGCTCTTATGCTTGAGACTGCACTTTTTAGTGAGATTTCTGAAGGAACTTCACATCGGTCCTTGAATGCAACTCAACTTCAAAGCGGTCTAGAAAAAAGAACGATTCCTGATCTGCAGCCGACACCCCATCCTTCATTACAGCCTCTTCCAGCCAGCCGATTACTTAAAGAGCAACAGGTTTTGGCTGCCTGCTATAACTTATTGGTGGTTCCATACTGTTGACCGTAAAATGACTTGATTTTGTTTTTGGCAGGATATGGAGTATCTTGCATCATTGTTTCATGATAAGGAGAAAGAAGAAGAATCTCACAAGAAAATGCTCAATGAACTGGTAATTGAACCTTTAGGGTTTTGTAGGGACATTTTCTTGTCGTGTTTGAGGAGGAATCACTTGTATGCTGATTATTTTGTATTTCATTATTGTGAATTGTCATGCTTTTCTCACATTTTAATTGTTTCAACTGGCGTAACGTGGCAACATTATTCTCTCTTTTACCACTATTATAAGTATCTTTGTGCTTGAAGTTATTTTCTTCTTTCCAAGATTTTTTTACCTATAAATAGGGTTAATTATAATTTGTGAGATAAGATATGCAATATAAATCTAGAGATTCCTGTCTATCTTTTAATATAATGGATGATAGGCGTAATATCAATCAGATTGTTTAGTTGAGATAATAAGTAATAAAAAGGAATGGATGGTTATTAGTTCCTGAAAGTGGATAATGTAAGGTGGAAATATCTTGGAGTGCTGAAGAATTTATGAGTATTGGGTCCAATGTGAGATAGTGGGCATATACATTTATGTAGTAGTGATGAATGCGGTTATCGCTGCTGAAGCTTTGAGGAATAAATACTGAACCAAGAAACCCTTGTAATCAGGAAGAAGACACACAAGAAAAATTGCAATATCTTTGGTTCTGTTATCGTGAGACTCTTGACTATTTGTATAATTTAGCACAAATTAATGAATGTTACGAAGGAAACTGGAACAATTATTTTGTATGGTACACACGTTGAATTATCTACGATTATGTATTAATGAAATAGTTTTTAAATTCTATTTTGTATATTGATTGTTGATTGTTTTTTCTTGTACTTTTAGTACTCTGGAGCCTGTTTCTATTTTCTTGATATATATTTTCTCATTTCATGCCTTATAATGACAGGAATGTGAAAGAAGGTTAGCTGCTAAAAAAGCTTCCCTTGCATGGGAACCAGCATCAGATGATGAGAATGCAGTGACTCTTCTTGTTCGAATGCCAAATGGAAGCCGCCTTGGTCGTCGCTTTCTCAAGTCTGACAAACTTCAGGTAAAGGTCCAAAATCAAAATGTGCTCAAGTTCAAATGAATTATCTCTTGTCCCAACTAACTGGGAGTTTGCTCCTGTGTAGCTTCTCTTTGACTTCATAGATATCAATGGAGCAGTGGAGCCTGGCTCTTACAGAGTGGTAAGTTTTCTACTGCTTTCACCAGTTGTCTTAATAGAACATCAGGAAAAACATGGAACTCGTGTTTTTTAGTTGTCCTTCAACAATTAGCTAGTTTATATTTAGAAGTCTCATCTTCTCACTCTGCGCTTAAATTCGCTCTGAAGGGTCCTTCAATTTGCAACAGGACTATAGTTTGTGTATGGCAATAAAAGTAGTTGGAGGAAACGCTTTGAATATATTTCTTTCTTATCTTGGTCACTAAGTCTTTGAAAGTTCACAAACTCATTTATCAACTTGAAATGTGTTTGTCTGTAAGCCTCATTATCCTTTGAAGTTAGGTTTCCTTTTGATTCAGTGTACTACAAAATCCAGTTAGTGAACTTTGCTTGCTCATAGTCATGTTGTTTGATTAACTTGTCGTCTGTGAGATTTCATTGGCATCAATCAGCAATCGACTAGGACATTTTCTTTCTGTTATTATCCAGTCTTGATCGTTGTAACATTAGAACATAAAAAACAATGCCATTCGTGCCAACAAACTTGGGGAATTGGGTCATATCCCTGAACTTTAAAGGTCATGCGCAACATAATCATTATTATTAATTTTTGATTGGATATCGTCTCTCCAACCTAAGATTGTGTAGTTAATTTTGTCTTCAATGTTGCTTTAGAGCAGGTTCTTGAACCTTTTTTTTTTAATTGCTACATTTCTATGGGCAGGTAAGGTCTTACCCCCGGCGTGCTTTCACAGTTGATGATGGCTTATTGACTTTGAGCAAACTAGACCTGACCAACAAACAAGAAGCCTTGTTTCTGGAGTTGATTTAGCACATGTTTTTCTCAAAAATACGTGCCTAAACATGTAGTTCCGCACAATTTCTAAGATGGAACTTATTCAGCAAGCTTGCAATCAGGTAACAATGCTATTATACATTTGAGATATGGTTGCCCTGTTAAAATTGGAAATTAGACACTTTAAAGATTTTCTATATGATCTGAGATGTAATGTACATATTGCTGAATTGATCGATAGAGTTCTTGTAACATAAAAATTGTACTTTCCGTGGGAAATCCATATGTTGCCGCTAATGGCTTCAGATTATGTTGTTTTCGATTATTTGATGAATGCATTTGCAGTGGCTTTTGGCACCGGCTACCCAGATTTATTTATTTATTTGTTTGTTTTTTTTGTTTTTTTGTTTTTTGTTTTTTGTTTTAACTTGGTTCCTTTGTGCCTGTACTGTGGCATGAGTATGTTTTACCGAACTTCAGGTCTAGCTCGTAATTTTTTAACTAAGACGAGCAATGATTCGGCTTCGCCTATATACAATTTTTTGGCCACGGTTAAGCTAAAACGAAAAGACTATAACTTGAAAAAGGACACAATTTCTCAGAAAAAGAAGAAAAGAGAATGTTTCGTTATGTTGAATATCGTTTGAAAAATTTTGCTTCTGTAATCTGTAGATATCTATTGAATTGATAACTGTCTGATCAAATGATATACATAAGAATGTTTAGAAAAAGGGTTAAAAAAATGAAGGGAAGTTGAGGCAACCATGGTCTATGAACTGCTTTTGGTTCCTCTTTGCTTCTTCTTGGAGGCTGGGTCTGGAGATGTCCAATACTGCTTTCTGGCCAATAAGATCTTCTCTCTCCATTTGGGTCCATCTTCGTGGTCTACAATACTTGTACTGTATTGCATTGCTTCTATTATTGGCCTGATCTTCACTATGAGATCCAAATCATCCCTAATAATCACACTACCCTCTGGCCTCAAAATCCTATCCATTTCTAAAACAATATCTTCCATTTCACATCTGAGAAAAAAAAAAAAAAAATCAGTGAATAAGAAATTAGTCTTTTATAAATGCTTGGATATTTGAAACTTTGAGATGGAGGGTAAACACGCAAGAGAGAGAGAGAGAGAGAGAGAACATTTAAAAAGATTGTGTGGTTCCTACCTGTGCTTATAGAGGCTAAAAACTGAATCAGCGTGAATGAAGTCATATGTTCTTGGATAAGTGGACATGGCTTCGCACCTACCAGAAGAAAATGCCAAGTCAGCAACTCTCTTTGCATGGATTTTAGGGAATAAAAACAATAATATCCGTGTTCTTTAAAAGTTGGCTGTCCAGTACATTGCAAATATTTTATGGAATAAAAAGAAGTATCATCTTCAACTTTTGTCCTATAAAAGTTGGTTTCTAGTCTCATTTGACAGTTAAGAACAAGCAAATCAGTTAAAGAGGGCAGTGTTCACTCCATATGTTTCAAATTTTCTTTTTACATCATATGAGGGGAAAAAAAAGCCAAGCTGAAGAATTGAGATTCTGGCAGCTATAAAACCGGTTGAAATTATTTAAAAAAAAAAAAATTCTCACTTGAAAAGAGTGAATAAGGAAAAGCAAAGACATTGGAAAGTTACGATAAGATTTCCAAATTGAAGCGGAGAAAAAATTAAATTACCAGTTTTGATATGTTCCAATCAAGCCACGCTCATAGATGACGCCAAGAGTGTTACTCTGGGCCTCCACAGGGATGGCGTTCATAACCCAAACAGGATCATCAATTAGCGCAGCCGCAAATCCACCCAAGTAGGAGTTCATGTCGAGCAAATTCCGGTACCTTCCTCTCTCTGCCAATTGGCTGTCATAACTCTTGTAGTACTCCACTCTCTTCTTCCATATCTGTGTGTTTTCCAGGAAAATCTTAGCAGTAATTCCGCTCAAACTTCCACTGCTGATCCTTGGAGGGACTGAAGTCAACCTTTCTGGCCATTTGGCCAATTCCCCACCTGCAACTTCTCTGAGATCTGTTACATTTGGCAGTGGGGTTAAACAGTTCTCCATTTTCGTGTACCTAAAAAAAAAAAAAAAAGGGGTTAAGTGAAAATAGTCAATTTTGGAAATGCCCTTGTGTTGACAATAAAGTGGGATTCAACTTTTAGCTGATATTTTTCTTTGCAGTTGCCAAAAAATAAGACGAGTACAGAGAATAAAAGTTGACAATGAAACAACAGTTTGGGGTAATGGGTAGTTGGACAGGTTAACTAACAAAGTAGAAGTGTCCAAAAAAAAAAAAAAAAAATAAAAACTGAGTGAACCTATTTTATGCCTTTGTCATCTCATGGGGTTTGGTATCATTTCTAAGTTCAGTTATTCTTTATAGAAACATAATTGTATAGTGAGAAAACATAAATTAGGAATCGAAAAATCTTTAAACAAAAATGTTATATTACCATGCCCTGTCTGGATCTTGACCTTGACAGAACTGTGGCTTCTTGAAAACCTTCCGGGTCTTCTCACAGTGAACATGGTTAGTAGATTTCTGCCAAATAGCAAGATCATCTTTCTGGATCAATTTCTTCCAGCACAAGCTTCTTGCCACAGCCTCAATCTCAGACTGCTCAACTTGTAGATCTTCTTCAGTTCTTTCCCAGCCTTTCCAGTGTTTCTCCCAGTTTACTGGGGGACCAGACAAAATCCAATACCCACCAGGACGTAGAATTCTATCAACCTCAATCAAGTAAAGCCCGTCTGCACAAATCAACTCAAAATTCAGGAACAAACATCGTGCCACAAGCAAAGCAGCGTGATTTTGATGTAATCTGACAGTTTAGAACTGTAATTTATCGGTAATTATTTCAATATCCTATCGCAGAATTCTCTAAAGATGAAATGGATTAAAATTTGATTACCATATTTGCCCCACGGAATTAGGCAGCGTGAGCAGTGGGCCATGTCAAATGCCCTTGAAGGGTAAGGAAGTCTAATGGATGCAAGGATTCCAATCAAAGAAGGGACTCCTCTTTCAAGGGCAAATTGGACTTGGGCCTCATGGCTGTCTCTTGGTGCAAATGACATTGCCAGGATGTCCCTGGACATTAGGTAGGCACCCCAGCTTGCAACCTGATTATAATGTGCACATTCAGTAGAACAACATTGTCATTTCACAATTTAAAGTTTCTTCACTAGGTTTTAGTAATTGACATGAAAAATAAACATGAATATTCCTTTTTAGATCATGATCACATTGACTATATCTGAACAGTAGCTATCTTAGAGAGTTTAGTTGTGAAAGTAAGAGAAGTTGGCTTGTAGATTAAGGAAGCTGAGTCAAAACAGAGTGCACTAATTGAGGGAAAGATGACATGAAACCAACACATATCTTCTTTTTAACTCCAATTCTTGATTGTTAATTACAAATGCAAGGCATTTTTATTACTGATTAGATTATGGAAAAGTATATCACAAGGTCCTTTTTACTAGTATTCAATTACAGATCATCAAAAGAGAAAAAGAAAATACAAGGTTGAAAAGCATCTTCTCTGCTAATCAATTTATAACCCAAAAAAAAAAAAAAAAAAAAAAAAAAAATCTGAACAACTAATTGCTACCAATTTATTAACCACTTCAAAGTTTGTTGAGAACTAGTTTCACTCTCATGGTTCAACTCCTTAGTTCCTACCTCAAAACGGTTTCTCTCTCTCTCTCTCTCTCTCTCTCTCTCTCTCTCTCTCTGGCAGTAACATACAACATTTTGAATATTTTGGTGTCCAAAAGTCTAACAAATCAGTCATTGGATACCTTAGGACTCACCCATATTCCACCTAAAGATAAACCTTTAATTTGACCAAACATAGTATCTGGATTTCAGAAACCATTTTCTTAATATCAGTAATTTTGTAATATAGTACTTATCAGGTTGAATATCAACCGGGTTTTTGCTATTATGTTTGCATTACCTTCTAATCAATATTCCAAAAAAAAAAAAAACACATGCAACGTCAAGGACCCAAAAAGATGAGATAAATATGGTATCCTATTTAAGAATTCTATTAGACCCCCAAAAAAAGTAATTAACCCAAAGAATTGCCAGGTTATATACCATCTTTTAATTTTTCATTCCCCCCTAATTTCAAACCCCTATATAACATAAAAAAAAAAAAAAAAAAAAAGAATTATAAATACAACATTGAATTAGGCAATGCTGTTACTTTCTTCATTCTCAAATGAATTCCCCAATTTTCCTTTTCACAACAAGTTTTCCATGATCTCCAAAAGTCCGGTCAAAATTTACCTTAAAGAAAACAAATATCAAAATTCACGTAATTGACCCCTAGAATACAAGAAAGAAAAGGAGGGGGAAAAAAAAAAAAAAGAAAGAAAAGAAAGATAGACGAAAGAATTGACGTACTCCACAACCGGTATCAATGGCAGTCCTTATGGAACCTCCTTGGAGATCGATCAACTTTCCGATATCGTCGATATACGCATCGGCGCCGTGAGGAAACATCGTCCCGCCGCCGGGGAATGTCAGCCGTCCGGTTTTCTTGTCGTAGTGAACCCAATTCTGGTTCTTCTTCTCCACCGTCAGCTCCTTATGAGGCACATTCGCGTACCACGCCACTCCCCGGCTCTCCGGCCACCGGAACGGAATCCTGTACCCGCGTGGCGCTGGAATCCGGCACCTCTTAACCTCCTCCGGTGTCGGGCAGTGCCTCTCCCGGTAAATCAGCCGGTCTCGGTCAAACCTCAGCGACCTCTTAACGTCCTCGCACGGCGTGTAGTCCGCCAGCTCGGCGGCGCACGGCGGGAAGTAGAGCCCAGGCGCAGCCGCATCGGAGGGGCTGAGATCGTCGTCGGCGTCGGGGGCCTGGTGGTGGGAGGAGAAGTCGAGGCGCGTGGAGTTGACGCGGTCGAGGAGGGGGGGGCAAGGGGGTGGTTGTAGTTGGCGGGACGCAGCGGCGGTGGAGATGATGATGGTGCCGGTTGTTTGGCGCCAGAAGCCGAGGAGGTAGCAGACTGTGAAAAGGGCGATGGCGGCGGTCAAGAGGTAGAGCCTTGGTCTTTTGGCTCTAAAGACGTGAGAAGACGAGAAACGTAGTCGATTCGTTTCCACCATTTTTCTTTCTTTGGTTTCTTTTCTTTTCTTTTCTTTTGAGCTCTCGATCAAGAGAAACAAGACTCTTGAGTGAATATGCGTGAAATGAAAAATGAAGAGTGCAATGGTTTTGGGGTAATGTATGTGTGTTATATATAGCACGGGGTGACGAATGGCGTTTTCGAGGTTGATTGTATCATGGGGAGTGAAATAGAAAATAGGAGTAGTGGCGCGTCGTAAGAACGCGCGAAAGATTACACGCGCCATGGGGGGGCAGGACAAGTGAGGGTTGGCTCTTCCCTCTCTTGTTCGAATGCTCATGAATTATGAATACGAGTTCATGAACGTGACGTTTTGTTTATAAATTCTAACGTGACGTTTTTAGTTTATAAATTTAAAATTATTTTTAATTTATGTATATTTTTAAAAAAAAATATTATAATAAATTATGAATTATAATTTATATTAAAATGTGAATTTATTAACTAAATATATTAATATTTATCCCCTCAAACTTTTTAAGTTTTTAATAACTAATTTCTTAATTTTTAATTCTAAGTCTTACTCTCTATAATTATTTTCGTTAAATTTTAAAAATCATTCATTACTTTTACTATTAGGCTTAATTAATATGTCAAAAGAAAAAATTTGAGAACTAAATATCTTTATGATAATAAATTTAAAGACCAAAATATGGTTATCTTCAAAATTTAAGAACTAGTAGAGTTAATTACTTATAAATAAGTGGGTTTATAGGATCATATATTAATTTTTTTTTTTTTTTCATTCATTTTAATGTAATATATTGGGTTGGTTTTGTCTTTAGATACAAGATTTTGTACTCATTCATTTGAATCTGAGTTTCTTTTTAAGTTTTTATTTCTTTTCGAGAAAAAAAAATCTTTGTTTTCTGAAAAAAGAGCATACACTCTATTAGAAATTATCATCATGGTATTAAATGTAAGGATCGTTTATTTATTAGGACATTTTTGTTTTTAATTTACTGTTTTGAGATGTAATTTTATGTGAAATCTTTTTTTTTTCGAGGATTATTTCTTTTCGAGAAAAAAAAAAAAAAATCTTTTGTTTTCTGAAAAAAGAGCATACACTCTACTAGAAATTATCATCATGGTATTAAATGTAAGTAAATTCTTTTTTTTCCTCTCTTTTGGATCCTTGTATTTGCGGGCATTTCGTGTTACAGAAGTGTTTGGACATGAAATGAAACTTTTCCTAAGTAATCCCTTGGAGAGAGACTCATTGCGATTGGATTCGAGTGCTGAATAAATGGCTGGAAATTAAGTTGTAAAAATTAATATATTTAATTTGAGTTTTGCTATTTCTCGTAGTGTATCTTTCCTAATAAAAATTTATTAATGTTCATTGTAAAAGGAAATCTGTTTTTAAATGGATACACCCAATATGCCTAAAGGAAATCTGTTTTTAAATGGATACACCAATATGCCTACATCTGTGTGTACCAAATATATATGAACTAACCTGAAAGGCTAAAACTGGTTGCCTAAAGGGAATTTGTCGAGTGTTTCCTTCTTGTGAGAATATAGTGGGTAGATTTGGAACTCGTTTTAAAATAATTTTTTTATATGAAAATAAAAATGAAAATATTTTCAATTTTAAACACAAATTATTTTTAAAAATGCGTTTGGTAATTTTATCAATATATTATTTTTAGTGTAAAAAACTCATTAATGTCTCTCTCTCTCTTTCTCTCTGCTTAAGAGAGGAGAAAACGAAAACAAAAAATGAAAAATAACTAAAAGTCGTTTTTCATTTCTTTCTCATTTTACACTAAACAAAAAAAAATCATTTTCATTTCCCTTTTTTGTCTTTATTGCGTCAAAAAATGTTTTTATTTTTTTCTCAAAAAACGTGAAAAACAAAAACGGGATTAATTCTAAATACAGCCGGTGTTTTCAACTTTTCAACCAGTAAATCTATATTAAAATTTATCTTTTCTGTATACTTTTTAATTTAATGTGATTTTAACAATATCTAACGACTGAAAAAGCAGAGAACACTGATGTTTTTCTCGAGAAACTCCCAAGAAGGAAAAGAATACCTTATAACTTTCCCTAAAAAAAAAAAAAGAATACCTTATAATTCATGCGGTAAACAAAATATTCTTAATTCTAAAAACGACCCTTTTTCTGCTTTAAATTTCCAGTGATAAATGTTTTTCTTTCTTCTTCTTCTTTTTTTCCTGTTACTATTTCTTGAAATTTTGTTGCAAATAAAATAGAATTGTGTTTTTTTTTAAGAGTACAGACAAAAATAGGCAAAAGCAATTTGTCCCTTTCATCCTCTCTCTCCTTTTTTTTTTTTTTAAACATTTTATAGGGAAAATACACAAAATACCATTTTTCACCTACCATATTATTTAAAAGTTGATAAATTATAACATATCTCTCATATTAATTTTTAAATAAATTATGCATTTCTAAATTTTGCCCACTAGGGTTTCTTTCTTTCTATGCTTCTCTAAGACTCCAAACTCTCTCTCTCTCTCTCTCTACCACCCTTCTCTCTTTGCCGCCTCTATCTCTCTCTCTCTCTCTCTCTCTCTCTCTCTCTCTCTCCCTAGATCTGCTCACTATTCAGACACCTCACAAACAGCTCCGACCAAATCGCAGCGCTGACGACAAGACGACAAGACGACAGTGACGGTGAGACGTGAAACCCTGAGTACCATCGAGATCTCTGGAACCAGCACAATCGATCTTGGTAACTCTCTCCCTCTTCGCCGTCACGATCTCTAGAATTCTCACCTCCGATCTCGACAAGATGGTGACAATGAAGAGACGTGAAACACCAAGCACTGTCAATATCTCCATAACTTGTGTATCCAATCTCGGCGACTTCGATCCTCAACTCTCTTTCTCTCTCCGCCGTCGCGATCTTCAGAACTCACACCTCTGATCTCGTGTCTCTCCTTCCATTGTCGCGTTCTCTGAAACCCTCGCCTCTGATATTGGGCCACTCTAATCTCGCCATTCTCTGTCTTTATCTCCACCGTTGCGATCTACAAAACTTGTAGCCTTTGACTTAGCGTCTCTGATCTCGCAACTTCCTCGCAAAGATGATGCCGCGCCCTTATTTCTACTCCTCCCTCCTATGAATCGCACCAGACGGACGACGTTGGAATATCTGACATTCTCGGCATCACTTGATATTGGTAGATCTGAGTTTACATTTATTAGAATCTCTAAGAGGGTGTTTGGTATGAGGATTTGTGTCATGGTTTATGGTTCGCTACAATATTTTCTCTTACAAAAAATACACGTAAACTGATAATGATTCTAAATCATAGTTCTGAATAACTGAGAATGGTTCTGAATCATAATTCTGAATTCACGAACCAAACGTACACTAAGTTTGTCTTTTTTCTTTTAACATTGGATGATGTTGTTCAATTCTTATTTTCGAGGTTTAATTGTTTGTTTGTCCTTTTGTTTTCCTGAAAAATGATTTTTTTAGCAATGATGATGGCAGATTTATGGCCGGTGATTGAAGTTTTGAGTAAATACAATAATTATGTGTAAATATTGTATTTACAGGGTATTTACAGGTCGCCGGCTTCAGAGGCTAGATTTTTAAATAAATATAGTAAATATGACATTTACTAATAAATATGGTATTTATCGATAAATACGACATTTATTAGTGACTGGCTCCGGAGGCCAAATTTTAAAATAAATATGATAAATATCATATTTACTAGTAAATATAGTATTTACCGATTAAATACGATATTTACCTATTGTCGGAGCTGGTTGTTAAATTTTTAGATAAATATGATAAATATAGTATTTACCGGTCGCGGGAACTGGTATGCAGATTTTTTTAATAAATATGGTAAATACTGTATTTATCTGTTTATATGATATTTATCAGTAAATACGGTATTCACTAATTGTTGGAGCCAGCCATCGGTTGCCGGAGAAGGTCACCGAAGCCAGCTGTCGATCACCATAGCTAGCCATGGTGAATTTGACTATAGAGAGAAGAAAAGAGATGAAAAAGAGGCTTAGAGATATTTTCAGGTTTTTAATAATATTTAAAACTTAAAATATCAAATTATACTATAATTTACTATTTAAAAAATATACTATAATTTACTAAACATCCTATTAAATATGTTATTTCCCTTCTTATCCCATGTTTATATATCCTAGAGCTTATAAAAGGTTAGCTTGAATCCACATTCGAAGCTTTTCTATTGGTTACAAAATTTAACTAGCCTTTCAATATTCCAACTTCAACTATCATAATTTAATCTGAGCAAAAATAACTTAAAATTATTGTAACCATGAGACAGTTAAATCATAAGAATTTGGTTAAAAAGAAAAGTAATGATTGGATTCTAACATTGACATATTCTTTTAGTTTAGCTCGCCGAATTCCTAGAAGATAATGGAAAATATTGTGTGCTAGAATGAAACATCAGTTTTTGGTGCCAATGACATACGGGAGTTTTTCTATTAAGAAAAATGAATTATTAATAGATTTTTACTTTTTAATTATCGCATTTAAATTATAAACTGCTTATTTTGTATAACTTTTTTTATTTGATATAATTTTAATCAGATAGTCATATCGGTAAGAGTTTATCAGCCAAGTCTCTGAAAATATAATTTAATGTTTTAGTACAAAGAAATAGATACAAATAGTCTTTATCCAATTCAGTAAGTATTTGGACAAGTCAGATGATGTTATATGCACAAAATAGAGATCAAATTTGCATTCTCAAATTCAAGTTCCCCCTACATCTTATCACATTTCGTAATTGGCAAGTCAAATGATTTTTCAATACTAAATAGATAACACCATCAAACTGGATAATATCAATTTGACGAGCAAAGGCCAAAAAAAAAAAAAAAAAAAAAAAAAAAACAAAAACAAAAAAAAAAAAAAAAAAAAATACAAAATAAAGAAATAAATTGTATTAATTTTTAATTAATGTCCACAACATACTCGATACGAGTCAACTTTTTTTAAAAAATATATATATATATTGTATATGAAATTTAATTAAAAAATATGATTTAAAATTATTTAAAAATGAAAATATTGTATATTAATAAATGAAAAAATATAATACATTAACCAATAACAATTAAATGCTAAAAATGCTACACTTGTATCTTTGCATCAAGTACAACAATTATTGAACCATGAAAGATTACATTATATGAGTATATTTTTATCCAAATGTTACAATTTGATATTAAAGATGCTCTGATCCTAACAAGTTTAGCTCTTTCTGAAAAAATAAAAAAATAAAATAAAACAAAAAATAAAACAAAAACAAAAACAAAAACAAAATAAGTCTATTGTCTAGTAAATTACTTTGCACGAAGAAACAGATAAACTTCTTGGTAACAAAATAAAACAATTAAAACATACGCGTCGCCAATTTAGATAATATTAATTTCGTTAAAAATGGGCATTCCTAAATATATTTGCACCACAATAGAATCATTTTATTTGGGTTGTACGCTTCTAAATTTTCTTCAAAGTTTAACAATCAGACATCTCTAATACAAAATGTTAATACACGTGCTTTATTTGAGAAAAAAAAAACATATAAAAAAACATATTTAATATTTCATTTCAATTATGCTCCAATACATAATGCTACTTGAAATATTATATTTATTTTTTTTTGTCAAAATGATTAAATTATAAAAGTAGTAAAACTAAACTTTCAATTTAAAAAAAAAAAAAAAATGAAAATAGCAATGTTGTAATGACCTGAAAAGTTATGCATTAACGGATAATTTTTCAGTGTTAAATTTCTAGAAATGCTCTTAGACGATAAAACAATTTAAATTGTTGAAATTAGTCTTACAATTTATTGTTTGTCAGAATTTGATTGTTACAAAAAAAAAAAAAATTGTTAAAATTTTGAAATAATCTCCATTTACAAATATTTTTTTAATAAATAAAGACCCATATCTCAAAGAACTTGCATTTAGTCAAAAATTGAGTAATAAACATCATAATATAAGGTTAATGACTCAGTGAGAAAACAGACGTACACTTGAAATTTAAAAATAAAAAAAATATCTTAAAATTTTAGAAGAAAGAGGAAAATAGGTCAAGACATGAGATAAATTAAAAATAATAGGCCAATAGTTTACATAAATTAATAAATAGGCTAAATTACTATTTTCATCCATAATTTATCTGGTCATGAATCATAACTTAACAAGTTATTGTTCATAATTATTCATAACTTGTCTGACTATGAACCATAACTTGACAAATTTATTCATAACTTATCTGATTATGAATCATAACTTGACAAGTTATGACCTATTAATTTCTATAACTAAAAATTAGCCTATATACTTTTTTAAACTTTTTATATTGATCTATTTTCTACTATTTTTCTAAAATTTTATTTGATAAAATCCTTTTCAGCTGTACCTAACAAAACAAAACAAATTTCAGCTGTACCTAACAAAACAAAACAAAACAAAAAGAGAAACCTTCTAATCGACTTATTAATCACTCTCACTTTTATTCCCCAATTGCACATTATAAGAGATAAAAGAGGTCCTCTTGGCCAGGTGCAATTGCTCCGCACGTTTGGTTGAAGCGCGTGATTCATTTAGATTACCCATACTTTTTAATTTATTTTATTTTATTTTTTAAACGTTAAAGTACACATGTAACGTGGAATGATGGAAGAGCTCCTATTGATCCGATTGTATTCTTTTTGTTAGAGAAAAAAGTAATCCAAATCAGAAATCCAAACAGGAGCTTCTATCTAAAGAAAGCCAATATGTGCTTTTCTGCATGTATAAAGAAGCAACTTTTACGAGAAACTATCTGAAATTGATCTGAAGTGCGCGTCACTCAAGGTACTAATTGAATGGGAATAAGAAAGGCAAGATTCATTCAATATATATATATATATATATATATATATATATATAAATTATGGGAATTAGTGGGAATTGATACACTGTACATCTAAATACCTACTAAGCAAGACATGACTGAAAATTCGCCAGTCTCCAAGTACTTAAAAGTCTATTCCATTAAATAATAAAAGGATCCAACCACAAAATCTTTTTTTTTTTTTTTTTTAAATGGTGAAATTGCATTGTAAATCAAAAAAACACAAGCACCAATTTAAACGTGAAAGAGCTTGATGCAAATAGTGATTCAACTCTAAATAAAAACCGAAACCACTGGTAGATTCGATTGAAACTCTCAAGGAGATAAAATGTGTACTAAGTTTTAACAAGTGGAAACTTAAGAGGCCCACAACTAATCGAGAAAATAAATAGCTCTTTCAAACACATCACAATAGATGGTGGATAACTCCAATCAATATAGATCGAGATGCAAAAAACACCATAGCCCAACACAACACCACAACGAGCATCGGCAAGCAAGCTCCACATAAAGACACCGAAAAGTGGGGAAACCACTTATGTTATTACATAAACTGTAAAACGCTAAAACTAAACGATGGAAATATCAACACCTTTATTTGACAAAAACATAAATCAAAACAACCGGGAAATGCCCTTGTGACACCAATTGCACCTCCGATAGCCAACCAAACACCGCCAAGGAAGATCGAGGGAGCTGCCGCACTGGACACAAGCCCAAAGATGCTAAAATAGAGTCGAGCCTCCAACGTGTGGGAACCAAATGCCACCACCAGCCACCGTCGGTTATAGAAGGTGCCTTACCTAGACAAACATTGCCCCATGGAGATCAAAACCCCTTGATACAAAGTCACCTAAGCCTCCATGCGCCACCAACCCATGAAGAGAACCATGACGCCGCATCAAACTCCAACCACCATGTTGCGCGTGCGACCTCCCCTAGAAGAGAAGCGAGAGAGAAAAGAGGGAAGAAACCCTAAGAGAGAAAAGACAAAATTGAAAATCGACCTTACAACATAGAAGATACTTTTTGAAAATTTATCTCAACATTACTATTGAGAAAATGAACACCATATTTTTAACAGTTTATCTCAACATTACCATTGAGAAAATGAACACCATATTTTAATAATAATAATAATAATAATAATAATAATAATAATAATAAATAATAATAATAATAATTATTATTATTATTATTATTATTATTGAATTATCCGAACAACCTATTTTATTATTATCTATTTATTTATATATCTAATCTTTTTATAATATTTTAAGAAGGGAAACATGTTATTTGTTTGTTATTGTTTTTGTTTTCCTATTTCACGTTTTTTGTTGTTAAAAAAAATAGTAAATTTATAAAATGTAAGAAAATAAACATTAAAAAAAAAAACATCAAAATTTTACTAAACGTTTTTCATCATTTTTAGCAAAAAAATAAAATATTGGTAAAGAAAAAAAGTTGTTTTAAGTTTTATTAAGAAGAGAAATTGTATTAAATAGTAAAATTTTGTTTTAAGTAAAAACATATTTTAAAACTTCTTTTTTTTCCATTAGTTTCCCTCTTAAATAAATAGAAAATTGTTTTTGTATTATATGTGTTTATTTAATATATTTATTTAATATATTATTATTTAATATATTTAATAGTTTTATTTATTTTTATTTATATTTAATAATATATTTATTTAATATATTTAATATATTATTATTTATTTTTAATATATTTAATAATATTATTTATTTAATATATTTAATAATATATTTATTTAATATATTATTAAATGTTACGTCAAAAATGAAACAAGATAGACTAAGTACATTTAATTCGTGCCGTGTTTTTAATTTTTAAATTATGTTCTCTAAATAAAAGACCTGACCCGTTTTGACATATTCATGACATAACGTAATAAAAAAATTTTCAAAAATGAAACTAAAACCATTTTCGAAAGGAAAAGAATTTTCATTTTTAGTCTCACTAAAAAATAAAAAAAATGATTTTGGAATCAAAATGAAAGGGAAACATGTTAACTAATATTTTATAATCCTTTTACATAAGTGGAGCACCGAAGCCAACCTCCAATTTTAATAAGGACATTAAGGACGTACGTTATTTTATTCATTACAATTTTTTTTAAGAACAAACAAATATATATTGATAATTTACGGCATGAAAAGCATAACTTTTCTATAGGGCTTTATCTATAAACGTTAGATCTGTATAAAAAAAAACACGTTATTCTGCATGATTTTTTAGTTTAAAAGTGATTTTGTTTTAATTACATTCAGAACCTTGCACCACCGATTAGGACGATTGTCCCCACTCAACCTTTCCCAGCTCCGCTACTGCGTAATTAGTAATGTATTTTAATACCAATTCTTTTAGAAGTGAGATTTCCAAATTCACTCCTGATTAAACCCTAGTACTGAACCTGAGTCGGGATGAACATGACATTTTTCCTTGTTCGTGTCACTTTGCACAATTTATATTATTATTTTTTTTACTATTTATATTATTCATGTCACGGGTTCGTTTAGTTCGCTGATTCGAATTTTTAATTCAAGTTAAGATGTGACTTTATGTGAGAGCTTTTTATTGTAATAAAAAAGTTAAATATGATTTTTATAAAAGCTTTTTACTGTAATAAAACTCAAATTCTAAACTCGAATGTTGTTACATCAAGAATCCTCGGCTGTATATTAATTATCTTCATTTTTAATTTGGTGTCATGTGAGAAATTTTCTCTTTTATGTTTCAAAAATGAGAAAAAGATTGAGGATGACAGTCAGGCTTATATATTTATTAACAAAGGAGGACCAGCACAACTCTCTTACGAAAAGACCACACTTGTAAATGATTAAACCATGAGGGGATAATTAAGTACTTAACCGGTCGCCCTTTGTTTCATCGAAATGCCATGTTTTATTCTGTATTTTCAAGAACATTTCGACCATCTTTCTGTTTTTAGTTTCGTGCTAAAAATCTATGTTTTGATAAAATTTGGTCAAACTTATGATGCAAAAATATCACTTTAACCACAAAACTGATCGTTGAAGTCTACTAAATTGGTCTTTTCGTACCTTAACTCTAATCAAATTTTATTAAAGAGAGGTTTTAAGAACATAGGTAAAACATTAGCATTTCTATAAACTACTTAGGGAAGATTTTAGGTACATAATATTACCAAGAAAATCTTTGTAACACCTCGAATTTCCTGGAAATTTGTGAATGATGGCCAACGAATTTAATAGTTTTCGAACAGACAAATAATGTTAGTTATTCTTCTCAAGAGACTATATATTATTTGGGTGTTAATGATTAATTCAGTGATAAAATTTTGAAAGCGAAAAAAGAACAATAAAGAGAACAATCAAATGACGTGCATATTTTTTCCAGCCATTATCCAAAAATGACTTTTTTTTTTTTTTTTTTTATTACTGGAATAATACTACTACCTAGCTTGCGCACCTGGGGAAGTTTATATCATACTAATTAAATACAATTTACTTTAATAATAAAAAAGAAAAGACAAAAACAAATGCATTATAATGTGTGAATAACGCCAAAAATATTGCAATCATATTGGATGTGCCCACACTAAACTACAGTTTTGCATGATTTCTCTTCATTGATTCATAGTTTTCTCTTGAATTTATACATGTCATCACCAATCGGCTTCTTTCCACTTAGCTAGCTAGTCATACTTTCGCGGTCTTGATCACAATCCCTCTTAAAGAAAAATTAAAGTAAACACCAACCATGAAAAATTGTCTTTTTTCAAGCTAATACATCTAAAAGCTCTACTGATGATCCGCATGAAAAATAGTTATATATATATATATATATATATATATATATTAATGAAGCTCGCAATGATAACCCTTTTGGTTGCGTTAGCCGGGGGTTATCATATGTTGGGTAGGTAAGATTCCAATTGAGATTTGATAATGAGACAAGGAGATTGGTTAGTGGTTAACTTGCTTATACATTTCTACTTATGAAGTTTGACTTTCAATTTTCCTATTAAAGCTCTGGCACACCGGATATGGATTTTGGTGGCAATTTTAGACTTAATAACTTATCTAAAAATTTCAAAATAGTCCAATTTAGGTTGGACAAATAATCCTGGGCTTATCAATCCAAGCTTTGGATTAGAATATTTATCATTTTCTCTTTCCCACCCAAAGGATCAAAACGGGTATGCAGCCCCACCTTCGGTGTCCAATCGCTGTTGCACTCCACCCTCCGATCTTCGTCGCCATCACACCCCACTAGATTTTCGGCCTTTAATCAACACCGACGCAAACGCCCGCCCATGCCCCCCAACGCTTGATCTCCGTCACGTGTGACCCCCCACCCTCGAGCACCGACCATGCCTGTCCCAGATCCATCCCGACGACCCAAGCTCCGCTCCGGTGAGAGAGAACCAGAAAAAATAGAGTGAGGTAGGCACGACACATCCAACACCAGGCCCATTAAGGGTTTGGGTTGGGGCTGGCACGGCCCAACACCAGGCCCAACGCTTGATCTCCATCACGTACAGCCCCCCTACGCTTGATCTTCGTCACGTGTGACCCCCCACCCTCGAGCGCCGACCATCCCGTCCCAGATCCACCCGACGACCCAAGCTCTGCCTCGGTGAGAGAGAACCAGGAAAAATAGAGTGAGGTAGGCACGACACGTCCAACACTAGGCCCATTAAGGGCCTGGGTTGGGGCTGGCACGACTCTACACAGTGCAGGACCATGCCTGGGCCGGGCCTGAGAAGAAATCTTCTCAGGCCCAGTCCAAGCCCTTGGCCCTAGTTTTTAAGGACTAGGGTCGGGCCTGGGCCTAAGCCCTTCACGGGTTGGCCCTGGCCATTGTATTTTTTTTATTAAAAAAATATATCATATGCCCACAAAAGATGTGATTTTATTGAATTGACATAATAGGAATAAATACACATAAATGATTGTCTCGTTAAAAACCTTACTAAGTAAAACTCGTGTGGAGATCGGGACAAAACCTTAGTGAAGGAAAAAAGAGTTGCAGTAGCTAAGAATAGTAAATTACAAACCTAATTGCTTTGAGAAGATTCTGTTATTTCTAAGTTAGAAAAATATTCTTGCATTGAATCATCTGTGTATTGTTGTTTTCGTCTTTTGACATCTTCCTAGTCTTTAACGCACATTAGCCCCTCAAAGATATCTGGATGCATTCTGTTTCTCTTATCATCAAGAATTCGGTTGCTTGCGCTAAAAGCTTGCTCCGATGCTACCGTTGATACTGTAGTTGTCAGAATGTCACGAGCTATTATGGACAGTGTTGGAAAACGATCAGTCTTGCTCTTCCACCACTGTGAGATGTTTAGTTTGTCGTCGTCAATTACAAAATTTGCTTCAAAATATTTTACTAGTTCGGTAGACACTTGTGTTGAGGACGATCCTATCGTTTTCTCTTTCTTCTTCAAGAAACTCCACGACGATCCTTTAGGCCCGAACTGGTAGTTGACGATGAAGTTCCCTGTTCTTTTTTACCTGTGTAGTATTTTGTTTCATATAAACTAAAAACTTTTTCTAACATTTTCTTAGCGTCAGTAATAGTTAGTTGCATATCTATTTCTAAATTCTCTATGGTAGCAGTCATCAATGATTCAGTTCTATCTACTCCGCACCTAGGATCTAAAATAGTTGCCAATGCATATAACATACGACAACCTGACCAATAACTTTTAAATTTATTTTTCATTAACTTAACTATATTTCTAAAAAGTTTTGTATCCCTATAATAAGATAATATTTCTGAAATATTAAATAGTTGATGTAAAGCTAAATGTGCAGTAGGAAAATAAACTCCATAAAGTAATTCAGTAGCATTATAAAAAACTTCTAAAAATTTTTTAAAAAAATTCTTAGCAATCTGCCAATTAGGATTGAAAATTTAAATTTGATCATTCATACTGTTTACATATGTCGTGATAAGCTGTGAATACGGGAGTGCTGCCTTCAACATTAAATATGTTGAATTCCACCTATGTCTCACGTCAGTTGAAAACTTTTTTGGGTGCATAAGACTGTTCCTGCAATATTGTTTGAATTCTTAGAGTCGAGCACCAGAACTAGATATAAATGATAATAATTCTCTAATATTTGTAAGATTAGCTGAGATATGTTCAATTCCTGCATGAACTACTAAATTAATTATGTGACATGCACACCGTTGATTAAAAATTTTCCCTCCAAATGCTGGTTTTAAACTACGTTTAAACATGTTAATTGCAGCTGTAATAGCTAACACATTATCAAAAGTAAGTTAAAACTTTATTTTCTATCCTATAAAACCTAAAAATTTCCATTATTGTACTAAAAATCGATGATGCATTATAAGGATATAGACATAAACGAAAGCCAATTTTTTTTTTTTTGTAAAACCCAATCGTCATCAACGTAGTGCGCTGTGATACATAAATATCCAGTTTTATTGCACCCCTCCCATAGATCAGAAGTGCAAGAGACAATAGCATTAAAAGTCCTAAAATTATCAACAAGAGATTGTCTCATTGCATAAAACACTTTCATGTAATCAGAACGAGTTGTGTTTCTACTTACCCGTTTAAATTGTGGGCAGAAGGTTGTCTGGATGAATTCTTCGAGCGATGCATCATCTGCAAAAGAAAGAGGCAATTCGACACTAGCTAAAAATTTAGCTAGTGCCTCACGAGCACGTTGTGCATCGTATGTAAAATTTTGTAACCCCTGTGATGTGAGTGATAGTGTTTGTTGGCGGGAGTCTACACTCCCACCTTGGTGCAACGGTAGACATACTTTCCAATGTCTATCTAGATGACTAGTACCCCTACCCTTTTTATTAGAAAAGTATTTTTACAATATTTACATACTGCACGAATTTCCATCTCACCTGTTTTTGGATTTGGTCAGGGCTCCTCAGTGAAATGCTGCCATGCCGGAGAAGTTTGTGGTTTTTTTCCCTTGCTGCATTCTCTAGCTTCCTCTTTGTGCACTGAAGCATTATCCACCGGAGCATTTTCTGGTTCAGTGGGAGTGAGGTTGGGAGTCATCATTTCTTCCTCAAAAAATGCCGCATCACCAAGCTCAGGAAGAGTAATGAAATCAGGGAAGTTTGGTGCGGCCATTTTCTAGAAATTGATAGGACTTGATTGAACTTTGTAAATGAAAGAGCAAGAAAATGAATGAACGCGAGAAAAAAACTTAGAATCAAAATCAAAGAGACAAGTTGAGAGATAGAATGAGAGTGAGATGAGAAGTTGAGAGTGAATTGTTGTGTGGGATTTAGGGTGAAATTAAGGGGTATTTATAGGGAATTTTTATGTGAATTTTAGATTTCACCAAAGAACTCAAATTAGATCTTCATGATATTTAAAGCCCAACGGGCAGCCTATGACGGACCCAACGGGAGGCACGTCAAATGCCAAACGGGAGGCATGTGACGGGCCGATTATTGGGGAGGTGTGTTGGGCATGTGTTATATGCCGGCATGGTCTGGGGCCAAGGGCCCATTTAGAGCATTTGAAATGGGTTGTTTCATGGGCCGCAAATCCGAGGTGATGTTTTTGAGAAAGAGTGATTTCAAAAGAGTTTTCCAACCATAGTTTGTTATATTTTGGCTTAGGGCCGGGCCGAATAAACCTTGGGCAGAGATCTTTGGATGTCATGGGGCCTCCATGGGTTAGGGGTCGTGCTTGGGCCGCAGTCGAGAAGTATGTCGAGGCCCAACCCTATGTAGATTATTTATATTTTAACCCATTACACTTGCCGGGACGTGTTTGACAAAGGATTAGTATCCGGACGGTCCGATTGTAATAATAGTGAACCGGACCCGTGAAAATTTAGATAAGGTTGTGCGGATGAATCCGACACTATTACGGGCTGGACAGCCCAACCCATTTGACACTTCTAGAGTGAGGTAGAGAGAAGAAAGAAAGAGTTTGTTTTTTCTTTTTTTTTTTAATCCCAAAATACAAATTATCAGATTTAAAATCTGATTTTTTTTTTTTTTTTGAAGATAATCAGATTTAAAATCTGATTTTTTTTTTAAGATAATCAGATTTTAAATCTGATTTTTTTTTTTAGCCTTTAGCTATTTTGTATGAAAATATCTCAAAACTGATTTTGTATGAAATCCGATTTATTTTTTTAAAAAAAAAAAATCTGATTTTGTACAAAATTTTCCATAAATTTTATTTTAATCTAATCCGGTGATGCTCCAAATTACCGGATAGAATTTAACAAATTCTCATCCAATTAATTTCAAGCCAATCTGAACCTCGTATTCCTATCCAATCCAGCTTGTGAAACGAGGCCCTCGTGTTTTTATTTGCCTCTGATCTATATTGGGAATACTTAATATGCATGTAGACGTCATTTTACGAGAAAGAGATGGAATTTTGGACGGACACCACCAAAGCTACAATCTCAAAGCAACTCAAATCTCACGTTGGAATAGACATTTACCAACTTGATAGAGAATTACAACCAATATATACTCCCAAAGAAAGAATTTGTAATTAGCTTGGCTATTGGATTAAATTTATATAATCACTAAACAGTGGACTTAAGTTTGTGGTTAATAAGTAGCGTATAAATACTATAAATCAGTATTCATCACTGCCTATATATTTGGTGGCCATATTTTATTTGGGAATCTATATAAAATAGAATAATCAAGATTCCATTGCACAACGGTTTCAAGCAGATTCTTTCTCGCGTCATGATTCCTGATAAGATTTATTAGTAAAGCTGATACTCAAAACTCGTTCACTTTACGGATTAGAGTTTTCAATTTGAGCTGAGATGTGATATTTTCTAAGTGCTTTTCACTATAACAGAAAAAGTTAGATTTGACATTTTCTGAGAGCTTTTTACTGTAGAAACTTAAAACTGAAAATTTAAATCGGTGAAATAAACAAGTTCTAAAATGATACTTATTTGTTATACATTGCAAGATGGTAAATCAGGTCTTTTCTATGAAGAGTGAACTTATACTAATTATACTCTTGTGCTCATCTCATAAACACTAATTTTATATGCTAACAGATTAATATTATATATCATGAATAGAATTGTTCTATGCTTAGAAAGTATTAATGCACTAAAAATGCTAGAAAACAAAGTAGACGAAGGCTAGGCGGGAAGAAAATGACTACTGAGAGGAAAATCGGGCCAAAAAAAAAACAAAAACAAAAAGAAGATGAAAAAAAAAGAAACATAAGAGCTAATTTCAGGATCAGTATCCATCAAATATTCTTCCTGAATGCAAATCCCTTCGCAAAAGCAGTAAACTAAATTCATACATATAGGCTATGTTTAGATAGCTTGTATTATATTATATCGTATAAAGTGTATAGTATTGTAATACAATACGGTGTGTTTGGATAGCTTGTATTGTATTATATTGTATAAAGTGTATTGTATTGTGTTTGTATTATACGGTGTTTAATGTTATTACATATTGTATGAAAGATCAAAATGTACATTTAAAGATTTTGGATCAAAATGCAATTTTTATAAATAATGGGGTCAAAATATATATTTTCAAAAAATATGGGGTCAAATTTTTATTTTTCAAAATATAATTTTCAAATTAGGATCAAAATGTAATTTTATAAAAATTGAGAGGTTAAAATGTAAATTTTAAAAAATATAAATTTTCATTTTGCCTCCTTAATTTTTATACAATTATAGGTTTCGGCAGGACTCTATAGTGGCCTAACTCTGACCCTCTAATTGTATCCAACTATATATGATATTATATATCCACTATAAAATAATATGATACAATACACCAAACATCTTATTAATGTAATATTTTATTATACGGATACAGTTAAATAAACATGCTCATAATAAAAATAGAAAAAAAAAAAAAAAAAAAAGAGCTATATGGCCCGGTTAGATCCAAGTAGCTACATATAGCTAGTCCCATCTATATATATTTTTATTTGATAGAAAAGGCCAGATTTTATCCCTGCTTAGTTTCTGTCCAAATATACAAGTTAATATCAATGCGAAAAGCTTTATTCGGGGTAGTGGAACATGCGTGAGATTACATGTCCAATTCAGCATTATTTCGTAGCCATATTAGCCCTAAACTTTCTCTATAACAATCAATTTTAGTTACATCATGGAAGAAAGACATGCATCTCATATATACGTCTTCAGAAGTTGATAAAAATCACACTAATAAATCATTGATCAATATGCGTGACTTGGCTATATCACAAATTCAGAAACATCTTCATTTCGCTAAATGTGATGACGACTTTATATACACATTGTGAGAAGTCATATATCACTACCAAAATTTCTGATTTCATGAATCTCGAGAGAGAAATGACTTGGGTTTTTTTTTTCCCTTTTTTTTTTTCATTGTATATTGAATTGACCTTAATAGGTTAACAGCATCTCTAATGTATTACTTTAGTTTATGTGTAAACTACAAATTTAGCGTTTAAGTGCAAAAAATACTCTTCAACATAAGACCATCTCCAATACGAATACTAATGCAAATTGTATATTTTAGCATCAAAAAGTGTGATATTATATGTTGTTTTCATTTTTATTCTAATGTGTAATGCTATTTAAAATGTTGAGTCTATTTTTTTCCATAATCATTTAGCTTTGAAAGTTATAAAACTAAATTTTTATTTTTAAAATAATTAAAAATATAAAAATTGTAATAATTATATGAAAAAATAAACATTTTAACTAATAACAATTAAATACTAAATTTTTCATATATTATATTTAGTGAAAAATTTATTATAAAATATAGCATATATAAAATTTTACACAACAACAGTTGACAAATAAATTTAAGGGAGAAAGAGGAAAATAGGCCAAAATTTGAGATGAATTAAAATTAATAGGCCAATAGTTTACATAAGTTAATAAATAGGCCAAATTATTATTTTCGTCCATAACTTGTCTGGTTATGAACCATAACTTGACAAGTTATTATTCATAATTGTCCATAACTTGTCCGGTTATGAACCATAACTTGACAAATTTGTTCATAACTTATCTGATTATGAACCATAACTTGACAAGTTATGACCTATTAATTTTTATAACTAAAAATTAACTTATTTTTTTTCTTAAACTTTTCATATTGACCTATTTTTACTATTTCCCTAAATTTAATTGTTAACAATGGCAGATAATATAGCTACAATTGCCGAGGCTAAAAGTCGCTTCTCAGCCCATTTCCTTTCCTGCCGTTATCAAGCCCGCCTTCTGTTGGAATGTACCAAGTTCTCTAAGGTTCCAAGTGGGCCTCTCCACCTCCTGCTTCTCAGGATTCAAGCCTTCGTTGTTCGTACCAGGCCCAAATCTTGAGAGTAAGGTACACATTAATTGTTTTTGGAGAGAAAATTACCGAATTTACGCCTTTAAATTTTCACCCATAATTATTGATTAATATCTTTTATAGTATAGTTATTTAATTAAAAAGGTTATTAATCAATAGAAAAGAGTAAAAGTTCTAATTCGGATATTTATCTCATTTTCATATTAAAAGAAAATTTTTATTTACAGCCCAAGTTTTTATTAAGACACTCCAAAAACATTTTAAATTGAAATTTATTTTTCTTTTAAAGTTGAAGGCTCATTCAATTTCACAAATTACCCTTATACACACCCTATTTTGAGAAATTGTTTCCCAAAAATACATTCAATTCTCCTGAATTCGATTCTCTTATCTTTTAGCTACGTGATTTAACCTTATAGTAGCGGCCTGTGATTATTAAACCCAGACCCCTTATTAGTGCTGAAACTTTAGACGAGCCACATGTGACCACCGAAAATTCTAAATTTTTACCTGATGACTGAGCCCGCCCGAGCCGACCCGAGAAAGACCATGGATAGGTTTCGGGCAGCCCGAGGTGGCTGAAATTTTTTTTAATATTTTTGTATATATTTATATACTATTATATATAAATATATTATATATAATTTTGTTTATTAATTATATATGGTATGTATATAAATGATTTTTAAGTTATTTATTATAAAAATTATACAAAAATTATAAGGGAGATTGCAATTTAAAATTTGAAATGAACACGAACTATATAAAAAATTATATATTTATTAATTTTTAAATTTGTAACTTATGATTGCCTCATTAAAAACCTAACTAAGAAAACCCCAATTGGGATAAAAACTTGGTAAGGAAAAAAGAGTGCAATCATTCTGGGACAAATTACAAATTTAACGAACATATAAAGTCTATACAAGATTAACAATAACACTGTACAAAGTAAATAAATATTTACAAATTATAATAATAGAATTTAATTTGAAGCTGAAGTATCATCTTTAAAATTAAAAGGTAATCTATTAAATTCATTGATTTATTCTTGACTTACCGGTGAAATTGTATCGTGTAAGCGTTAGTTGGAATGATCCCAATCCTTAAAGCACACCAAAGCTTCAACAATGTCCTGTTGCAATGCGTTTCTACATTTCTCAAGTATTCGGCTAGTCGTACTAAAGGCTTGTTCAGATGAAACAGTGGAAACTAAGATAAAAAAAAATATCCATTGTCAGTCGAGTTAGGATCGACCAAGTTAATGGTCGTGCCCTCCACCACTGAACTAACATTTCACTATTGTCGACTACTAAGCCCTCACTCAGGTATGCCATTAACTTATTGAAGTCGTCGTTGTTGCCGCCACCTCTTTATGAAGATCCACTCCCAGATTCTTCTTGACCTTCAGTCGCCGTCGCCGTCGTCGTCTTCTTCTTCTTCTTCAACCCGAAAACATTCATGAATGACTGCAGATTGTCGTCTTGTTGTTGCAGTTGTTTTAGGGTTTCTAAACCTACTTTCAAAAGAGTTATAGAGAGATAATATTTTTTCCTTTATAATAAAAAAATTGGTTAGAACAGTCGATATCTAAAAAGTCACCCAAGTTTTCAAATCCACTTTCTAAACCATCTAATTTTAATCTAGGATAAAAAATAACACCGAAACCATACAACATTGGTAATTTAGACCAATATTTTTAAAACTTCTTTTCCATAGAAGCAATAGAAACTCCTAAAACCTCGTATGTCCTAAATTCACTAAGTAAAATAGCCATTTTTAAAAATTCTCCTAACGCTAATGGTGACGTTGGGTAATATGTTCCACTAAACTTTCAAGTAACTTCATGAAATCTACCTAAAAAGTTATATAAAAGTTCGGCAATTTGCCAATCAGTTTGGTCTATAAATCCTGGTCCTAATTTTACTTTAACATAGTTTGTTATAGCATCTTTATAGGGGATGCATTGTTCAAGCATTATATAAGTGGAGTTCCATCTTACGGGTATATCTAAGACTAATGCTCTAGGATTTTGATTACATGCTTGTAGAAACCAAAACCAATCTTGTATTCTTTGATTACTACCTTGAATCCATGCAATGTTATCTCTAATTCTTTTAATATGACATGACATTGATTTTAAACCGGATTTTACTATTAAATTAATTACATGACATGCACAACGTTGATGAAATATATCATTATTACCGAATAAACTTAAATTATTTTTAAAAAGTTCTATTGCTTTAGTATTTACAGTAGCATTATCTAATCTTATAGTCATTACTCTATCCCTTAAACTATATTCATCAATGGCAGATAAAATTGTATTATATATTAAATTGACGGTATGTGATCCTATAACACATTTAAAACCTAATATTCTCTTATCTAAATCAAAACCTTTTAAATAATATCCGATTACAGTTAAAAAATCTTTGTTAGCAACGGCGAACTAAATATCAGCCGTAGAGTGTAAAAGGTTGATTAATGCTTTCATTTCCTGTTTATATAATTTAAATGCATCTTTCCTAAGAGTAGTTCTTGAAAAAATTTGTGCATTAGGATTACATACAATTTTAATATAACGCTGCCAATTCCTTTGTTCAGTAAAACTAAGTAGTTGATTTAATGTGGCTACTAATCGTGCAATTTCCATACGATCGACTGGCGGATCATATTTCCAAATGATTAGACCGCCGGTTTGGCAGTCAAATGATAATTGTGTTTGGCAGAGATCAGGTCCGCCTCCTTGCTTTTGAAGACACTTTTCGGAGTGTCTTCTCAAGTGTATTGTGTCATGAATAGTGTTACCTTATAATTTATCACCACAATATTTGCATTGAGATATGTATTTAATGTTACCGTTATTGTCAATCTCCTCGAATGTGTTGAAGTGCTCCCAAACTATTGAGGCGTGCTTACATTTTTTCTTGGAACTTGCAACACTTGCACTAGCACTTCTGCTTGCCTCTCCTCCATGCCCACCACCATTACGACCATGAGGTCCACGACCTCTAGTACGTCCACCAAGGCTCAGATTTGCAGTTTCTTCAGCAGCTCTTTCTGGTGTTTGTGATTCTGGCATTTGAAAAACATTAACAGGAAATTGTCCTTCTTCGATGTTGAATTAGGCATCAATGGGAATATCACCACTATAACCAGAAGGATTCATTATGAAAAATTAGAGAGATCGAGAGTGCTTTGAGAGAGATTAAGAGAGATCGAGAGAGATTTGACCGAGATTAAGAGAGATTAAGAGAGATTTGAGAGAGATTGAGAGAAATTAAGAGAGGATGAGAGTTTTTGGGTAAGAAAAATTGTTGGGGGAGGGGGATATTTATAGGAAATTTTTTGGCTTGAAAGAAAATTTTTTTCCCCTAAAAAATTCAGCTCCAACGGTAACTTCATTTTCGGCGGGTCGGGTTGGGTTCAGACAGCTCGGGCAATGGTAAAAAAAAAAACATTGGAGTTGGACAGGTGGGTGGCGGGTCGAGTTAGGCAAAATATAGCAGTTGCATTCAAAAATACATGCTAACGGTAAAAAAAAAAATAAAAAAAAATTAAAATAAAGTAGGTTCGGGTCGGGTCAGGTCAGACCGAAAATTTTTTTTTAAAAAAAAAAAAAAACTAGTCATTTTTTGGGTTTTCGGGCAACGGGTCGAGCTTCGGGTTACGTTAGAAAACTGAAAAAAAAGGCAGCTGGCGGTCACGGTTCCCCCACTAGCGGTGGGTTGCTGAGAAGGGTTTTCCCTCGGCCTACCCGAGCCAGGGAAATTAGGGTGGACCGGCGGGGAATGGTGCCTGCCCACTGAGCCCGAAAATTTTCAGGCTTCGGGCAAGCCCGCCGCCTGAAGTTCCACCACTATCCCCAATCCATCCTCTCTGTCCAATTATCTATCCAATTGATTAGTTGTTGACACATCAACTATCTCTACTAAAAACACTTAAGTCTCATTTATTTTACCGATTCGAATTTTATTATAATAAAAAACTCTCAAAAATAGTCAGATCTAACTTTTTTACTACAATAAAAAAAACTCTCACATAAAGTCACATTTAAACTCGAATTAAAAACTCAAATCAGTGAACTAAACGCCCTTAACAGACGTGATTCCTCTGTTACTCTTTACGTTTAAAATTCTCTCTATTATTCCAATTTTTCTTTTGACTCATTTTTCTCGTTTCCAGTTTACTCGTTCTCTTCACTATTTTTCTCTTTTTTTTTTTTTTCTTTTTTTAATCTCTCTTTGCTCTCTCTCTCTTCGGAATTTCTGCATTTTTTTTATGTGATTCGTGCACATTCAAAGCAAAACGTAGTTTTTACCCCAACAAAAAAAAAGGTAGATTGAAAAGTATATATAGCTTGTTCTACCTTTTTTTTAAAATTTTTTTAAAATTTGTGAGAAAAAGGGTTGATAAAGTTGGTCATGATCTAAGATCTCAAACTCACACTCTTCGGCATGCCCTGGTATTCACACCCATTTTCTCGGCATATTAGTTGATGTTAGAGAAAGATAGAAAGCGAAGTAAAATAAAATACTGGAATTGGGAATTCGGTGTGTAGGGAATAAAACAAGATGCGAAAATTTGTGATGCCAACAATTTCTTCAACTGATGAAAGGAAATGAAAGAGAAAGAATCCAAAGATATTTTCATTTCATTAATTTAAATTTTTAATTTTAATTTTTTATAATTAAAATTTTTTAAAAAATATCACATTTAATTTTTTTATAAAAATTAAAAAATTTTAAAAAATATTATATCTCAATTTAAATTAAAAATTTAAATTAATAAAGTGAATAAGATTAAAAATAAACTGATTAGAGAAACAAATAAATTAAAGAGAAAATGTGTCAGAAAAAGAAAAGAAGAATAAATGATGAAAAGAGAGAAATTAAGCGAGTTTTAACATTAAAAGGGAAATAAATTTTAATTTAAAATATTTTAGAGTGTCTAATAAAAATTTAAGGTGTGAATAAAATTTTCTTAATTGGAACTTTTCTTTTTCACAATATCCAATCATTATCATTTCGTGTGTCAAGGGTGTAATCAATCAGGTCGGGTACCATTGTTGAAGTTTATTCATTTATTCATTCCACTGCTGCTGATGAAACCGATTTTTAATGAGTATTTTATATGGTGTACTATAAAATCATCTATATTATTATTATTATTAGTATCTATAAGATTTAGTTGAATGAATCTGTTTCTTAAATTAAAAAGAAGGAATTGATTACAATTTTATAAGTTTAGAAATTGATTATTAAAATTAAAAATTTTAGAGGCTAACTCATGATAAATTTAGTGGGTGATTATATTAAAAATCCTAAAGAACAAGTACAATAATTTATTGCAGCCAACTCCAGAATTATACTTCATTTGGTCATTTTTATAATACGATTAGGGATCATTTAGTTGGATGATTTAAGAGATTTAAACTCACATGTTTTACAAAAAATAAAAAGGAGTTTTGAATCTTTATTGCAACTTTTAAAGCCTCAAAATAAAAATATTTCTAAACTCAAATTCCGCTTGGGTTCTCATAATTTAAACTCGAGTTTAAATTCTATTATTTAAAACTCACATAGTTCAAATCCACTTTAATTTAAACCTCTTATTCAAACGAGCTCTTAGGAATACCTCCCTACCGCTTAAGGTTTAACATAACGGCATCGTTCATTTTATTGATTTGAGTTTTTAGTTTTAAATTTTTACAGTAAAAAATTTTCAAAAAATGTCATATCTAATTTTTTTTACTACAGTAAAAAGCTCTAAAAAAATGTTATATCTCTACTCGAATTGAAAACTCAAATCTACAAAATTAACGAAATCAATATTTCTCCTGGAAAACTTTCAAAAAGGTGCAAGTGTCGAAAGTTGAAGTATTATAAAGCCCGTTTAGTTTGTTGATTTGAGTTTTTAATTTGAGTCGACATGTAATTTTATGTGAGAATTTTTTATTACAATAAAAAAATTAAATGTAATTATTTTTTTAAAATTTTTTATTATAATAAAACTTAAATTTTAAACTTAAAATGATTAAAATAAACAGGATAATAATTTATAATGTACACGTATACAGCTGCAAATTGTGGGGAAAAAAAATAAAGAAAGAAAAACTTAGGAATGCCAATTGATTGATTTGATTGATGATGACTTCCAAACTTACAAAAACGGCCAATACAAATGGATAAAAGTTCTTTCTCTCTCCTCTTCATCTGCAGCTCTGCTGTCAATAGGGATGTTTTAGTGATGACTTTTGCCACGTGTTGTCCTCCAATCTGCTGAGTCAGCTCCACTAAACGCTAATTATCATTATTAACCACTTGTCAAAGAAGAACCCACTTCATTGGCATCAAGGCAACTCTGGCCTTATATTATGCAAAAGCATTGACGGCTATTTAGTTTATCATTAGAATTTTAATTTTGAATTGAAATATAATTTTAGATGAGAATTTTTTTATTATAATAAAAAAATTAGATATAATTATTTTTTTAAATTTTTTATTATAATAAAATTTAAATTTTAAATTTAAATTGATAAAATAAATGAGATATTAATTCTCTTGTAAATTTGTTTATTAATTTATTTGTTGAATTTTTTTATGACAGGATTATTTACTTATTTTATTTGTTAATAAATGTTTTTTGATGTTAAGTTTGGTTAAAATTATATCAAAATTAAAAGTCTCATGTTTAATTAACCGTTCAAAATGCCTTAATATATATATATATATATATATATATATATATATATATATTCCCCGGTAGTGATGAGGGAATGCTCATCATTCTTTTGCCTAAAACGGTCTTTATCGAGTTAATTCGAAAGAAACCCTTGAGTCAGGTCTATTTAATAATGTTTTTAAAATAATTTTATTTTTAGTACAAAAATAAAAATGAGAATTTTTAAAATGATTCTGAAACCGATTTTAAACTTATGTTTGGTAGTCTTTCAAGAGATTAGTTTGAATTTGATAAAAAAGTGAAATCGTATTTGGTTATATTTATGTTTGTTTTGTGTATATGTAATAAATAATCTTAAATTAATATATTAAGTAATTAATAATTGATAATTATTTAGCAAATAAAAATTAATATAATAATAATAGATAAATTATCATTAATGAGTTCATTTGTAATTAAACTGTATATATAATAAATTAATATGTTAAATAATTAAAAAATAGTAATTAGTAGTTAATTATAATTAATTATTATGTTAGTAATGTACTCATATTTATTAAATTATAAGTAATTAATTAGTGTATTAAGAAAAATAATTAGTATATACTAGTTTATTAATATTTTGTTTACTACTTAAATTATTAACTTTTAGTTACATAATTAAATAATTAGTTAATTAATTACTAATGTTTATTTAATAATCTATTATTTGATATATCACATGATCAATTTTTGGTAATTATTTTTTTATAATGATTAATTACTAATTATCAATTATTAATTATTATTGATTAGTATATTACATATTGATAATTATAATTTAATATTAATTATTAATTGAGTAATTACTATTTATTTTTTATTTACCAACTATTTGCTAATTAATAGATTATAATTAACATAATATAATTATTATATAATTATTAATTATTTATTTAATAACCTATTATTACTTGTTTTATTGTTAATATGTTACATAATTAATTTTTGACAATTAATCTTTAACTAAATAATTAATTACTATAATATTTATTATTTTACTAATAAAATTTAAAACTTAATAGTAATAAATTAATATTTAATTAATAATTAAATAATTACTATCTATTTATTAGTTTTTAAGTACATCTATTTATTAATTATTAATTAATATATAATATAATTAGTAATTATTTAATTAATTATTTAGTATAACTTTGTTGATAAGTGCTCAAAAATGAAAAAAAAAAAAAAAATTTAATCATTTTTTACTTTTTTTTTATAAAAAATTATTCTCATTATTTTTTATTTTCATTTCTATTTTTAAAATTTTTATTAAATAAATATAATTTATACCATTTTTATTTTTATATTTTAAAAAACGTGTAAAAATATTTTTGAAAATAATTTTAAACGCACTCGTCATTTTTCTGCTTTTTAATTTCCAAAAGTAGTAGTTGGAAGGAAGAATAGGTGAAAAGTAGAAACTTTTGTTGATTTGGATTTTTGTGGGAATTAAAAATGAACACTTCTCTCTCTCTCTCTCTCGGACGGAAAAAAATAATAATAAAAATAAAAAACCTAAACTGGTCAACAACTTGGTTTGGTTTTAAAAAAAAAAAAAAAAAAAAAAAAAAAAAAAAAAAAAAAAAAAAAAGAGCAACCACTTGGTTTTGGATAAGGCCATGAATAAACTAATAATTTTCAACGGAAATGATCGAGCTATGGTACTTTAAATGGGCCTATCTGTGTTTGGTTAATACACAATTAATTAATCGGCTTTCTTCGTATGCTATAAATGGAGACAAAAGTTTTGTTGGAATATTATGGAAATAAGCAGGTGAAGCATTTGATTCTGTGCCTCGTATATCATATATACGAGGAAGCTTGTTCGAAGCCAATTTAATTTGGATACGAGATTTATTTATTTATTCTATGTCCAAATATAATAAGGACAAAAAAAAAAAAGTATAACTAGAAAAAAAAATATATTAGAGGATATGTAGAAATATGGAAAGCTCATTTCGTTTAATAAATTTTTTGGATTTTAAATTAAAAAAAAAATGAAAAAAATATCACATTAAATTTTTTTTATTAAATAAAAACTCTCAAAAAATGTCACATTTCAACTTGAATCAAAAACTCGAATCTGTAAAGTGAATGAGGCTAAATTTCTGCTGCCCTTTCCATAAAAGAAAAAAGAATGAAAACAGCGGAAACAAATTCTGCTGTTCATTAACCAAAAAAAAATAATAATAATAATTCTGCTGTTCTATATCATTGTTTCGAAGTGCAATAATGTGGACCGAAGTATTATCCAATTTGGCAATTGAACCGAGAAACGTATTAGATTTGAATCCACTAATGTAGAAACTTTGACCCGCAATGATAAATCAGCATTTTTTAGTGGTTTTTTTTTTTTTGAATTATTCCTATTGCAAGATGATTAAACTAAACAATACAGCACGCATACATACATATATACATATATATATATATATTGGTATAGATAAAAACAAGTGGAAATGGAACACATCACAAACAAGTGTCATCACAAACAAGACATCACCTGAAAACAGACAACTTGGCTACAGATGACTTTTTGTAACGGTCGCCAGCATTGTTCATAATCAAAGTACAAGACCCATCTACTGGGTATGAATAAAATTGAACTAAAAAGAATATACAATTTTTTTTCTTTAAAAAAAAAAAAAAAAACAATTACTGCATAAAGTATACCCCAAGAAAAGCACTTTATTTTATTTCATAAATTGACTATCTCAACAAGACTCAGTCACATTCCCAATATAAATAAAAAAGATTCATGTCATTTTCTCGTTGCCAATTTTATTCTCAAATTTTCATGGACTCAACAAATCTATCTATTAATTAAAGTACACATTGTTAGATGCATAATTGGTGTAAAGAAATTTTCACACGAGAACGACAAAAAGTTTGAAGTACGAGGCATTTATGAAAATAAATATATGGATAGGGTTTGAACCATCATATTTGTACTAGATTATGTGAGTTTAGTATATTCTTTATTTTAATTTGACATGTTATTAATAAAATTTAGGATTAACGTTTTGAAACTTTTTTTTTTCTCGTACAGAAGAAGTTTAGAAACTTTTTTTTTTTTTTTTTTTTTTTTGTGGAACAGATAAGGCGTTGTTTGTTTCAGCAATCCTACCCCAATAATTCAATTTAGATTATTGTTCAATGTCTAAATTGATGTTTAATAGAGAACTAAATAAAGACAGTTCAAATCATTAACTATGGTTAAAATCTTTTATTTCAGAATTTACCTCCTCTTAAATTCTAACAAGAATTGTTTTTTACCATGAAAATAATTCAGGTCTTATTTTTTCTCTCTCATCAACTTTAAATTTAAAAGTCTCATAACTTATTCGTTTCAAGAGATTATTTTTTTTTTCTTTTAATGTGTTCATAATAAAGAGAGAAACAAATCCTCATCTATATTGCATATTTTTTAATGTAATTTACCATGAGATTTTATAAGATTTATTCAAATTTATAATTACAGTTTTCAACATTTTATCAGTCAAACATAGTTCAAATTTTATTTTTAGCTTAAAATTATAGTTTATTTACGTATCCAAATACTAATTCTGATTACAATTAATATCACTACAATTTAAATAATTACAATTCCAATTAAAATCGTCAAATCAAATAAGGCCGAAGTTTAGAGACTTTTATTTATTTTTTTGATGGAGCTTAGAGACTTTTATTACACTTGCATCATTTTTCTTTTTATGGATATTACACTTGCGTCATTACTCTAGACTATGTTTAAAGCTACTATGTTATATCGTTATATACATTTTTTTTTAATTTTTCTTCACAATTAATTTCTTTTAAAAGAATTTATATAGACTCCGTTAATTTTATTAATTTAAGTTTAAAATTTAAATTTTATTAAAATAAAAAATTTTTAAAAATAATTATATTTAATTTTTTATTATAATAAAAATTTATCACATAAAATTACATTTTAAAAATAAGTAAATTAAACGAGTCTAAAAATTTATCTGATTTTTGTTTTAATTCAATTTTTTTTTTTTTTGATAATTTGTTTTGATTCGATTTATCTGGTATTTGCTTCCATAGTTCCATTCTTATCCGCAACGTTCAAAATCCAATCCTTTCATAAATTTTTGTTTCTTTAAAAAAAAAAAAAAAAAAAAAAAAAAAAAAACAGTCCAATACTGGAACTTCGAAATCCGAAGTCTCAAGTGGCAACGAAGGCTGATCTCCGCAGGCAGCCCCTAAACGCGCTTTTCAAAGCGCGCGTTACTCACACCTCCCAATCCTTACTCATCTATATTGGCACGTGCAGCCACGCGCATTAAAATCCGACAAAGACATTCCCCAAAATTCTCGTATAAAGCCTGTACTGGATAAGAGAGTCCCCCTTCCTACCGTCTCCCTTTTCGTCTTATTTTCTTTCTGGTGTCTCTTGGGAAAACCGCGTCCGACACGTGTCTGAAGTCCGCACGTGTCTCCTTCCTCTGTCCGCTATTAAAGCTAAAAGCTCAGAAGCTCGTTTCCGATGTTTGATTTTTTCTCCTTTCAGTCGTTGCCTCTCTCTCTCTCTCTCTCTCTTTCTCCAACTGGTCTCTAATCTTACAAGCTGGGAGAAGTCGAAGGTCATTAAAATATACAAAAATTTCAGAATCTCAGCTTTTTAGTCTTGGAATTCCCATGTCTTTTCATGCAAATCTGGGTTGTGATCCCGCTGACCTCGCATTTCTCTCCCTTAATCTTTCCCAGAAAATATACAAATTCAGGTTCAAGTTTAAGGCCTAGTTCTCCAATTCCTAATCTGGGTTTTCGGTTTTCTTTTTCTTTCCTTTCATTTTCTCTCGAGGATTCTAGTTAGGTTCAATGGGAGCTAATGTTTCGTCTTCAATGGCGGACGACGACGGGCCGCAGAGGCCGAGACTCGGGGATATGCCGGAGAATTGCGTGGCACTGATTCTTACTTTCATGGACCCACCAGATGTTTGTAAATTTGCCCGACTGAACAGGGCGTTTCGCGCGGCTTCCTCGGCGGATTTCATTTGGGAATCCAAGTTGCCATCGAATTACCGGTTCATAATCGAGAAAGTGTTGGAGAATTCGGATATGGTGGAGAAGTTGGGGAAGAGGGAGATCTACGCTAGGCTTTGCAGGCCTAATTCCTTTGATGGTGGCTCTAAGGTGACTTTCCTTTTTTTTTTTTTTTTTTATTTTTTTTTTTATCCTGTGTTCTTGAGAATGCTCATTTTGCAGTTTGATTTGAACTAAATTGATTTTTTTTTTTTAAAAAAAAAAAAAGGAAATTTGGCTGGATAAAAGTACTGGTGGCGTTTTTTTGTCGATTTCCTCGAGAGCCTTGAGGATCACCGGGATCGATGATCGGAGATATTGGAATTTCATTTCCACTGAGGAATCTAGGTGAGATTTATTTACTATCAATGCAAACTTTTTTTTTTTTTTTTTTTTTTATCTTTTTATCTTTTTATTTTTTCTTACGATACGGCATCCTTGCGCTTTTTGGTTGTGTGAACTTTTGTCTTATTTTTGGATGGTGGGTATCTTTTATCTTGGTAAAGGTATCTTTTTTTTTTTTTTTTTTTTTATTTTCTTTTGCAAGCTGTTGTATGTCCTGATTCATCTCTGTATCTCCTTGTGCTCGTGTGAATTTGGCCATTTTGGAGCGTATATGGTGATTATAATTTGGTTTTTTTTTTTTTTGCTGTTCTCGGTTTCTATTTTTGGCGTTCTGCTTTATGTAATCACGATGAAGATAAACCTTGTTTTGTTTCTCATGGTTTGGTTTGAATTGAATTTTTTTTCCCTTTTTTTTAAAGCCAATATCTTGCCATAAATGGAAATTAAAGATTTTTGTATGTCTTCTGCTCAGGTGTTTGCTTTCCTCACAATTTTGTGTACAATTCATTTTGGACATGTATTGTGTTTCTAAACTATCTGATCCTTTTCATCATGTAAAAGTCAGTTCAAGATGTGAGTGAACGTTTTTCAGTTTTCTGGAGCATAATCATCCAAGATAACAAAAGAACATGTACTAATCCCTCTTTTGTTTTTCAATGTCAGATTCCAGACAGTTGCTTATCTCCAACAAACCTGGTGGTTAGAAGTGAAAGGAGAGATCGAGTTCCAATTCCCCGCAGGAAACTATAGCATCTTTATCCGACTCCATCTCGGCCGACCCTTCAAGCGACTAGGACGTCGGGTTTGCAACTTGGAGCACGTCCATGGCTGGGACATAAAGCCTGTAAAATTTCAGCTCACAACTTCTGATGGTCAACATGATGTGTCAAAATGTTGCTTGGATAATCCCGGGAACTGGGTCAACTACCATGTGGGAAATTTTGTTGTTGAGGATCCAAACTCTTTGATGAAGATCAAATTTTCAGTAACACAGATTGATTGCACTCACACCAAAGGGGGTGTTTGTGTGGACTCTGTATTGATATGCCCCAGCAGTGTAGGAAAAGAGGCTAGATCATTGTCGTAGACTCAGAGCTGTAAAGAACAGTTGCTGTGAAGTAGATGATTTATAGTAGCCCAAAGAGGAAGAAGATCCTGATTCTGGTCAAAAGGGGCATCTACTGTGATTTGACGTAAAAGTGTATATGTGAGATATAATTTGATTTTATTTTTCCTTCAAGATTGTTGTTTTGTTGGTTGTTTTCCACTCCAAAACAATAATGAATATGTACCCTGTACCATATGAGAAATAGCATGCAGATTGACGAATAGTTTGTACTTCTGATGAGCCTCTATTGGAAACTTATTTGTAAATACGTATGCTTTTCCCCCTTAACCCAACAAGGAAAGGAAAATGATCCAAACACACAGACAGATGAACATTAGCTTAGATGACATAGACACGACATAAATTGAAGGAATGCATAGTAGCAACTTGTAGAAGCATCATCCTTATGAATTCAAATTCTGCATGCCTATCAAGAGCCTCCCTGGGGAAGTCTTGTCCAGCAATCCCTGCCTGTTTTGATAACAAAGTTGGCAAGAACCACACAAAAACTAGACCATTTATGTAGTCCGTCAAAACAAATATCGAGTCCGGTAAATCCAAATTATCATCATTGATGCCCTTAGCAACCGAAGGTGGCGGCAAGGGGCTGCATCTATTTGACTTGGGAGCTGTTGTCAAACGTTTTCAGTTGGTTTCATTGTGGTATAGGCCCTGAAAGATTGTTGTGAGAGACAATAAAGCTCAAAAGTCATGAGAAATTCTCTCCTAAGTAGCTCATTTTGCTATTGAATAGTAACCAAATGCTAAGATTTAACAATTTAGAGCGTAGCATATGTATGCGGAAATTGTTACCAAGTTAAACATTGTATTGGAAAATATTCCTTTCCTAATTTAGCATTAACATGTAAATTGGTATTACTTGGGAAATGCTGTTTAGCATTTTTTTTGGGTCCGAAAACATACAAATGTATAAATATAATTAATTATCTTAACTTATTACCCTTCGTCTATCCAGTCTCTTCTATTTCCTCGTTTTTCCCCGTCTCCTCCCTACATCCTCTCCTCAATCCAGCAATAGACTCACTAGAACTTGTGGCAGATTTTCTAGCAAAATATTAATAATACTCGCGCGTTGAGATCTTGGCAAAACTATGATTAGGAATAATGCTAATCATAGTTCTAAAACTATGATGGTAATCACACTCTTATAGCTTTTTGTATAAAGGATATAATCATCAGTTGGGCGTTAAGACGAGCAATGCCACAATAGTTACAGATTATGTATTCTCTTCATGGCTGAAGTTGACTTCCTCCTTGTTACCATAATTTAATGACAGATTAAGCGGGAAAACCCTAACACCCTGTACTAGATAGTAGATAGTAGATAATCTATCAAGAACAAATATTACACTACATCAAAACTCTCTTCAATTAATTAATCATGAGCTAAAAGCTACCAAAATGATCATTTTTCCCTTACTCAAATGGTAAATAAATGACAAGCAATCTATTCTACATATATATATATTTTGGTGATATATTCTTTCTAAATCATTTTAATGCAGATGTAAGGAAAGAATAATTTTACTACAGCAAAATAGATTAGGATCAATTTTTGGACATTTTAAATATCAGGAACCAAATGATATTTGTTTTAAGTTCGGATACTATTTTTCTAGAAAAATTAACAATGTTCGCATCTATTTTTTAGGATAATTGAACCCCTTATTTACGTGTTTGAAGAACTAATTTTCAACCTTTTCTTTACTTAAATAACATATGTTTCAGTTTAGCAACACACACACACACGTAATATATTAGTAAAAATTACGGGAAAATTATAAAATTTACCCTTAAGAGTACATGAATCTGAGTTTTTACCCTTATTATTGATTAATACTTTTTTAATATAATTATTTAACTAAAAAATTATTAATTAAAAATAAATGATAAAAATCACGACTCATATATTTTAAACAAGTATTTGTCTTCTTTCTCTTATTACTACCTTATCTAGGACCTAAAGTTTTTTTTTTTTTTTTTTTTCCTTTGGAAATACTTTTTTCGAGACTTTTTTTCTCAACGAGACAATTAACAACATAATTGTTAACTTGTGAATGATTGAACAAAAAGAACGAAAGTTAACTTGTGAATATGACATTCCCACATATTCGTGTCCACTAATGAAAAAGTATTAAACTATATTTTGCCAAAAACAAAACTCAAACTTTGTCCTTTCGCATAAGAAAGGGATTTGATATATGTCCTTTCCCACATACTTGTTATATTTATTTGTAGGATTAATTTCAAAAATTCCTCAAGAATTATGATCTTTATAATACTTTGTCTCCTAAATTTTAAAAAGTAATGTCCGTTTTTCTTGAACTTTATTCCGTTAACAAGTTTTATCTTTTTGTTACAATGAGTGACGAAATTGTCACGTGTCACTTGTTTAATGAGAATTGAAAGCGCAATTACGCTTATATCCTCATAATCATATAATTCTCCATTTTTGTTGAAAACTTTTACCATTTTTGTTCCCATTTTGCATTTTTTTCCTCACCTTGTTCATCCATGACAAGCTCTACTGTATCTACCTTCTCCTCCTCCACCTCCTCCAGGCTAGAACGATTTCAACGGATACTTGAATGAGAATCTCAAAAACGGCGTCATCTTCTTCGTCGTCATCATCGTGGCCATTAATTTCCCAACCATGAGGCCTCCTCCGACCACCGAGATTGCGACATTATTGCATGAATCCATGTTTTTAGATACAAACTATATATTTCTTCTTGGAAACTCTTGTTTATGAAATTCCTCTGTTTTGTTTGGGATTTCTCCGTTCCTTACTATTTATGAAGCAAAGAAATGTGGAAGATTGTAATTGTATCAGTGTTGACAAGCCCTAACACAACCAAAAGGCAAAAATGAGAGAGAGCTAATTATTATGCGGAGCAAGAAAAGGAAAAGCTTGATTTTCCCTTAAATTTTTCTTTTTGGAGGAAAAGTTCTAACCCTAACACAACCAAAAAAATTGACAAAATGGTTTTTTTTTAACGCATTTGAGTTTTTTTAATCACTATTTAATAATATAGGGTCGTTGCAAGTTAATTTACGATAATACCCTCCTCAGATGGTTCATGTACATAACACGTGACGATTTTCGTCACTCATTGTAATAGAAGGATAAATCTTGTTAAATAACAAAGTTTTAGAGAATGTTACTTTTAAAAATTCGAGAGGCAAAGTGTTAAAAGGTCATAATTTGAGGATAATTTTTGAAATTAATCCTTATTTGTATAATGAGGCTTGGTAAACAAGTAAAGGTTTTTTATTTATTTTTTTATTTTTTAAGGCATTCTCAACTTTTTGAGATTGAAAATTTAGATCATAATTTTTTGGCAATTTACTTCTTCAATTTAAAATCTTTATAATTAACATCAAATAGAAAACAAAGTCTTTTTTTCTTAACGATTTTGATCATGTGATGCTCATTTAAACATCTATTAAAAATAATAAAAGTCATTTCTCAACTTTAGAGCATTTATTAAGGGTAATAAAGATTACCATTCAATTGGAATGACAATTTCTTGCTTGAAAAACTAACCAAACAATGGCATGGAGAATGGTTACTCCATTCTCATGTCCATTCCTATCCACCTAAATAAAAAGATATATAATGGTTTGAGTCAAAGTAACCTACTTTGATGCACTATTATTCAAGAATTCTAAATGCACAGTCCAATCCTCACAAAGTCTTTCATAGTATAATTTGACAGAGTGCTAAGTCTCCAAAATTCAGTCCATTTTTTGAGTCTCATTCCCTCTTATATATAGCAAGGTCTTGTTGTTGGTTACTATCAAATGTGGTTTGGGCCGTGTTCCTTTACTCTCGCTTTCATTTTGTTCTCTTCCATTTTCTCCAAAAGGAAAGAACATCATGCTTCAAGTTCTTTTTTTTTTTTTATAATTTAAATTATAACTTAAATTTTATGTTATAGTATTTTTTTAATAAAAATTCAAATTTTTTTTGTTTTTATTATAGTGTTTGCTCTCATTTAATTTTCAACTCAAACTCGTAAAAAGAACGGGCTTTTAATCTCCAATGATTGTTTTTGTCTTTGTGATTATGGGGGTAGTTATCCTGCATTATTCAGATGTCATGGGTTTGTGGTCAAATCTGTTTTCGTCACGGTAAAAACCCGGTAAAAGAGAACAAGATTTGTAACTATGACTCAACTAAGCGTTTAATGAGGAAATTGGCTTGCATTCATGTAAGTCGAGAGTTGAGGAATAGCTTTGCATTCGACAAGTTATTTCCCCCCTTGGGGGTGGCTTGCACTTTCAAGCCATTGTGTTGAGAATTGGCGAGTTATTTTCTCCCTGTTGAAGGGCTTGCAGGTGCAAGTCATTGTGTCTTTGAATGGTTTGCTTATACAAAGCACTTTCCTACTTAGGAGCGGTTTGTACTTGTAAGCCACTATGTTTGGGAATAGCTCGCCATCAGTTTCTTGTGGCACTGACTAGCTGGAGCAATTCCGATTCGGTGCAATTGAGTTGGAAACGATAATGAATTGTGCGAAAGATTGGAGTCTTAAATTTTTCTTTCTAAAGTATTTTTTTAATGTTTTCTTTATTAAAGCACAAATTATTATTATTTTACTAAAACATCTCTATGACTTAGTTTAGTAGTGCTGTAAATTTTGAAAAAATTACTTTTAGCTGTATTAAAGGAAGAAATAACTATTATAAAAAACAGCTGAGTGTTTAGTAAACTATAATTATAGTAGTTGTGCTGATTCTAAAATTAATGTAATAGTGTTTGGTAAATTATGAAGTTGAATTGCTCTGGATAGTTAAAAATTACGACTATATTATATTATACTATAATATAATATAAATAATTACAATATAATATATATTTACTATTATATTTAATATAATACAAAAAAATTATTATTATATAATATATTATATAATTATGATATACAATATAATAATATTATTAAAATAATAACTGAAATAATTAAAAATAACGATTATATTATATTATACTATAATATAATATATATATAATTACAATATAATGTATATTTATTATTATATTTAATATAATACAATAAAACTAATATAGAATATAATAATATTATTAAAATGGTTAATATAATTATAATATTATAATTATAATTAATAATTATAACTATATTATATTATAATATATTATATTATATATTCATTATTATATTATATTAAACAAATATATTATAATTAATACATTATATAACCATGTAATACACTATAATGTATATCATAATAATATTAAAATTATAAGATTATATTAATTGTTATATTATTATTAATATAATAAATATAATTATATCAATATAATATAATGTAATAATATTATTGTAATATTTTTAATATAATAAATATAATTATTATATTGTAATAATATTATTATAATATTATTAATATAATAAATATAATTATATCAATACAATATAATATATAATATATTATAAAATAATAATTACAATATCATATTATAATCATAATATCATATTATAATTATATTATAATCATAATATCATATTTTAAATTATAATTATAATATCATATTATTAAAATAATTTTAATATTATTATAATATCATATTATATGATAAAATAATAATATTATAGTTATTAATATAATTATGATATTATTTATTATAATATTAATATTAATATTAATATTATATTATATTACAAGTCTGAATTTTAGATTGAGAATATTTTAAATTTCATTAGGGGTATTATGGTATTATAAAAGTTTTATTAATTGTACTATGTTAATTCCCGCACAATTTAAAAACTAAAATTATCTTTCGATTGCTTCTGATTTTGACTGTAGATTCTTAAAAAATTCTTCAACAAGCACTTTTGAGTAGATTTACTAAATATTAAAATCAACTTCTGTTATAAACAAAAATTGATTTTGAGAAGAAAAAGTAATACCAAACTAAGCCTATATATTGGATACACGTGCACATGATATGTATGTTTCATTTCATCCAAAATTGGATTTCTGTTTTAGCTAATTAGTCCTTTCAAATTCGCAACGTTTTAAAGAGTTTGGGTTTCTTTGATAATAAAAAATGTTCGAGGAGGAATTCGTAGTTCAGGGATCAAACAAGAACCTCCTATAATAATGAAATTACAAAAAGGGGCTTTTGGCTTTTGCTTGGTTTCTACCCCCACCCCCACCACTTTCCATGCCTTCCATTTCATGTCCCAATTTCTCCTCACAGCGGTTAACATTCACCAGGACGCTAAAAGGCGAAAACTCTCTCTCTCTCTCTCTCTCTCTCTCTCTGTGGATTTTCTCTCTCTAGGGTTTGGTTGTTCGAGACACAGGTTTTGCTTTTCTTTGTCCGACAAATTATTTTATGGGCGAACCGCTTCCCAACAAAAGGTTGGAAATTTCTTTATCATCTTGTAGAATCCGTTGTTTCTCACTCATTTTGCCAGACGGGTTCCATAATCTCTGATGGCCCTGCTGATTTTCTACAATTCACAACATTTTTGTCCGAAGTTTATGATTTGTTTTCCTTCTTCTTGTATGTATTTCTGCTGAATTTATTATTTCCATGAAGTACTTTAAATCTCCGTAATTGTGTCATCGACAGAATCCTGTACATATGCTTTCATCATCATTATGATCCCATTAATACTGAAATTGATTCCGAAGAAAAACAAGTAAATACTGGAATTGATTTGATCTTTGAAATCATAATAAAGAAATATAATTATTTATTTGTTTATTCCATTGTGCTTTTTTAGAAATTTCGCGGTGCTTCTGGTTTTCCATGGTTTCCGGCTTTACAATACGCAAGACATTCTGGTTTTGACTGGATTGGATGGGTATTGGAGAAACTTGAAGAATTTTGCATTGCGTTGTGTTTTCACTTTTATATGTGTATTTTTTTTTTAATATTCAATTATCTAAGTTTTATTTGACGGTGTCTTACAACATGAAATCAGGTCTTGAGGTTTGAAAACTGAGCCAGGGTTGTTCTTGGGTTCAAATTGAATTAATTGCTTGACATGGACGCGCCCATGGATTTATTGAATTGGCTTGAACCCGACATGATGATACAGATTCTTCGTTCTTTGGAGGATCCAGCTGATCTTGTTCGGGTTGGTGCGGTGTCGCGATCCTGGCGACATTTTGGTGAGTCAAAGCAATTCATGTATATAATTTCAGTTTATTTAGTTTCTCTCTTTATGACGTAAATTTCCTTGGGTTGAGTAATGACCCAAGGAATAATACACGGGGGTACCAAGTTGTTTACCCAATCTTGGATGCCAAGGGATGTGGCAATTGGTTTGTAGAATATAACTGATTAGTCTTTGTTGTGTGAGAAAATGTACGCTGATATGTCGGACAACGGCTATGCCCCACATGGCCCTATTTCTTTTCACGTCAAATAGTTGTTGATGCCTAAAAACTCATTCCCCCCATCTGGTGAAAAGGCCGGCTGTAGGTGGCGATTCATGATACCGTTGACTCTACGTATAGTCGACCAAGACAGAGGCCGCGCCCCGAGAAGTGAAGGTGCAAAGGGTAGAGCGTAGATGAATGGGTCCGCATCCTAAGGAAGACCTCTGAGGTGACAAGATGAAGATCTCTAGGTTGCGTCTGGGTTTGGAGAATGTCAGTAGCACATGAAATGATTACAAACTCATAAATTGCCTGGAATAGACTAATGAAAATCACTAAGGATCCACAGAGCCGCAATAGTGGATAAAGTGGATGAGTGAACAGTTCAAAACGTGTTAGGAAGTTGCGGTTTAGGCAGGAAGGAGATAATAGGCTGCTTAAGAGAAACCATCATTAAACCCCCTGTGACAGTCCATCCAAAAAGGATCCACATGTGATCCATAGGCTATAAATAGGGAAAGAGCCCCAGAGAAAGAGAGAGATCTTTTGGTAACCAGAGGTCTTTTTGTAAACTTCAAAAGAACAAAAAGAAATACAATCAGCAGTGGATGTAGCTCTTTTTTAATAGAGTGAACCACTATAAACTCGTGAGCATTCTTTTCTTACGTTTTCAAGCAATACATCTAACAATATACCTCAAATGCAAACACCGTCACTAGAATATCCGGCAAAATTACAAGTTTTAACCGGTAACCTAACGGGCCACCGAGGGGTAATCCGGTGAAGTTTTGTTGATGAAAATCAACCGTCAACAATTGGCAACTCTGCTGGGGACCGAACCCAAAATCTGAAGTAACCAATGATCATGCCTCCAAGAAGAAGAAATGGCGCTGCAAACCAAGGCAGCCAAACGGAGGAAAACACCGCGCATCCAACCAACGGCGGGAGCAGAGGAGATCGAATCCACCCCCGGTGAGAAATGAATCCACCCCCGGATATGCCGCAGCTTGACCCGGCACAGATACATGCTCAGTTGAACGCTCTGACCGACTTGGTCCGAGGACTGATGACTGTCGTCGAGCGAATGGACGGGAGAAACTCCATGCCTCATCTAGAGGACGCCCAAAGGCCACTGGGGGCCGCCGTGGTTGGGAACCAGAATACAGGTGACCAACGAGGTGCCCCAGAAGGGATTGGGAAAAGTGAAAATGGCAGAGGAGATGACCCAAGGCCTCGACCGTCCAAGTCCCTCGGCAACCTACAAATGGCCGCCAGGCAACGAGCCCAGGGAAACAGAGCAGTCGAAGGTCTGGAGAATTCTGAAGCGCCACTTCAAACACCCGGGTAAGAATGTCCCGGGAGACCCGGGGTTAGTGCAAGAGGGCGGAGACCTAAGGAGTAAGCTAGACGCCAAGAAGGCGGAGGCCTCAAAAGGGGTTAGCTCTGCAATCTCAATGGAGGAGGCAAAGGCCATCATGGAGCGTGTAACGAGCTTAGAAGAAAAGTTCACAGGTGATGTCACCGGTTTGAAGAAGGTATGAAAAGTCAGGTGAGTCACCTGCAAAAGAACCTAAGACATGTGGCGGAGGTGGTTAATGTCGACATCACTTCTAGCCGAACTCATGACTACCCTTTTACAGTAGAAATCACGGTGCCACCTCTCCTAGATAAATATAAGCCCCCGTCGATCCCACCATACGACGGCAGAGGGGATCCTGATGACTACCTAGAGATGTACACGAGACATATGCTTCTGCATGAATACGCAGAGGAAATAATGTGCCGAGCGTTTCAGAATCACTTAACGGATTTTACCCGAAGATGGTTTTGGACACTCACACCAGATTCCATCTCCAGCTGGGAGGAATTGAAGGAAGTCTTCTCCCTCCAGTTCATCAAAAGAATGACTGGTAAGGTACGGAGAAGTCGTCTATGCTACAATGGATATGACAGACCGGGAGGCTCTAATGGGGGCCATATCCTATATGAAAAAGAGCACATAGTTTAAACGCGACATAAACCGAAAGCCACTGACCACCTACAAAGAATTTTTGGCTCGGGCGCAGGAATATATCAACGCCGAAGAAGTCGACGCAAACGATTCCGAGCATAGATCCAATAAAAACAAAGGAACGGAGCAAGGATCGACCTCGGGGATCTATGTCGAACCTTTGGTCCCAAAGAACCCACATGCCGACAAAGATGTACCAAAAGTTTGGGGCCAGCTGTGTGGGGGAGATGCCGTGGAGTTCGCAGAGGGCCTTTACGAATGGATGGATGGGAAGTGTCATCCCCGTCATGAAGGCCCGGGTATAGACAGACAGGTACCCCAAAGCCGGTAGGCTTGCTCTGAAGCTGGGATCCGGGAGGAGGTACTCCAACCATCGGCCGTCGACGCGTCCCTTATACGCAGGAACGATGTCTCTCTCCCGTGTCTTCGGCACCACAAAGTCGGTTGTGAAGG